>CM060918.1:977024296-977399296 GCA_030737875.1 Allium sativum | reverse complement strand
ATATATATATATATATATATATATATATATATATATATGTATATATATGTATGTATGTATGTATTTGAAAATTGATAATCTTTATTTCTATGCCAACCATATACTTTGTTTATATACCTCATCAAAACTTTATTCCCCCTTAACCTAGATGGGTACCACATAAGGGAAAAAAGCACATATAAATGCCATATATTGACAATACAAAAGCATTACATCAACAAAACCTCACTCAACTCACCAACAACAAAACCACTCAGCATATAACCAAAACAAACATGAAACTGCCAAGAAAACAAGATAAAATCATGGAATCATTAACCAGAGTCATGAAGATCAATTCCGCATCTCTTCATTAAATCCACTTTCATCTGGGTATGAATATAAGAGCTACCATTATCTTTCACCAACCACAACACATCTTTTTCAATGAACTTCAACCAACCTTCTTTAGAAATTTTCTTATCGCTAAAAATTCTTCCATTTCTCTCTATCCAGACATGATAAACAACACAAGTGAAAACTACACAAGCAAGATCTAGTGATTGATCCTTATCTTTGAAAAAATTCAGAAGTTTTTCTGCTTAATGCTCCATAGAACCCAAGACATTAGATGCTACACCCAGTTTTGACAATAAAGACAGCCAAATAAATTTTGAATACTCACATGCAAAGAACAAGGGACCCACTGTTTCATCTTAAGCTTGACAAAGAACACAAACTTTATCATCTCTAATACCAGATCTCACTAATCTATCTATGGTAGAAAGCATATCAATCACTGCTAAATACGAAATTAATGCCATTCTCTTTGCATTTTTTGAATGCCAGATCAATTTAAAACAGGGTTTATCTTGCTTCTTATTCCTTACATGATTCCAAGCCTTCTTAAATGAAAAAACGCCACCATCTTTCCATTCATAGAAGTCCGCCCTTGCCTCGGTACCCATCAACAATTAAAGAAGGCTCTGTTTCATCATTACTACCAATACTATTAAATCTAGAGAAACCCAAAATATCAACTAGACAATTAGAGTTAATCCAAGGTTCAAACCAAAAAAGAGTATTACTTTCAGCAGCAATGATTTTACGAAATAGTTGATCACCAGTAGTCCTCAATCTCAAGATAGATTTCCACGTACAGGATTAGTTATTATCAACATGCATACTCCAAAAAATTTACCTACACAGTACTTGCTTTTCATCCATTGACTCCATAGAGAAGATCCCTCCAAGAATTTCCGCATTAGCTTAATACATAAAGCTTTCTTCAAATCAGTCAAAGATTTTATGCCAATACCACCTTCATGCTTCGGCAAGCACAACTTATCCCAACTAACCTTATGAGAAGACCCTCCCCAAAAGAAATCAGAACACACTAAGTGCAATTTAAATATAACATGCTTAGGTAGTTGGTAAACTGAAAGCCAATATAAAATAGTGGGATTGATAGCTGATTGGATTAGTTCAGCTCTACCAGCATAGTTGAGAAAAATAGCATCCCATGATTGAATCTTTGCTTGAATTTTCTGAAGCAGAGTTTGGCATCCACTATAGTGATAAAGGCACTCCTAAATATCTAACTGGCAAATAATCAACTTGAAAACCCAGAATAGAAGATATTTCATGAGTAAGTTTAGCTTGCAAACTTAAGTATATCTTTGATTTGAGCACACTAACTGAAAGACCACAATGTTTCTTTAATCTGTCAAAACAATCATTTAAGCTACAACACAATGAATGAAACATATGCCAAATATCATGAGATCATCTGCATACGTACGATGAGAAACTATTGGATTAAAGCTATGGACTGGTAGAAACTTCTTCATAGCTACTGCCTCATTCATACAGTATATAAAATACTCCATGGCAATCGAAAATAAATAAAAAGAAAGAGGAACGCCTTGTCTAAGCCCATGATTTGATGAAATAAAGCCATTAAAAGACCATGGATTAATCTTGAAAAGGTTGGAGAAGAGATGCATTCATAAATAATGTTAATAAGATGAACAGGAAATCGCATCTTGAACATTATATGACAAATTAATCTCCTATTAATCATGTCATATGCTTTATGCAAATCAACCTTCACACAAAATTTACTAACCCCTCTCCTCTTAAAATCTCTTAACAATTCATGTGCTAACATGATATTCTCACCTATATGTCGATTAAGAACATATGCACATTGATTTGATGATATGATATGAGGTATATACCACTTAATTCTATTGCACAATATTTTACTAAAATTTTTGTAAAACATATTGCAACAAGAAATAGGACGGTACTGTGAAATATGAGTAGGTCTTTCTACCTTAGGAATTAAAGTAGTGAACGTATGATTGCTACCTTCTGGCAGTTTTCCAGACACAAAGATATCTTGCATTGCTGCTTGAAGTTCAAATTTTATAGCTTACTAATGTAACATGAAAAATTTCGAACTGTGACCATCAGGGCCAGGACTTGAATCTATATGGACTGAATCAACTGTCTTCTTAACTTCATCTAGGGTTATAGCTTGGAGTAAATGCTGTTGTCCATGCACATTGATAGTAGCAATCAGTTTGAATGAATGAAGCTCAATAATATCTTCACCATTGAACAATGAATCAAAGTAATTTATAGTTTCAGCAGCAACTTCTTCAGATTTATACAAGAGAGTTCCATCTGACTTGAATGGAGCTTGCAAATTATTGGCATGCCTTCTAGTAGACACCTTAGAATGAATTTTTTTTTGAATTGGTATCACCATCTTGAAGCCATGAAACCTTGGACTTCTGTCTGTAACTCCATGATCTGATGTGTTTTTGCATATATAAAGCTTGTTTGGCTTCAAGCATACTTTCAAATAAAGTCAAATTTTCTAGGTCTAGATCACATGTTGCTTCTTTTTTTTAAAAATAAAGCTTCAGCTTCCATGAGAAGTTCATTATCATTATGCCTTTCTTTGTTCCATTTTTTCAATTCATCTTTACAAGCATATAATTTTTGCAAAAAGATATAGCTGGCAAAACCCACAAAATTAGTCTGAAAACTGTTGGAGAATGGAGTTTTGATGACAACAACCTTATTTCAATTATCATTGATTATAAAATATATACTAACATCTTTATTTAGAATATATATATATATATATGCAGAATTTGTATGCAGGAATTAATACTGAAGACTGTACAGTTTAAGAGATTTTAGAGATTCAGAATTCAGAGTAGATTCAAGACTCATGAGTAATCAAGATTTCAAGAGTTCAAGAATAATATTTTTATAAAGTCTAGATTTTGTAAGACTCCAAATAGCACTCCAGGTTCAAATTCAAATTCTGATTTTCAATTCTATCCTCAATCCTCTCTAATTTTTTTTTCTTTTTATCCTCAATCTTATCTATTTTGTTTTTCCATTTTATTCTATTTTAATTCTTCTTAGATTTTCAAACTTCAGTTTTCTATATATACTTTATTTATATTTTATATGAGTTAGAAACTTATAATTTTCTCAATATATTTATATATTTTAAAAATATATTCTCATATGTTTTTCTATCATATAATATGGATTTACAACATTAGAATTTTATTCAAGAATTTCAGAATAAATTTTATATCTTAATACTTGAAAAATGCTTTGAAAATAAAATTTACGCATGGCTTTGTCGACATAGCAAAATATGTATGTCGACATATAACAACTATTTTTCAAAATTTGAAGGGAAGTGTCTTTTCATTATTTGAAACGCTTCAGAACTGTTGCAACCCTTCATAACCTATACAAGAATGTTAAAACCGAATTTTCTAACATTTCTTCTTCTCCATCTTCACTCCTTTCATCCTACCATTATTTTTAATCATTTTTATGGTTTTTGCATTTATACTCTATCGAATTCAATTCTGTTTTGATAAAACTTCTTCTCTCTACACTCTCTACTCTCTGAATCAAGTGATATTGAAGAGTTATAGGGCTATTTTGTAATTGGTTGGGTTGAATAAACATTTTTGTGGGTCAAAGAGGAGTCAATGTGTCCTTTTAAGCCGTGAAATCAAGGAAATAGGGGTCGGTGTGTTCTTGTGAGCCGTGAAATCAAGAAAGTAGGAATCGGTGTCTCCTTGTGAGCCATGAAATCAAGGAGGGTGTAATTGACTATTGAAAGAGTAATAAAACACTGCACAACCCAACGTTGTGTGGGACTAGACGTAGGAGTAATCCGAACTAGTATAAAATCCGGTGTATTCTTTCCTTTTTTGCATTTTTTGTTTTTGTTTATTTTGCCTCTGCGTTTGAATTTGTGTCTGTGTTTGTGTTTGTGGTGTTTGATTCATCCCATAGTTCCCTCTAGTTTTTAGTTTTGTTTAAATTTCTACAAACACTATTCACCCCCTCTAGTGTTTGCTTTGCCTGAACGATCCATTCTACAGTCCCTAATAATTGGTATCAGAGCAAGGTCTTTCAAAAAATTCAAAATCTGATTTTTGAAAATTTGGTAAAATGGCAAATTTTGGAATCTCTAATGATACTAGTATTAATTCATGCATTGCATCAATGTTAAAAGAGTCTGCATATATTAATGTTAAAGAAGCATATGATCTACTGAAATATTGGTCAATACAGGAAATGATGAGTTCTATGACTTTTGAAAACTCAAAAGTTGAAAAGATGTGTGAGGTGGCAATTGGAGATTCAAATCTTTAACTGGTGTGTTACATGACTATTGAAAATTCATATTCTGAAAAGCAACTGATGGAAATGAAAAAGAACAAATGGATACTGGATAGTGGTTGTTCGAGACATATGACTGGAAATCCAGAACTACTCAATAATCTGAAGTATGAAGATGGTGGATTGGTAAACTTCGGAGATAATTCTAAAGGATACATCATTGGAATCAGCAATGTCGGAAATTCTGAAACTCCTACTATTTTTGATATTCAATTAGTTAGGAATTTAAAACGCAATTTTCTAAGTATAAGCCAACTTTACAATAAAGGATATAAAATAAATTTTGAAAAGAATAAATGTTTCATAGAAGACAGGAATTCAAAAGTTATATTTGAAGGACATAGAAAGAAAAATATTTATATATTAAGTATGAAAATTTCCAACGATAATTTATGTATTATGGCCAATACAAGTGATCCCTGGATTTGGCATAAGAGATTCGGACATATAAATTTCAAACATATATCTTAAATTTCTAAACTAGATTCGGTTAGAGGATTACCCAAAATGAAATCCAAAGTTAATAACTTATGCGATGCTTGTCATTACAGAAAATTAAGGAAGAGTTCATTTAAATCAAAAGAAGAAGTCACTACTTCAAAACTATTAGAGTTAATAAACATGGATTAATTTGGTCCATCTCAAATTCAATCAATAAATCATAACAGATATGTATTTGTAATAGTTGACAATTTTTCTAGAAACACTTGGACTTTGTTTCTTAAAAATAAAAGTGATGCTTTTGATCAATTTAAAATTTTTCTAAAAAAATTCAAAATTTATTATCACTAAAAATTAAGATAATACGTAGCGACCATAATGGAGAATTCAAAAATGAGAGTTTTGAAAAATATTGCAATAAAAAGGGAATAACCCACAAATTTTCAATTCCAAGAACTCCTCAACAAAATGGAGTAATTGAACGTAAAAATAGAATGATACAAGAATGTGCAAGAACTATGTTATCCGATGGTAATTTACCTAGGAATTTTTGGGCTGAGGAAGTAGCAACAGCTTGTCATATTATTAATAGAATTTCAATTAGACCTTTGACTCATAAAACTCCTTACGAACTTTTATATAATAAGAAACCAAAAGTAACTTATTTTAAAATATTTGGAAGTAAATGTTTTATACTTAATACAAAGGATAATTTAGACAAATTTGATTCAAAATCAGATAAAGGAACTTTTATTGGATATTCAGAAAGAAGCAAGGCATTTAGAGTTTTTAATACTCAAACCAACACTATGGAAGAAATATTAAATGTACCTTTCGATGAAAACTATAAAAATATAACTCAAAATGATAAAGACGATGGTGAGGATGAAGTTAATGAAATAAATAATGAAGATAACCAAATAAAAGAATTAGATTACTTAGAGACCATCCCGTAGAAAATATTTTAGGGGATAGTGAATCCGTTGTTAAAACTCGTAATCAACTAAATAATATGAGTAATACTGCATTTATATCAACTATATAACCTAAAAATCCGAAGGAAGCTTCTTCCGATGATTCATGGATACTTGCTATGCAAGAAGAATTGAATCAATTTACTAGGAATGAAGTATGGGAACTTGTTCCTAGACCAGAGGATAAAACAATTATAGGAACCAAATGGGTCTATAAAAAATAAAAGCAATGAACATGGTGAGGTAGTAAGAAATCAGGCACGACTAGTAGCACAAGGATATACTCAAGAAGAAGGAATAGATTACGATGAAACTTTTTCTCCCGTAGTAAGACTAGAAGCTATTAGAATTTTACTAGCCTTTGCAAACTATAATAATTTCAAATTATATCAAATGGATGTTAAAAGTGCATTTCTAAATGTTTTTGTCAAAGATGACGTATATGCAGAGAAACCACCCCTATTTGAAGATGAGAAGTTACCCGATCACGTATATAAACTAAAGAAAGCATTATATGGACTAAAACAGGCTCTTAGAGCTTGGTATGATAGATTACGAAATTATTTACTACAATCAGACTTTGAAATAGGAAAATTAGATAATACATTGTTTGTTAAGAAAAATAACAAAGATACATAATTAGTACAAATATATGTTGATGACATAATCTTTGGGCCGACAAATGAAAAAATGAACAAAGAGTTTTCAGATATTATGACCAAAGAGTTTGAAATGAGCAGTATGGGAAAATTATCATTCTTTTTAGGTTTACAAATTCGACAGCTAAAGAATGGAATATATATTAATCAAGAAAAATATGTGAGAGATTTAATTAATAAATACGATCTAACAACAACAAATGGTAGACCAACACCTATGGAAAATAATATTGCTTTAAGTAGAGATGATACATCAAAAGACGTTGATCAAAAACTATATAGAGGAATGGCAGGATCATTATTATATATAACCACTAGCAGACTAGATATAATGCGCAGTTTATGTCTCTGTGCAACATATCAATCACGACCTAAGGAAACTCATTTAACAGCCGTAAAACGTTGTAACGACCCGTATTCTACACATCATAGGATTGTAGAATATTTATTTCTTTCCTGTGTTAAGTTGTATGGTTATGTAACTTTGGGAAACATCCATTGGAGTCATTTCCCATGTTCATGATTTTTGTCGATTTTTAAATGACCATTTTGCCCCTAGTCGGTATTGTTTTGGCCATAACTTTTGATAGGAAAGGAATTTTGACCTGAAACCACTTCCATTAGATTCGTTTGATGGTTTCTCTTTCCGTAGAGTGGTCATAATAGCCAAACGGACTTACCGTTTGGGAGATATGGCTGAAACAAGGTTTGGAGGGTGAAAAACTGCTTAACCGGGCCAAAACGGGTGATTAGTGAGTAGGCCCATAACCCATTTCGGGATTAGGGTTATGGGAGGGCTGAAATGAGATGGAGAATCATTCCATTTCAGTTTTCTAGCCTCCACTTATCACCAAGGAACCCTAAAAATGGCCTTCAACCTCTAAATCACCTCCAAATCATCTTTTGGTTAAGGATTTGGCTTAGCAACCCCTAATCAAGGAAGATCTTCACCAAAGCAACAAAAGAGCTGCTGTTTGGCATTGAGATTCACATCAAATCAGAGAATTATTTCAGATCTTAGTTTGTTTTGTGGCTAAGGTGAGTGATTTGCTTAGTTTTGCACTAATTATGGCTAATTAGGAGTGATTAGTGTTAATTAGCGAATTTAAACATGATAAAATTCTGGAAAAATGTTTATAAAATTCGGAATGATATTTTAAACCTATGTTAGAAATTTGGTTCCGTTTGGTTAAGTTTTGCTAATCATATCATTGGTTTCACCTAAACATGCTTAGGGGGAAATATGGGATTTTGGGTATGTTTGATCCATTTCATATGCTATGATTTATGTTTTGATGTTTGGGATCGACACTACATGTTGCTATGAATGTATGGTATGCTTTTTGGTTGTTTAGAAGTGTTAGATTGGTCAAAAACGCCGTCGAATGGCGTAAAAACAGTCGCAGGAAACATGCAGGAAATAACCCAGAATCCGGATCGGATCGGTGGGGGGGAGCGCGACCCGAACCGTTCTAGCATGGGCGTCACGATCCGTCTAAAGGAGTTGGTCACGACTTAAGTTGGGTGGCACGATCCGGTAGTGGAAGCGCGATCCGAACCAACAAGTACTTCCGATCCGAACCAGAAGAGGGTGGGAAGTTCACGAGTCGATGGGTACTAGGCGAGACGATCCGACCCGATCAGAAGACACGACCCGACCCAGATGAAGCAACCCGATCCGATCCGAAGTGGTGATACCGATCCGAATTAGGAAAAAGGAGCCACGAGCTGGAGGACCACGACCCGATCCGATGGAAGAAGCGCGATCCGATCCGAACGCAGAGGCCGATCCGATCCGACAAAGAATGTGAAGGCTGATCCGATCCGATTCGATTGTGATGACCAATAACCCGAGATGCAAAGGTAGTCCAGATGGGAGTTAGAGCTCAGGATCCCGGAACCAGTTGGGAACAAATGAGTTCACTTCATGGTTGGACTTTGCTGCGGGACGTGTGCTAAGGAGTTGTCAACGTTCATAACTTCGATTCACCACTAAAAAGGAATGATGGGCTACTTATCAGTGCAGTAGGGTCATTGCGACCTGAGGGGCAAGGTGATGGTAGCAAGACTACGTTATCAGTGCAGTAGGGTCATTGCGACCTGAGGGGCAAGGTGATGCGTAGTAAGACTATGAGCCAGCGCAGATGGGGTGGATAACTCCATGGGGCAAGTGGACATAGTAAGGATTAGTAAGGCTATGAGCCAGCGCAGATGGGGTGAATAACTCCATGGGGCTAGTGGACATAGCGAGGAATTAGTGGCTACGTTATCAGTGCAGTGAAGCCATCTATGACTTCATGGGGCAAAGTGATCGTAGCAAGGAATGTAGGGTGATCGAAGTGGTGGATATCGTATGTTTTATGCACTGAGTGAGAGATGCGAGGATGGATGCTATGCTTGATTGTTTGCCATCATTATGACATGCACACCTCCCCCACCTCCGTATCTTTACACTGTTTGATATGATACCTTAGAGTGTTGTACAGTATGTAGTGCTAACTCTTTGGTTGCAGGTTCAGGTATGTTTTAGTCTACCTGTTATTGTTCACTTTAGATGCTTATCGCTCATACCAGGCTTTATGTCTGACCCAGAGTTTTATGTCTCCTCTTATTACTCTGGGTGCTCACACGAGCAGACTAGAGACAGGTTAGCTGGGGATGCGCGAGTAGCTGATTCGGAGGCAGGCAGGAGGCTTCCACGTATTATATATATATACACATTCTCCCTGTGTCGTTGGTGGTCGCTACTTGGACATTAGTAGTGTACCTCATTTATCTTACCTTGCTTTGAGACAGTTTGAAAGTTGTAATGAGCTGTATTTTGGATTTCCGCTGCTATGATGTTTAGTTCTGGCTTTCAGCTTATGCACTGTCTCTCCTGTTTTATGTCAAGTATGTTATTATTATATTTTGTTCTATGCGCTGTGAGACATTCTACAGGTTCCTTGTATGTTCATTTCCTTCTTCCTTTTCCTTCTGGCGACCCGTTCCGTGCCAACTGGGCATGTGTACAGCGCACGTTTGGAGTAAATGTCGGTTGGTGCGGGGCGGGCCGTCACACTTGGTATCAGAGCTCTAGGTTGCGTAGTTAACCTAGGGAAAGACACTAGGAAGAGTTAGTACGTATATGAGAGCGCGTATTTGTGATTACTTTGGTTTTCAAAAGCTATGTGTATATATACTATTAGTAGTATAAGAATGAAGTTGCACTGCACTAGTACCACTATGGGGTCGTTGATCGTTTTCCTTTTTCAGATTGACGATGAGCCGACATGTTAGAGGTACCGGTAGAGGGGCCAATAATGGGAATGCCGCTGACATGAGGGCGATGTTTACCAACCTCATGAGAGACATGCTTAGAGAAGTGCAAGGGGCAGTTCCCAATCCCGGAGTTGGTGATGGCCCAGTAGTGCAGGCGCCTAGGGTCGATTTCTCCAAGTTATGCAAGGATTACACTAATCTTGGTGGGAAGCCGTTCCACGGAACGGAGTCGGCCACAGATGTTCAAGATTGGATGGATAGCTGTGATCGTATCTTTGATGACTTGGGTCTGGAGGATGCGATGAAGAGAAGGCTAGCGTCTCGCCAGCTGCAAGGGCGAGCGATGAATTGGTGGAATGCCATTAGAACAGCTACTCCAGAGGACCAGGTTACTTGGGTTCAGTTCAAGGCTCGCTTTAGCGAGAAGTTTATTCCAGCTGCCCAGAAGTCAGTATTGTTTAAGAGGTTCTTGGAACTCAAGCAGAATGGGAGGGCAGTTTCTGATTATATTGCTGAGTTCGACACTTTGTCGAAATATGGACTATCCCTTATCGATACTCCTGAGAAGAAGAATGAGAAGTTCATTACTGGTTTGGATGGATACTTGGGGGAGAGGCTTATTAATCACATCGATGAGACTTTTGAATCGATTGTGGGAAAAGCTTTGAGATCAGAGAGTCTTTACCCTAAGTCAAAGACCGAGGCTGCAGAAGGGCCAAAGCCGCAAGCAGGTGGTGGAGGCAAGAATAGTTCTCAGAATAAGAGGAAGCAGGATCAATCTAAAGGTGGCCAGAAAAAGAGCAAGAAGGATGTTGAGTGCTTCAGCTGTGGAAAGAAGGGCCATTATGCTAAGGAATGTCGGGCCAAGCCAGCGGAAAGGAAGTGCTACAACTGTGGTCAAGTGGGACATCAGAAGGATAAGTGTCCGCAACCTCTTAAGGAGAAGCAGATTGTGAAAGCATATGCTCTTGATGCTATTCCTTCTTCGTCGAATGCCCCAACTGCGGCGGAGAAAGGGAAGAATGTTGTTATTCAAGGTATGCTTTCTATTTATGATGTACCAATTCGAGTTTTGTTTGATACCGGGGCTTCCCGTTCCTTCATATCTAGTGACCTGGTAGATAGGTTGGGACTGGAACCCGAGATAGTCGATAGACCATTGATTGTGACGAACCCGATTGGTGGTTCGACTAGCCTTAGTATGATTTGCAGGAATTTGGTCTTATCGAGTCATGGATGTATGTTTGTATGTGATTGCTTTGTTTTGGGCTTTACTGGGTATGGCATTATATTGGAAGTCGATTGGCTCCAAAGATACGGGGTGGTGGTAGACTGTGAGGGCTTTTTGGTGACAGTGAGGGCGGATGATGGGCGGAGGGTAGTGTTTGGTAGCCTACCTAGTGATGGGGTTATGGCTAGTTTTGTAAATTCCCTCGACATCCCGCAAGATGAGTTGTCAGATGTGCCCGTGGTTGGCCAGTATCCGGACGTCTTCGAGGAGGTGACCGGGCTTCCACCACACCGAGAGATTGAGTTCCGTATTGATTTAGTGAAAGATGCCAGACCTATAGTGATGCCACTTCGTCGAATGGCACCAAGGGAGCAGCGAGAGCTCGGGGTGCAAGTTAGCAATCTTTTGAAGAAGGGATTGATTAGAAGGAGTGTCTCCGAGTGGGGAGCACCAGTTGTATTTGCCACTAAGGCAGATGGTTCCCTTCGTTTGTGTGTGGACTATCGCGAGTTGAATAAGGTGACGAGGAAGAATAAGTATCCTCTACCGCGGATAGATGATTTGTTTGATCAGCTGGAAGGAGCAAGAGTGTTCTCCCAGTTGGACCTCGCGACAGGATTTCATCAGCTAAGAGTGGCGGATGAGAGTGTTCCGAAAACGGCATTTAGGACGCCGTCTGAATTTTATGAGTGGTTGGTCATGCCATTTGGGTTGACCAATGCACCAGCCTACTTTGTGGATCTTATGAATCGAGTATTCAGAGATCAGTTGAATAAGTTTGTTCTTGTGTTCGTGGATGATATCCTTGTTTACTCACGGACAGAGGAGGAACACAAGGGGCACTTGAGGATAGTGATGGAGGTGTTGAGGAAACACCAATTGAAAGCGAAATTCTCTAAGTGTCATTTTTGGAAAAGGGAAGTGAGATTCTTGGGTCATGTTGTTTCTGAGAGTGGTATTGCCGTGGACCCTGCGAAGGTGGCTACGGTACAAGATTGGCCTATGCCCAAGAATGCTACAGATGTAAGAAGTTTCTTGGGATTAGCTGGATATTATCGTAAGTTTATCCAGGACTTCTCCAAGATAGCAGCACCGTTGACTCAGTTGACTAAGAAGAATCGGTCCTTCGTCTGGGACGGAGTGTGTGAGGATGCCTTCAAAAGTCTAAAGGAGAGGTTGACGCGTGCGCCAGTGTTAGTCATTCCTAAAGGGAATGAAGAGATGACGGTATACACAGATGCTTGTGGTACCGGACTGGGTGCTGTATTAATGCAAGGAGGTAGGGCTGTAGCTTATGCTAGTCGACAGCTAAAGCCGCATGAGAAGAAGTATCCTACCCATGATTTGGAATTGGCAGCGATTGTATTTGCGCTAAAGATGTGGAGACACTATCTCTTGGGAGAAAGATTTGAGATGTTTACCGATCATAAATCTTTAAAGTATCTCTTCTCTCAGAAAGATCTGAATCTCCGTCAGCAGAGATGGTTAGAGTTCTTGGCTTCGTATGATTTTGATATCGCATACACACCTGGGAAGGGTAATGCGGTAGCCGATGCCTTGAGTAGGAGACATGCCAGCTTAGGGGCAATGTTTCTTGAATGGAAGCAACTGGAGTATATCGCGGGGTTTGATTTCAGACCAAAGTGCGAATTGGATCCAGTTATGCTAGCTAGTTTGATGATCAGACCCACTTTGATAGAGCGGATTGGTTCTAGCCAAAGGGACGATCCTAATTTATTAGAAATCATCTCCAAGTTAGAGATGGGTATCGATGAGGAGATGAATGTGTATGGGCTTGATCGAGATGGATGGCTTCGGAAAAATGGAAGACTAGTTGTGCCCAACGTGAATGGTTTGAGAGATGAAGTGCTTAGAGAATGTCATCACTCAAAACTGACTATACATCCCGGTGGTAATAAGATGTATAGAGACATGAAACAGACTTACTACTGGGAAGGGATGAAAAGAGACATTGGTAAGTTTATATCCAAATGCATGAATTGTCAGCTAATTAAAGCCGAGCAAAAGAAGCCTAGTGGGTTGATGCAACCATTAGAAATTCCCGAATGGAAATGGGAACAAGTTTCGATGGATTTCATCGATGGTTTACCAAAGACTAGATCGGGATATGATAGCATTTGGGTAATTGTGGATCGATTGACTAAGAGTGCAAGATTTATACCAGTCAAATCGACCAGAACAGCAGCCAAGTTGGCAGAATTGTATATGAACTGGGTAGTGAGATTTCATGGAGTACCCAAAAGCATTGTGAGTGACCGAGACCCGTTGTTCACTAGTGGGTTTTGGAAGAGCTTACAAGAGGCTCTAGGGTCAAGATTACATCTCAGTACCGCATATCATCCTCAGACCGACGGTCAGACGGAAAGGGTGAATCGTATATTGGAAGATCTCTTGAGAGCTTGTATATTGGATTTTAGTGGATCATGGGATGATCATTTGCATTTAGTAGAGTTTGCATATAATAATAGCTACCAATCCAGTATCGGTATGGCACCATATGAAGCTTTGCACGGAAGACCGTGTAACTCACCATCATGTTGGATAGAGACTGGCGAGAAGTTTGTGCTTGGACCAGATGTGGTGAGAGAAACTTCCGATAAGATCAAGATCATTCAGCAACGAATGAAAGCCGCTCAGGATAGGCAGAAGAGTTATGCTGATAAGAGGAGAAGAGACTTGAAATTCTCCGTTGGTGACTTGGTGTTTGTCAAGATCTCTCCGTTGAAGAGCGTGATACGATTTGGCAGGAGAGGCAAGCTGGCACCAAGATTTGTTGGCCCGTTCCCTGTCCTTGAATTAGTCGGGAATTTGGCGTATAGAGTTGGCTTACCAGAGAAAATGGCGGGAGTTCATAATGTATTTCATGTTTCCCAGCGGAGGAAGTTCGTTCACGACTCAGATGTGACTATTTCACCTGATCAGTTGGAGGACTTCGAAGTAGAACCTGAGGCGGTTGGGAACCGCAAGCCGATTCGTATTGTGGGGCACGATACGAAGCAACTTCGAAGAAAGTCGGTGAAGCTAGTCAAGGTTCAGTGGGGCGAGGACGAGAATGATTGTGCTTGGGAGACAGAGGAGAGCATTAGAAAGGCTTATCCAGAACTCTTTGCCTGGTAAGATTTACTTTGCGATTTAGTTATTCCGCATGCTAGGATAGACTTGTTTTGCTTGTTTTGCATGTTTGATGGTTGTTTTATGATTGATAGGCATGCGGGACCCTTGTGTGTGTTTTGATTAGGGAATTTCGGGGGCGAAATTTCTTAAGAGGGGGAGAGTGTAACGACCCGTATTCTACACATCATAGGATTGTAGAATATTTATTTCTTTCCCGTGTGAAGTTGTATGGTCATGTAACTTTGGGAAACATCCATTGGAGTCATTTCCCATGTTCATGATTTTTGTCGATTTTTAAATGACCATTTTGCCCCTAGTCGGTACTGTTTTGGCCATAACTTTTGATAGTAAAGGAATTTTGACCTGAAACCACTTCCATTAGATTCGTTTGATGGTTTCTCTTTCCGTAGAGTGGTCATAATAGCCAAACGGACTTACCGTTTGGGAGATATGGCTGAAACAAGGTTTGGAGGGTGAAAAACTGCTTAACCGGGCCAAAACGGGTGATTAGTGAGTAGGCCTATAACCCATTTCGGGATTAGGGTTATGGGAGGGCTGAAATGAGATGGAGAATCATTCCATTTCAGTTTTCTAGCCTCCACTTATCACCAAGGAACCCTAAAAATGGCCTCCAACCTCTAAATCACCTCCAAATCATCTTTTGGTTAAGGATTTGGCTTAGCAACCCCTAATCAAGGAAGATCTTCACCAAAGCAACAAAGGAGCTGCTGTTTGGCATTGAGATTCACATCAAATCAGAGAATTATTTCAGATCTTAGTTTGTTTTGTGGCTAAGGTGAGTGATTTGCTTAGTTTTGCACTAATTATGGCTAATTAGGAGTGATTAGTGTTAATTAGCGAATTTAAACATGATAAAATTCTGGAAAAATGTTTATAAAATTTGGAATGATATTTTAAACCTCTGTTAGAAATTTGGTTCCGTTTGGTTAAGCTTTGCTAATCATATCATTGGTTTCACCTAAACATGCTTAGGGGGAAATATGGGATTTTGGGTATGTTTGATCCATTTCATATGCTATGATTTATGTTTTGATGTTTGGGATCGACACTACATGTTGCTATGACTATATGGTATGCTTTTTGGTTGTTTAGAAGTGTTAGATTGGTCAAAAACGCCATCGAATGGCGTAAAAACAGTCGCAGGAAACATGCAGGAAATAACCCAGAATCCGGATCGGATCGGTGGGGGGGAGCGCGACCCGAACCGTTCTAGCATGGGCGTCACGATCCGTCTAAAGGAGTTGGTCACGACTTAAGTTGGGTGGCACGATCCGGTAGTGGAAGCGCGATCCGAACCAACAAGTACTTCCGATCCGAACCAGAAGAGGGTGGGAAGTTCACGAGTCGATGGGTACTAGGCGAGACGATCCGACCCGATCAGAAGACACGACCCGACCCAGATGAAGCAACCCGATCCGATCTGAAGTGGTGATACCGATCCGAATTAGGAAAAAGGAGCCACGAGCTGGAGGACCACGACCCGATCCGATGGAAGAAGCGCGATCCGATCCGAACGCAGAGGCCGATCCGATCCGACAAAGAATGTGAAGGCTGATCCGATCCGATTCGATTGTGATGACCAATAACCCGAGATGCAAAGGTAGTCCAGATGGGAGTTAGAGCTCAGGATCCCGGAACCAGTTGGGAACAAATGAGCTCACTTCATGGTTGGACTTTGCTGCGGGACGTGTGCTAAGGAGTTGTCGACGTTCATAACTTCGATTCACCACTAAAAAGGAATGATGGGCTACTTATCAGTGCAGTAGGGTCATTGCGACATGAGGGGCAAGGTGATGGTAGCAAGACTACGTTATCAGTGCAGTAGGGTCATTGCGACCTGAGGGGCAAGGTGATGCGTAGTAAGACTATGAGCCAGCGCAGATGGGGTGGATAACTCCATGGGGCAAGTGGACATAGTAAGGATTAGTAAGGCTATGAGCCAGCGCAGATGGGGTGAATAACTCCATGGGGCTAGTGGACATAGCGAGGAATTAGTGGCTACGTTATCAGTGCAGTGAAGCCATCTATGACTTCATGGGGCAAAGTGATCGTAGCAAGGAATGTAGGGTGATCGAAGTGGTGGATATCGTATGCTTTATGCACTGAGTGAGAGATGCGAGGATGGATGCTATGCTTGATTGTTTGCCATCATTATGACATGCACACCTCCCCCACCTCCGTATCTTTACACTGTTTGATATGATACCTTAGAGTGTTGTATAGTATGTAGTGCTAACTCTTTGGTTGCAGGTTCAGGTATGTTTTAGTCTACCTGTTATTGTTCACTTTAGATGCTTATCGCTCATACCAGGCTTTATGTCTGACCCAGAGTTTTATGTCTCCTCTTATTACTCTGGGTGCTCACACGAGCAGACTAGAGACAGGTTAGCTGGGGATGCGCGAGTAGCTGATTCGGAGGCGGGCAGGAGGCTTCCACGTATTATATATATATATACACATTCTCCCTGTGTCGTTGGTGGTCGCTACTTAGGCATTAGTAGTGTACCTCATTTATCTTACCTTGCTTTGAGACAGTTTGAAAGTTGTAATGAGCTGTATTTTGGATTTCCGCTGCTATGATGTTTAGTTCTGGCTTTCAGCTTATGCATTGTCTCTCCTGTTTTATGTCAAGTATGTTATTATTATATTTTGTTCTATGCGCTGTGAGACATTCTACAGGTTCCTTGTATGTTCATTTCCTTCTTCCTTTTCCTTCTGGCGACCCGTTCCGTGCCAACTGGGCATGTGTACAGCGCACGTTTGGAGTAAATGTCGGTTGGTGCGGGGCGGGCCGTCACAAACGTATTCTGAGATATGTAAAGCATACATCAGATTTTGGATTATATTATCCTAAAAATGATTCATTTGATCTAGTTTCGTACCGTGATGCTGAATACGTGGTATGTAAATCTAATTGGAAAAGTATTAGTGGAACATGTCATTTTTTAGGACATTCCCTTGTATCTTGGTTTAGTAAGAAACAAAATATCGTATCTTTATCAACAAGTGAAGCAGAATGTATATCTGCTGCTTTGGCTTGTTCACAAGTAATTTATATGCAACAAACTCTAAATGATTTTGGTATAAACATAGGTAAATCACCTATATACTACGATAATATAGGTACTATAAGTATATCTAAAAATTCTCTCATCATTCAAGAACTAAACACATTGATGCGCGACATCATTTTCTAAGAGATAATATAAGTAAAGAAAAGATTTCACTTGAATTTATAGAAACAGGTAAACAAATAGCTGATATATTAACCAAACCATTAAATGTAGCAACATTCACTAAATTTAGGAGAGAATTAGGTATATGTTTATTAAGTGAATTAGAATAATTAAAGTAATAATATATATATAATAATAATAATAATAATAAGGAATTAAAATAATAAAATTTGCAACAATACTATGTCTACATGAATATTTGGTATGTCAACATATAACTGAAATATTTTAAAATTAATTCCCACCATAAGTTAGTTATTCTAACTATATAAATCCTTTAATTCGAATTTCTTTCTTCATTCTCATTCTTCTTCTCTATAAAAACTCTAAATTAAAAATTACAATGGCTTCCACTAATCCAAATACTCAAAACAACTTCGATTTATAAACTGGACTATCCGAGAGTCCATTTCAACGATCTACGCTCTTTAAGTAATCAAAATTGAAGAGACAATGGAGTATTTACTGCAAATGTTGGCTGAAATGCAAGTGCTTCAAATTATAATAAGTCAAGGGCAAAACAAACAAGGAAAAGTGATGAGGAGTGTCTTAAAGCTTATAATGGATAATGAGACTAACTCGATTATCATCAATGATGATAATCAACCAAGGGAAGAAGAGGAAGAACCAGAAGAAGAACCGTAGGAAGAACCGGATGAGGAAGAAATGATAGAAGAGGAAGAACATCAACAGGCTCAAACAACGGTTACGGACGAAGATGATAATGTTGAATGCATAGGAGAGGTCCTATTTGATGAAAATGGGAATGTGATTGAAAAGAATGGATAATTCTGTCTCCATTATCCAAATTGTCTAATTCACAAATCTCCCATTGTCAAATAATTGAGTGATTAAGGTTTGTCTAGGTTTAGATTTATTACGTTCTTATGGCATGTCATATAGGTATATGTACAAATCCATGAATATGTACACGTGTTTGTTTAACATAAATAAAATTGTTATTTATGATTGATATTGTTCTAAACCTTCAATAACATAAATATACGATTATTAGATTAAGGGGGAGTATTTTATGTCATAATTTAGGGAATTATACAATTTAGGGGGAGCATTTTTTTTGAATATTACTTAGTTTCTACAGTTGTTTAAACTTAGGGGGAGTGTCTTTAATCATTCATTTTGATAATGCCAAAGGGGAAGAAATTATAAAATATAGGCATAGTTTTATAGAATTCTTATTGACAGGGGGAGTATAAGAAGATCATCAAACAGGTATATATAGGTATGATATTTTATAAAGTAAGTGATCGACGCTAGTCTATGAATTAGAAAAGCGCGACATTTGTAATAAATTCTGCATGCATACAGGCGTGTAGCATACAGGTCGAACACAGGGAGGTGAATTAAATCAAATTATTTATCTAATCTCTTGGGCGAGTTAGACAAACTTTGGAGGTTGATTTTGAAAATAAAACAAAACAAAATTAAAACTGTAATTTGATTCAGAACAGATCTAACTGAACCGACGATCAAATCACAATTTCAATGGAAAAGCAATGAAACTATAAATCAGATTCAAATCTAATCAAATCCAATTTAACCTATGAACGCGGTTAAAATACAGAAAATAAAAGTGCAGAATATAAATAACAACAGGAAATAAAATTAGGATTACCGCTGAATCTAATCAGACGGTCAATCACTAATGAAAAGAAATGCAGAATATAAATAGTGTTCTACCGAATCTAATCGTGTAGACAACACAAATTGCTAAGAAATAGAAAATTGTAGAAAATAAAAAGAAAAATGAGTTTTATTAATGAAGAAGAGAATAGAATGAGGTATATGATAGCATGGTGGCTACAATGCCATTACAAGGGTATATATAGGGGATAACCAAACCCTAACCCTAATACAATGATAAATGGGCCTTAGGGAAATCACAAGAGAGTTTACAATAAGAAACATAAATGGGCCTTAGGTAAATAAAACAAATTTGGGCCTTTTCTCTTTTCCTTGTGCTTCCTTGACACTTCTTCATTGATTTGTGATGTGCAAAGCCTTTTTATCAATCTTTTTCTTGTCCAACAGCAACTAGATGTGGGATCTTCATCTACAATTCTTCAAAATGTAAATATATAGCAATCTGATCTCCATTTCTCTACTTTTCTGGTTGCATGCGGGCTGGGTTGGAATATCTGTAAAAGTAATAAAACAATACCCAAGTAATATTTATTTATATACAAAAGATAAGATATAAGAGCATAAAATAAACACATTTCTATGTTAATCAGTAAGATTCTCATCATCAAAAAGGGGGAGATTGTTGGAGAATGGAGTTTTGATGACAACAACCTTATTTCAATTATCATTGATTATAAAATATATACTAACATCTTCATTTAGAATATATATATATATGCAGAATTTGTATACAGGAATTAATACTGAAGACTGTACAGTTTTAGAGATTTTAGAGATTCAGAATTCAGAGTAGATTCAAGACTCATGAGTAATCAAGATTTCAAGAGTTCAAAAGTTCAAGAATAATATTTTTATAGAGTCTAGATTTTGTAAGACTCCAAATAGCACTCCAGGTTCAAATTCAAACTCAAATTTAAATTCTGATTTTCAATTCTATCCTCAATCCTCTCTATTTTTGTTTTCTTTTTATCCTCAATCTTATCTATTTTGTTTTTTTTGTCTTATTATATTTTAATTCTTCTTTGATTTTCAAACTTAAGTTTTATATATGCACTTTATTTATATTTTGTATAGTTTAAAACCTTATAATTTTCTAAATATATTTATATAATTTAAAAATATATTTTCATATGTTTTTCTATCATATAATACTGATTTACAATAATAGAATTTTATTCAAGAATTTTCAGAATTAATTTTATATCAAAATATTTGAAAAATGCTTTGAAAATAAAATTTATACATGGCTATGTCGACAAAGCAAAATATTGTAACGACCCAGAAAATCTGAACCAATTTAAAATTTTTAAATTGGCTAAAATAGTGGATTTTAAATATTTAAAATAAATAAAAATAGCGATAAATCGTTATAAAATATTATAAACGATATGGATGTGAAATTTAGAAATTAACTGACGGTTGGCTAAGTCGAATGGTTTCTTGGGTATTGATCTGATGTTGGTTTCGGCCTTCGGGGTTAATATTTGGGAAATCGTTCTCTTGCTGATTGACGGTTAGTGACTAATGAATTGAAATGGATGCGTATGTATTTTAGTGTTGCAATTGTTTATTATATACGCGAGTTTCTCAGAAAGACCGGGTTTATCCCATTCTGAATAACTGAATCGACGATAAGAAATCGAAGATGAAGACGGTGGTCGAAGACCGGAGATCTTTACCTCGTTTGGATGGTAACCGAGGTCCTGATTGGGAGGCATCCCGAAATATGGATAATGAGTGGTGATCGTCCAAACGTACGTGGTGATCGATGGGTTTGCGAGGTATATGGTGCCTCCGGTTTCGTTCAGACCCAGAACGGACTTGCAAATGGATAGTGTGTCTGACATTGGAATTTATTCTGTGTGATTGATAGCCATCAGTTGCACGGTGTGAATTGCCTGTGTGGCATGCTAAGATGCAGTGATCAGGGCTTCTGTTGAAAAGCAAAGTCTTGTCGTGATGATCAAAGCACCGCCTGTGTGGCGTAGCTTTGTGTATAACGTGAAATCGCGAGCCTCACACCCCGGTATGAACCAAAAACGGGAGAGGACCTCAGGGAGGACATGCATTTCTTTCTAGTTAGAAGTGGCGTTAGTGGTTTTACACGCCCTGACGAGTTTGACTTATGTGGTTGTTATTGTTGCGAGGCGCCTCGGTTTGATCGGACGATCCGGGTCCGATGGAGTCATTCGTTGGCTCGTTTATGCCCCAAAGGGCAGGGAAACGTATTATTCAGGAATTTTAATCCACATCGGTGGACCGGCCCTGACGATCCTAGGGTCACTCGAGCTCTGATCCTGTGGCTCGGGCTAGAGAGTCGCGAAGTCGGTAAGGACTATCTTTTACCTTGGTGCATGACGGAAATCCAATTTCCAAATACGTGACTGTGCGGTTTTGATTGTATATATAGATGGCGACATGATATATGGTACCCATGCCGTCTATGATTGATAGTTATAATTGAAATTGTTTTTGAAACATATAAACACTAGTGTAATGTAACAATCCGTATTTTGAATAACATGTTATAACGTAAATCAAGGCAGAATTAAATGTTAAAATCTGAATCAAGGGAAACGGGCTGTGCCATTACGTTCGTCTCAGAAAAATACGCGAAATAGAGTCCGAGTTTTCGAAAATCGGAGTCCGTATGACCAAGTTATGGCCCATCAAAGTTTTCAGAAAATTTCAAGTTCAAAAAACAGTTCAAATTTGAATTCAGAATTCAAATTCAGCCCAAGCAGGACAGGCGGGAAAATTCCCGCCAGCCCCAAGTCGACTGGGGAGTCGACTTGGGAGTCGACACACCCCAGCTGGTGTCGACTGCCCAATCAACACCCCTGTCGACCTGGGTGGTCGGCCAGTTTGGCCTGGTGCACCTGTTTTGGCTCCTAGGTCTTGTTTTGTTGGCTTGTGACGTGATTTGATGGCTCAGATCTGAATTAGGGTTAATCCTATGGCCTAAACTAGTCTCTACACCTATAAAAACACCCTAATACCTAGCCTAAATCATCACAAATCATTCCTACAACTAAATTATGCCAAAATGCTTCCTAATCATGGCCTCCATCTTCATATCATGACCTCCATCTTCTTCATGAAAGCTTGAGTGTTCTAAGCTAGTAAAACAGCCATCTTTCTTCATACAAATCAAAGGAGCTTCTTATTTCTCAAAGACAACTTGGAGCTTATATTCATTTGGGTATTTCTAGTGTGGCTTCGTCTCAATCTTGTTTTACTTTGTTCTAGTCTTCTTAGCCAAGCTTTGTAAGCCCCACTCTACTCTTAGATTTAAACTATGAAGTTAATGTGATCATGTAGCAAGTTGAAATGGGACTTTTGGGTATAATACTTGTCTTGGGGGCTATATTTGTATGCATAGATCCATGTATGACTCTTATGATCTATGATTGTGGCACTATCATGAACCTAGTATCATTTACCTTGATTTTTGGGTAGAAAGCTATGAGCTTTATTTGGTGGCTATGCATAATGCAACATAGAACTTGGTAGTTATGCATAAATGCAACATAGATCCTCTCATGACCTTGATGTTAACTCGCATATGATCTTGAACTATATGCTAATCACAAGTTATCACCCTATGTTAACTATGACCATGTTATCACCTATTTGCTAAGTTGATGTCATACATGTTTTGAGGCTAATAATGCCATATGCTAGTATGTTGAACCCCTTTTGCCTCAAATATCACCATGTTTAACTTGTGATAGACTTTGCCATCTTGTCATATTTTTATTTTCCCCCTTTTGATCTATTTGTGTTGATGCGAACTTACGTGCGATGGGGTTACGTTATGGGTAAACTTAAATGACATGAAACATGACTTGAAAATATGACATGTGATTATGCTTGAGAACATGAACGTGGACATGACATGTAGAAAACATGAAAGTGGCCAACTTGAGGTTGGGTTGAGTTTGTAGCATAAATCTACCCGGAACCGACCGGCTTAACTAGTGGCTACAAACAATAGGACCCAATGTGAGTAGTTGGTCATATCACACTTAAAACCCGAGGTTAGACTAGGTTGTGGTGTAAAGCTACCCGGACGCGCCCGGCTTAACTAGTAACCACAACAAAGTCTAATGTGAGAGGTTGGGGTGCATTAAGTTAATTAATGCCACATGGTAGGGTTAAATCATGGACCACTTGAATACTTAACCAATTAAACACGATGGATTGTTGGGGTTAAGTCATGAACCACTTGGGTATACTTAACCAACTTGATACATGGTTTGGATAGGGTTAACCACACTTAACCCATTAGAAACCCTAGTTTGCGGAGCCCTTTTCAGTAGTAACCCACCAGGGAGTATCGGGATACCCTAGGGACTAGGCCAGGGGTGGGGCACGATTACTGGGCTGAATGTAAGTGACCAAAAGGGACGACTAGGTAGGTGCGCCATTGTAGATTCCGGCGGACTATGGTCGTGCACATAGTCCGGGGATGAAAAACAGACATGGGCACCAGTAGGCTTGGACTGTGCATGCTTGTTTTGGTGTCAGTGGTTGGCACCGTAGGGCCCGGATACACCCTAGGGTGGACCTTGCACAGTCGACTACATCTCGTGATTAGGCCGTATTGACACCGACACTTGACGAGTTAGGCTTTTAGGGAGCCGATCGACTAGACCGTGTAGTTGGACCTTGATTTAGGTCATCTCATGATGTTGGGCCAACTTTGGGCCAAGGGATCATTTCTTGTTTATACTTGACATGGATTAGAATACTAGTACACTTAGTGCAACTTAACCTTGTATATGCGATGCCACTCTTGTTAACTTTTCACCATGCCAGTTATCATCCTATGTTTCATCTCTGTTTTACATGTCCAGTTAACTTTATTAGTTTTTATACTAATAGTAGGTAGGACTTACCAGTCTTTTTGACTGACCTGTTTTCCTTTCGCCTCTTTTCTTCCATTCCCCCCCCCCCCCCTCAGGTTCTCAGGGTGGGAACACTAGCACCTAGCTTGGATCCTTAGCTTGCTTTCTGGATAGCTCATGTACGGTTTGGACTTGAGCTCGCTATGGCTTTACCACGTCTACTTTGGGGATAGTTTACTTTATGTTATTTCCAGTTTTCAGTTTATGTTTCTAGACTTGTAGTAGTTGGAAAATAATGACTTAGTACTTTTGATGTAAGTTGACTATGGTTTTGAAATAGTAGTTTTATCCGCTGCTTTACTTACTCTGTTTTACTTATATGTTCTGTCTTGTGATATCTTTATGCATGTTTACCTTGTCCAACACCCCTCCAAAGCCAGTGTACTTGCAAGAGTGACCCTGACGGAGGTGGGGTGTTACATTTGGTATCAGAGCATAAGGTTTACAAGATTTGAGCAAAAGGTTTTTAAAACTTACCTTTTGAAAAACTATTTTCAAAACCAATTATAAAGAAGTATTTTCCAAGAAAAGTCTAGTTTATTTTAAAAGGCTATTCCCCAAAAGCCATTAGCACTATCCTTTGTTTCCTCGTTCTAAATCTATATTTTCCTTTTTCAGCATGACCGATCTTAACCTTCCCGAGGGAGTACCCATACCCGGATGGTTCCGGAGGTACTTGGAAGCTAGGGCCAACGATGCGGGCCCAGCAAACACTCCCACTCCTCCTCCCGTACCTGAGGTTCCTCCTCCTCCTCCTCAGCGTCAACAAGCGGATTTCGCAAAGATTTGCAAAGACTTTAAGGCGATGGGTGGCAAGAATTTTGTTGGGACAGAGACTTATGTGGAGGCAAGAAACTGGTTAAAAGAAACTGAAGACCTATTTGCCATCTTTGATGTGGAAGACCATAGAAAAGTTCTGTTGGCAGTATGGCTATTGAAAGAGGAAGCTGCTTATTGGTGGGAGGTCACCAACGCTACTAGGCCTATAGAGACTTGGGCCGACTTTAAGATGAGGTTTGGTCTTAAGTTTCTATCATCTGCTGAGGAGAATCTACAAATGGAGAAGTTTATATCTTTGAAGCAAGGGGACATGACAGTGAGGGAGTATGTGAATAAGTTTAACCAGCTTGCTCGATTCGGTTTGGACATGGTTAAACACCCCAGAAGAAGGCTCTACGCTTTGCACGAGGATTGAATGAGCCATTACAAGGTTTAGCCATGTCTCATATACCCATGGGGGCCACTTTTGAGAGCTTAGTGGATATGGCCTTGCTTCAGGGAGATGATAAGAATGGAAAGAAAGAAGTCAAGCCTAATGAGACTCAAACCAAGAAGGCGGACTCCAAGTGGGGAGGAAATCAGAGCAATCAGAGCAACCAGAACAACAAGAGCAACAAGAACAACAAGGGTAACAAGGCCAACAACAACAAGGCAAAGGACACAAGAAAGTGCAACTTCTGTGGGATTGTTGGACACATAGCCAAAGATTGTAGGAAGAATAAGTGGAAGTTGGGAGAATGCTTTCATTGCGGAGAGACTGGACACTTCAGTAAGGATTGCCCAAAGAAGCAAGGACAAGGGCAAGGACAGACTCAGCGAGCTGGACCTTCTGGAGGGCAGATGCATGCTCTCAACACTACTCCGGCTCCGGACCGAGGTAGTATTTCTGTAGAAAGCCTTGTTTACATTTCTGGTTTTCCTGTTCGAACTTTATTTGATTCTGGCGCATCGCATACCTTTATCTCTTCTGACATTGTTGAAAGTTTGCACCTAAGTACTAGTCTAGTTGAGGATCCCGTTAGTGTTTCAAATCCAATTGGGGGTTCCGCCCATCTATCTATGATTTGTATGGATTTGAGGATTTCTATCTTGACCGTAGAATTCACATGTAATGTTTATGTTCTCGGATGTTTGGGATACGGGTGATCGATGCTAGTCTATGAATTAGAAAAGCGCGACATTTGTAATAAATTCTGCAAGCATACAGGTGTGTAGCATACAGGTCGAACACAGGGAGGTGAATTAAATCAAATGATTTATCTAATCTCTTGGGCGAGTTAGACAAAACTTTGGAGGTTGATTTTGAAAATAAAACAAAACAAAATTAAAACTGTAATTTGATTCAGAACAGATCTAACTGAACCGACGATCAAATCACAATTTCAATGGAAAATCAATGAAACTATGAATCAGATTCAAATCTAATCAAATCCAATTTAGCCTATGAACGCGATTAAAATACAGAAATTAAAAGTGCAGAATATAAATAACAACAGGAAATAAAATTAGGATTACCGCTGAATCTAATCAGACGGTCAATCACTAATGAAAAGAAATGCAAAATACAAATAGTGTTCTACCGAATCTAATCGTGTAGACCACACTAATTGCTAAAAAATAGAAAATTGCATTAAAAAAATGAGTTTTTTTAATGAAGAAGAGAATAGAATGAGATATATCATAGGATGGTGGCTACAATGCCATTACAAGGGTATATATAGGGTAGATAGCCAAACCCTAACCCTAACCCTAATGATAAATGGGCCTGGTCATTACATCACTAATTAGTTTACAATGAGAAACATAAATGGGCCTTTGATAAATAAAGCAAATTTGGGCCTGTTCTCTTTTCCTCTTGTTTCCTTGACACTTCTTCATTGATTCGTGATGTGCAAAGCCTTGTTATCAATCCTTTTTTTGTCCAACAGCAACTAGATGTGAGATCTTTATCTACAATTCTTCAAAATGTAAATATATATCAATTTCATCTCTATTTCTCTACTTTTCTGGTTGCATGCGGGCTGGGTTGGAATATCTGTAAAAGTAACAAAACAATACCCAAGTAATATTTATTTATATACAAAAGATAAGATATAAAAGCATAAAATAAACACATTTCTATGTCAATCAACGGGTTGATTTTGGGCATGGATTGGTTGTCCAGTTATGGAGCCATTCTTGATTGTGAGCATAGGGTGGTGAGGCTCATGACTCGCCTCGGTAATACCCTAGAAATTTCTTGTAACCCTATGGATCCCTTCATGTTATGTTATCTTGAATCTCTTGACTCGTCCATCGATGATCTGCAATCTGTAAGGGTGGTCCGAGAATATCCCGATGTCTTTGATGAGGTTAAGGGGTTACCCCCTGAGCGAGAGATAGATTTCCGCATTTATCTTGTTGATAATGCCAAGCCAGTTTCATTGCCCATTAGGCACATGGCCCCGCGAGAAAGAAGAGTGCTTAGCAAGCAAATCAAGGAGTTGCTTGAGAAAAATTTCATTAGGCGAAGCATTTCAGAATGGGGTGCTCCGGTGGTATTCGCTACTAAGGCGGATGGTTCGCTTCGTCTATGTGTTGATTACCGTGAGTTGAACAAGCTGACAAAGAAGAATAGACACCCGTTACCGAGGATTGATGATCTCTTTGACCAGCTTGTTGGTGCTTCTGTTTTCTCTCAGCTTGATCTAGCCACCGGATTCCATCAGCTTAGAGTGGCTGAGGATAGTATTGATAAGACTGCGTTTAGGACTCCAGATGGATTCTTTGAATGGCTAGTCATGCCGTTCGATTTGACTAATGCACCCGCATACTTTGTTGATTTGATGAGTAGGGTGTTCAGGGAGTTCCTTAACAAGTTTGTGGTTGTCTTCGTGGATGATATTCTGGTCTTCTCTAAGGATGAGGAAGAGCATGCTACACATCTCAAGGAGGTTATGGATACGCTTAGGGCTCATCAGTTGAAAGCCAAGTTCTCTAAATGCCATTTCTGGAGAAAGGAAGTTCGGTTCCTTGGGCATATAGTTTCTAAGCAAGGCATAGCTGTGGATCCCGCTAAAGTGGTGGCGGTACAAGATTGGAAAGTTTCGAAGAATGCAACTGAAGTGAGAAGCTTTCTCGGTCTGGCATGATTTTATAGGAAGTTCATTAATGACTTCGCTAGGATTTCAGCCCCTCTCACTAAGTTAACGAAGAAGAACTTAGTCTTTGCATGGGACTTAGAGTGTGAGCTTGCTTTTCAAAGGCTCTAGAAAGCCCTCACCTCAGCTCCAGTTCTAGCATTACCCGATGGAGGGAAGTTGTTTACCGTGTACACCGATGCATGTGGCACGGGATTAGGCGTTGTCCTGATGCAAGAAGGGAGAGTGATATGCTTTCGGAGTAGGAAACTCAAAGTTCATGAGAAGAACTATCCCACTCATGATTTGGAGTTGGCGGCGATCGTCTTTGCACTCAAATCCTGGCGCCACTATCTTCTAGGCGAAAGGTTTGAGTTATATACTGATCACAAGTCGCTCAAGTACCTCTTCTCGCATAAAGATTTGAATCTAAGGCAGCAAAGGTGGATGGAATTCTTGGCATCATATGACTTCGAGATAGCTTATACCCCTGGCAAGGGTAATGTTGTGGCGGATGCGCTAAGCAGAAGAAGGTTGACTTTGAGTCCCTTGTTTGTTGAGATGAAGAGCCTAGAGTTCTTGGCAACCTTTGATTTTGCACCTGCTGTTGGGTCGATGACTGGTTCGTTAGCATCCCTCAAGCTTAGACCTACACTCCTTGATAAGGTTGGGGCTTCACAGAAGGAAGACCCGCAGATAGTCGAGATCATGGACAAGTTGATTCGGGGTGAGACGTCAAGTCACCTCGCTAGATATACTATTGATGACAAGGGAGGGCTAAGGCGTGATGGAAGACTATGTGTCCCACGAGTGGGAGACTTAGTAAATAAAGTTCTTGAGGAGGCGCATCACTCGAGGATGACCATACATCCCGGAGGGGATAAGATGTACCGGGATATGAAGCGCATTTTCTTTTGGGATGGGATGAAAAAGGATGTGGCAGAGTTTGTTTCTAGATGCATTGTTTGCTTACAAGTAAAGACCGAGTCGAAGAAGCCCGGTGGGCTACTGCATCCATTGGAGGTCCCGTTATGGAAGTGGGAAAGTATCTCTATGGATTTTGTGGATGGATTGCCGAGATCAAGGAAGGGGAATACTAGCATATGGGTCATAGTGGATAGACTCACGAAGAGCGCCCATTTTATTCCGGTGAAGAGCAAGAGGACCGCATCATGGCTAGCATCTGTTTATCTTCGGGAGATAGTGCGATTGCATGGAGTTCCTTCTAGCATAGTTAGCGATCGTGACCCAATCTTTACTAGCCAATTCTGGAATAGTTTGCAAGAAGCGATGGGTACGCGATTGAATCTAAGTACGGCCTATCACCCATAGACGGATGGCCGGACCGAAAGGGTGAATAGGGTACTAGAAGATCTGTTGAGGCTATGCATTCTTGACTTTGGTGGCACTTGGGAAGACCACCTCCGTCTCGTAGAGTTTGCTTATAATAACAGCTACCAAGCAAGCATAGGGATGGCACCATTCGAAGCTTTATATGTGAGGCCGTGCAAGTCACCAACATGTTGGTGGGAGACGACGGATAAGCTTATACTTGGGCCCGACATGATAAGGGACACATCCGAGAAGGTTGAGTTGATTCGAAGGCGGATGTAAACGGCCCAAGACAGACAGAAATCCTATGCAGACAAGTGAAGGACAGACTTAGAGTTTGAAGTTGGAGATATGGTCTTTGTGAAGGTTTCTCCATTGCAAAATGTGGTTCGTTTTGGAGCAGTGGGGAAACTGGCACCAAGGTTCGTAGGACCCTTCCCTATCATCGAGAGGATTGGGTAAATGGCTTATAGAGTGGGATTGCCCGAAAATCTGGCTGGAGTGCACGATGTTTTTCATGTCTCGCATCTCCGAAAGTGCCTACATGAGTCAGCCGAGGTAGTTGAGCCTAGCATTCTTGAAGACATGGAGGTAGAAAAAGAGGCAACTTTGAGGCGAGCTCCGATTCATAACTTGGGAACAGAGATCAAGAAGCTGAGGAATCGAGAAGTCAAGTTAGTAAAGGTTCAGTGGAGTGAAGCCGATGAAGATGCAACTTGGGAAACCGAGGAGAAGATGCGTGGGCTTTATCCATTCCTTTTTGAGGGTACATTCTCAATCTCTTTTCCTAGTTAGCATATCTTTCTTTTGCTATCCATGTTTATCTTGTTATCTCGTTAACCTTGTCATGAGAACCTTAGGTAGAAACCCTTTGGATGAAACATGTATTTGAAACATGTTATGCTTGATGTTTGCAAGTGGTTGCAAGTGTTTGCAAGTGGATACTCGTGGATGCATGATACACATTAGGCACTAAGATCGGCTCACACACTTTCATATTGCATATGCATGAGTGCTTATACTTATTCATGGATGAAACTTGTTATGCTATCACGTGGATGTTGCATATGGATGAATGTCATGTGCACTCATGTAGAGATTATGAATTATGTTAGGAATTTGCATACATATGGATTCATTTCACTAACATACTTTGCATTAAGGAGGTTTACTGAATCAGTAACCGCCTGATTTTTGCATTAGATAAGTACATATACACACACCTTTCGCATATGATCATACAGCATTTAGAATCTTTTAAGGACAATGAATGCTCTTGGATGATGTTTTGAGTAGATGGATGATGGATGGTAGGATACGTTCTTCCTAACTTGAAGATTTCGGGGACGAAATCCTTTAAGGTGGGGAGAATGTAACAACCCGTATTTTGAATAACATGTTATAACGTAAATAAAGGCAGAATTAAATGTTAAAATCTGAATCAAGGGAAACGGGCTGTGCCATTACGTTCGTCTCGGAAAAATACGCGAAATAGAGTCCGAGTTTTCGAAAATCGGAGTCCGTATGACCAAGTTATGGCCCGTCAAAGTTTACAGAAAATTTCAAGTTCAAAAAACAGTTCAAATTTGAATTCAGAATTCAAATTCAGCCCAAGCAGGACAGGCGGGAAAATTCCCGCCAGCCCCAAGTTGAATTGGGAGTCGACACACCCCAGCTGGTGTCGACTGCCCAGTCGACACCCCTGTCGACCTGGGTGATCGGCCAGTTTGGCCTGGTGCACCTGTTTTGGCTCCTGGGTCTTGTTTTGTTGGCTTGTGACGTGATTTGATGGCTCAGATCTGAATTAGGGTTAATCCTATGGCCTAAACTAGTCTCTACACCTATAAAAACACCCTAATACCTAGCCTAAATCATCACAAATCATTCCTACAACTAAATTATGCCAAAATGCTTCCTAATCATGGCCTCCATCTTCTTCATGAAAGCTTGAGTGTTCTAAGCTAGTAAAAGAGCCATCTTTCTTCATACAAATAAAAGGAGCTTCTTATTTCTCAAAGACAACTTGGAGCTTATATCCATTTGTGTATTTCTAGTGTGGCTTCGTCTCAATCTTGTTTTACTTTGTTCTAGTCTTCTTAGCCAAGCTTTGTAAGCCCCACTCTACTCTTAGATTTAAACTATGAAGTTAATGTGATCATGTAGCAAGTTGAAATGGGACTTTTGGGTATAATACTTGTCTTGGGGGCTATATTTGTATGCATAGATCCATGTATGACTCTTATGATCTATGATTGTGGCACTATCATGAACCTAGTATCATTTACCTTGATTTTTGGGTAGAAAGCTATGAGCTTTATTTGGTGGCTATGCATAATGCAACATAAAACTTGGTAGTTATGCATAAATGCAACATAGATCCTCTCATGACCTTGATGTTAACTCGCATATGATCTTGAACTATATGGTAATCACAAGTTATCACCCTATGTTAACTATGACCATGTTATCACCTATTTGCTAAGTTGATGTCATACATGTTTTGAGGCTAATAATGCCATATGCTAGTATGTTGAACCCCTTTTGCCTCAAATATCACCATGTTTAACTTGTGATAGACTTTGCCATCTTGTCATATTATTATGTTCCCCCTTTTGATCTATTTGTGTTGATGCGAATTTACGTGCGATGGGGTTACGTTATGGGTAAACTTAAATGACATGAAACATGACTTGAAAATATGACATGTGATTATGCTTGAGAACATGAACGTGGACATGACATGTAGAAAACATGAAAGTGTCCAACTCGAGGTTGGGTTGAGTTTGTAGCATAAATCTACCCGGAACCGACCGGCTTAACTAGTGGCTACAAACAATAGGACCCAATGTGAGTAGTCGGTCATATCGCACTTAAAACCCGAGGTTAGACTAGGTTGTGGTGTAAAGCTACCCGGACCCGCCCGGACTTAACTAGTAACCACAACAAAGTCTAATGTGAGAGGTTGGGGTGCATTAAGTTAATTAATGCCACCTGGTAGGGTTAAGTCATGGACCACTTGAATACTTAACCAATTAAACACGATGGATTGTTGGGGTTAAGTCATGAACCACTTGGGTATACTTAACCAACTTGATACATGGTTTGGATAGGGTTAACCACAATTAACCCATTAGAAACCCTAGTTTGCGGGGCCCTTTTCAGCAGTAACCCACCAGGGAGTATCGGGATACCCTAGGGACTAGGCTAGGGGTGGGACACGATTACTGGGCTGAATGTAAGTGACCAAAAGGGACGGCTAGGTAGGTGCGCCATTGTAGATTCCGGCGGACTATGGTCGTGCACATAGTCCGGGGATGAAAAACAGACATGGGCACCAGTAGGCTTGGACTGTGCGTGCTTGTTTTGGTGTCAGTGGTTGGCACCCTAGGGCCCGGATACACCCTAGGGTGGACCTTGTACAGTCGACTACATCTCGTGATTAGGCCGTATTGACACCGACACTTGACGAGTTAGGCTTTTAGGGAGCCGATCGACTAGACCGTGTAGTTGGACCTTGATTTAGGTCATCTCATGATGTTGGGCCAACTTTGGGCCAAGGGATCATTTCTTGTTTATACTTGACATGGATTAGAATACTAGTACACTTGGTGCAACTTAACCTTGTATATGCGATGCCACTCTTGTTAACTTTTCACCATGCCAGTTATCATCCTATGTTTCATCTCTGTTTTACATGTCCAGTTAACTTTATTAGTTTTTATACTAATAGCAGGTTGGACTTACCAGTCTTTTTGACTGACCTGTTTTCCTTTCGCCTCTTTTCTTCCGTTCCCACCCCCCCCCCCCAGGTTCTCAGGGTGGGGACACTAGCACCTAGCTTGGATCCTTAGCTTGCTTTCTGGATAGCTCATGTACGGTTTGGACTTGAGCTCGCTATGGCTTTACCACGTCTACTTTGGGGATAGTTTACTTTATGTTATTTCCAGTTTTCAGTTTATGTTTCTAGACTTGTAGTAGTTGGAAAATAATGACTTAGTACTTTTGATGTAAGTTGACTATGGTTTTGAAATAGTAGTTTTATCCGCTGCTTTACTTACTCTGTTTTACTTATATGTTCTGTCTTGTGATATCTTTATGCATGTTTACCTTGTCCAACACCCCTCCAAAGCCAGTGTACTTGCAAGAGTGACCCTGGCGGAGGTGGGGTGTTACATGTAATATCAAATGCTTGGTTTTATTCGTATCAATCATATTTTGGCCATTATAAGGTAAAACACTATCCTCCGGTTTGCGTTGCATTGTGTGATGGGAACTGAGTCTTATAATGGCTTCACTTTTATAAAAAGCATTGCGATGTTTAAAAGAATGATTTGTTTTAAAGCAATGGTAATCCAATGGAGTAAACCCGTTCCACGAAAGTGGCGTGGTCCTGTGATTTGCCATATTATAAATGTGTTGAATAGATTTCTCATACCAGTCCCATGACTGACTCGTAGTTTGTTTCACTTTCGAACTCGGGTGCCCCTTTTTCTACACGGGCAGCCTTGTATTCAGGTTTAGCTGGTTCTTTCTGGATAGCTGGAGCTGAAGATGGATTCTATTATTTATCTCTTTTTATGTTGTTCAGCTCCTATTGTACATATTTTGTTTGTTCCCGCTGTAGACATTTATGTATAGATGAACTGTATTTGTACTAAGTATGATCCTGTATACTATGTAACTCTGATGATTACGTTTATCCAGTGTATTCTATTGTACAATATTTGGTATATTTATTTAATTCTGTTCTGCTATTTTCTGTTTATGTGTATATTCCAAGGATTACCCTTGCCACCGTCAGTACGGGGTTTGGGGTCGTCTCAATTTGGTATCATAGCTTTGGTTAAGCTTAGTTCTGGAATATGACATATTAACGAACTCGTCAGAAATAGAACCAGTAGCGTTCTAGGACGGGTAACTCATTACAGATAGGATCAGTAATATCCTAGTATAAGTAGTAGAATGAAATAACACCTAGATAGACGCATTTACATTCAAGTATTTGTCTCTATATATTGAAATATCTTTTCTATGACCTGACACTTGATCTGCTGTTCGCAGAAGTACTAGAAAATGAGTTCGAGAAACAGAAGAAGTAACACTGACCCGGATATTGAAGCTCTATTTATGAAATATAGAAATCTGGGTGGAAGACCCTTCCCGGGTGAAGAATCAATTATGAAAACACAAGCCTAGATTCGTTCGGCTGAGAAAATCTTTGAGGGATTAAAGCTGAGGGATGACCAAAAAAGATTACTGGCCTCCTAGGCACTCAAAGAAGAAGCTTTGTTCTGGTGGGATTAGGTTATCAAGGATAATCCAGAAGGTGATATCACCTGGGATAGATTCAAAGTGATTTTTCTGGAAAGATTTACTCCTCCAGGAGAAATTGAGCGACTATGTGATGAATTTTCTTATTTGATACAAGGAGATATGACCATTCCAGAATATCATAATAAATTCAATGAACTTTCTCACTTTGCCCCTCATCTAATTCAAAATCCGAAGAGGAAGAATTTGAGATTTATCAACGGGCTTCAAAGAAAATATCAGAACAGTGTAATGAGGAATGTGAAGCTTCCTTTTTCAGACGTGATTTATATGGCTTATCAGTACGAGGATCTCGACAAGAAGGGCATGTTACAGTACGAAGAAGAAGTCAGCTCTAGTAATAAAATTGAGTCTGAAACTGATCGTCTTGAAGCCAGTACAATGTCAGAGGTCAGTAAGAAGCCCAGAGCCATGAGGAAGAGGAATAGATTTGAGAAAGAACTGATAATGACTGCCATATGCTCAAGCTGCAATAGGCAGGGACATTTGGTGAAAAATTGCAAGTCTTCGAATAAACGAAGAAAGGATGAATCTAAATCCAAGAACAAGTTTCATTCGGCCCGAGAGTGTAATCTTTGTCATCGGGCTGGTCATAAAGCAAGACTGCTGGATGTTAAAAAAGACCAAGGTGGTTCAAGTAAATGAAGTGGCAGAAACTTCAGCACCCTCAGCAAGTCAGGGAAGATCTGATGTTTTAGAAGGAACGCTTACTGTCAAAAACATTCCAGTCAAAGTACTGTTTGACACAGGCGCGTCACGAAGCTTTATTGCAAAGAATGTAGTTAAGAAGTTGAATTTGAAGTTGAGAAAGCTTAAAGAACTAGTGACTGTCCAAAATCCGGTTGGGGGTTCCATAGATCTCAGTTGGATTTGTGCGGTACCTGTCTCCTTTTCCTGCTATAAATTCCCTACTATCTCCATCGTCATGAATTTTAATGAGTTTGATCTTATCTTAGGGTTAGACTGGTTGACCAAATATGAAGCTGAGGTTAAATGCGCCGACAGAATCGTTAAGGCGAAGATTAAATCAGGTGATTATATAATCATTCCCTGTGAAGGTCAGAATTCTAATAGAAAAGACTTCTGGGCAGCTTTGGATGTTTCTCCAGCCCAAATAGAAAATATCTCTGAAGTCACAGAGAATATTCCTGACCTCATCAAAGACATTCCTATCGTCAAAAATTATGCGGATGTGTTTGAAGAAGTTGTTCGCTTACCTCCGCAGAGAGAAATAGATTTCAAGATCGCTTTGATTCCGAATGCAAGGCCGGTAGTTCACGCTATTCGAAGAATGTCCTTGAAAGAGAAAGAAGAACTTGACAATCAAACATGACAGCTAGTATGGAAGGGTCTGATCAGGCCTAGCTTCTCTGATTGGGGTACAACAGTGGTGTTTGTCCCAAAATCAGACGGTACTCTGCGACTATGTGTGGATTATCAGGATTTGAAAGTCTGGACGGATGCTTCTAGAGAAGGCCTTGGCGTAGTGTTAATGCAAAGGGGCCAAGTGATTGCTTATGCTAGCCGTCAACTGAAGCCGCACGAGAAAAACTATGTAACTCATGATCTTGAGTTATTGGCTATAGTATTCGCCTTGAAAATCTGGAGACATTATCTACTGGGTGAGAGATTAGAACTGTTTACCGATCACCAGTCGTTAAAGTATCTGTTCACCTAGAAGGACTTGAACCTGAGGCAGCAACGTTGGCTGGAGTTTCTTGCAGCATATGACTTTGAGGTTATATACACTCCAGGGAAAGCCAATGTCGTGGCCGATGCGTTAAGCCGAAAGAATGAAATGATCGCCAATTTTATTATCACGACTTCACTGATAGATAAAATATCTGCTCTTCAGAAGGATAATCACTTCGTTCAGAAGATCAGAGAGATAATTCAGAAAGGCGAACCCTCGAGTTTTCAAGTGGATGATGAGGGGATTCTAAGGTTGAAAGGTCGAATTTGTGTTCTTAACATTCCTGAGCTCCGAAAGGAAGTACTGGATGAATGCCACAAGTCAAAACTCAGTATCCATCCGGGTGTAAGCAAAATGTATAATGACATCAAACGCACTTTCTGGTGGAATTCAATGAAGAGGGACATTTCTCTATATGTTAGTCGATGCCCTACTTGCCAGCTAGTCAAGAGCGACCAACAGAAACTGGCTGGATTGTTACAACCGCTAGACGTTCCTGGTTGGAAGTGGGAACATATTTCCATGGACTTCATTGATGGTTTGCCCAGAACTAGAAAACGGAATGACAGTATTTGGGTGATCGTAGATCGCTTCACGAAGACCGCCCATTTCATACATGTCCGATCAAACAGAACTGCTCAGAGTCTGGCGCAGATATATTTCAAGGAAATAGTTAGACTACATGGAGTGCCGCTCAGTATAGTCAGTGATAGAGATACAATATTTACTAGCAAATTATGGGAGGCATTTCAAGTAGAGCTGGGAACGAAGCTGAATCTAAGCACCGCTTATCATCCTCAGACAAACGGTCAAACTGAGAGGGTGAACCGTATATTAGAAGATCTATTGCGGGCTTGTGTTTTAGATTTTGGTGCATCATGGGAATACCATCTACATTTGGATGAATTCTCATATAACAACAGGTACCAGGCGAGCCTGACAATGTCGCCATTCGAAGCATTGTATGGTAGACCGTGCTGATCTCCTGCTTGTTGGGTCGAACCCGGTAATGGGCTTGTGTTGGGGCCAGATATGATCCGAGAAGCTGCCAACAAAGTCGATTTTATTAAGATACGATTACTGGCCGCTCAAAGCCGACAAAAGAGCTATGCCGATAGGAGAAGAAGAGATATATCCTTTCCTGTTGGCGACTACGTATATTTGAAAGTATCGCCGATGAGAGGAGTTATCCGGTTCGGTAAAACTGGAAAGTTGGCGCCCAAATTCATTGGTCCGTTTCCTATTCTGGAACGGATCAGAACGCTTGCTTATAGAGTTAAACTGCCGGATTGGTTGCCTGGAGTGCATGATGTATTCCACATATCTCAACTTCGAAAGCACGTTCATGATCCAAACTTGATCGTGGAAGAAGCAGCTCAACAGGATATTGAAATTACCCCTGAATTAGCTATGAGAAGAGAGCCGCTAAAGATTACCGGCAAAGAAACCAAAGAGCTGAGGAACAAGAAGGTTCACTTAGTCAAAGTGCAATGGAGTGGAGATCCGCGAGATTGTACTTGGGAAACCGAAGAGAGCATTCAGAAAGCCTATCCTAGATGCCGAGTGGATATTTCTGATTGACTCCGGTGCAAGGTACATTTACCATACTTTGCATTACCAATTAGTTCTCTATTCTGTTGTTATTTTCTTTCCATGGATGTGCACTTTTAATTCTATAGTCTGAATGATTTTAAAAGAGTATAGAAATCAATAGTATATTTTTGAAAAGTTAAAAACAATTTGATTGTTGTTTGTGTTGTGTGATAGTAGATTTGATTAATTAAATTATTAAAACGATAGTTAATTTAATCAATAATGGAATAATGGTAGAATTTATTTATTTAAATCACACATTGAACCGAGTTAATAATAGATAGAAATATATATACTTGTGCATTATATATGTTTGAACAGGTAAATGGATTAGCTGTTGAGTAAAGATTTTATTTGCGTGCCCGACAAATAGGTAAACCTTAATGAGTTGGATGCGAAATATTATTATATCAACTCCTGTGAATGCCATTGGATGCGGAGTGCTGGTTATTCTGTGTGTAAAAATAAACGTCGCCATAGGATAGTAACAATTAATTTTGAACTACACTGCATGGCATACTTCTTGAAGATAGGCATACTTCATCATATACCACATAAGCATTTGGAGATTGTGTGACGAGGTGGAAGATTTACCATACGAGCGAGAGGCTTGTATGGCGATGACTATATTTTACAGGTTGAACTGATGACTGATATGGACTATTTAAATTGTAATGATTAAATTGCCAGATTAATAAAAACCCCACACGGGTCTGGAGTTGACAATAATCACGTCTCTCTAGTTATTAGATACGGCACACGGACTATTTATTTCCCACACGGGACGAGGTGATGAGGATTTATCCTCTGGAGCATTTAAAATACACACTCCCTCAGGCTTTGACAGGGTGACGAGAATTTATTCTCTGGAGTTATTATCAATACACGCTCCCCTGTAAACACCAGAATATATCACTATAAATATGTGTATGCATATTAGGATTTATTAGGTACCTAATACGGCCCAATAAATTTCCAAACCTCTCCCCGTACAAAGGAGGTTATGGCGAAATTTTTCGAAAATTCCGGGTGTTAGCCAAATTTTTGAAGAATTTGAAAATTCTCAGAAACTGAAAAGTTGGAGAATTGAAGCCAGATCGAACGTAGAGTTGATTAATCAAACCACTTTCGACTTTTTTCCTTTTCGGGGACGAAAACTTTTAAGTGGGGGAGATTGTAACGACCCAGAAAATCTGAACCAATTTAAAAATTTTAAATTGGCTAAAATAGTGGATTTTAAATATTTAAAATAAATAAAAATAGCGATAAATCGTTATAAAATATTATAAACGATATGAATGTGAAATTTAGAAATTAACTGAAGGTTGGCTAAGTCGAATGGTTTCTTGGGTATTGATCTGATGTTGGTTTCGACCTTCGGGGTTAATATTTGGGAAATCGTTCTCTTGCTGATTGACGGTTAGTGACTAATGAATTGAAATGGATGCGTATGTATTTTAGTGTTGCACTTGTTTATTATATACGCGAGTTGCTCAAAAAGACCGGGTTTATCCCATTCTGAATAACTGAATCGACGATAAGAAATCGAAGATGAAGACGGTGGTCGAAGACCGGAGATCTTCACCTCGTTTGGATGGTAACCGAGGTCCTGATTGGGAGGCATCCCGAAATATGGATAATGAGTGGTGATCGTCCAGACGTACGTGGTGATCGATGGGTTTGCGAGGTATATAGTGCCTCCGGTTTCGTTCAGACCCAGAACGGACTTGCAAATGGATAGTGTGTATGACATTGGAATTTATTCTGTGTGATTGATAGCCGTCTGTTGCACAGTGTGAATTGCCTGTGTGGCATGCTAAGATGCAGTGATCAGGGCTTATGTTGAAAAGCAAAGTCTTGTGGTGATGATCAAAGCACCGCCTGTGTGGCGTAGCTTTGTGTATAACGTGAAATCGCGATCCTCACACCCCGGTATGAACCAGAAATGGGAGAGCACCTCAGGGAGGACATGCGTTTCTTTCTAGTTAGAAGTGGCGTCAGTGGTTTTACACGCCCTGACGAGTTTGACTTATGTGGTTATTGCTGTTGCGAGGCGCCTCGGTTTGATCGGACGATCCTGGTCCGATGGAGTCATTCGTTGGCTCGTTTACGCCCCAAAGGGCGGGGAAACGTATTGTTCAGGAATTTTAATCCACATCAGTGGATCGGCCTTGACGATCCTAGGGTCACTCGAGCTCTGATCCTGTGGCTCGGGCTAGAGAGTCGCGAAGTCGGTAAGGACTATCTTTTGCCTTGGTGCATGACGGAAATCCAATTTCCAAATACGTGACTGTGCGGTTTTGATTGTATATATATATGGAGACATGATATATGGTACCCATGTCGTCTATGATTGATGGTTATGATTGAAATTGTTTTCGAAACATATAAACACTAGTGTAATATCAAATGCTTTGGTTTTATTCGTATCAATCATATTTTGGCCATTATAAGGTAAAACTCTATCCTCCGGTTTGCGTTGCATTGTGTGATGGGAACTGAGCCTTATAATGGCTTCACTTTTATAAAAAGCATTGCGATGTTTAAAAGAATGATTTGTTTTAAAGCACTGGTAATCCAATGGAGTAAACCCGTTCCACGAAAGTGGCGTGGTCCTGTGATTTGCCGTATTATAAATGTGTTGAGTAGATTTCTCATACCAGTCCCATGACTGACTCGTAGTTTGTTTCACTTTCAAACTCGGGTGCCCCTTTTTCTACACGGGCAGCCTTGTATTCAGGTTTAGTTGGTTCTTTCTGGATAGCTGGAGCTGAAGATGGATTCTATTATTTATCTTTTTTATGCTGTTCAGCTCCTATTGTACATATTTTGTTTGTTCCCGCTGTAAACATTTATTTATAGCTGAACTGTATTTGTACTAAGTATGATCCTGTACACTGTGTAACTCTGATGATTACGTTTATCCAGTGTATTCTATTGTACAATATCTGGTGTATTTATTTAATTCTGTTCTGCTATTTTCTGTTTATGTGTATATTCCAAGGATTACCCTTGCCACCGTTAGTACGGGGTTTGGGGTCGTCTCAAATATGTATGTCGACATATAACAGCTATTTTTCTATATTTGAAGGGAAGTGTCTTTTCATTATTTGAAACGCTTCAGAACCATTGCCACCCTTCATAACCTATAAAAAGAGGTTAAAACCGAATTTCCTAACATCTCTTCTTCTCCATCTTCATCTCCTATCATCCTACCATTATTCTTAATCATTTTTATGGTTTTTCCACTTATATTCTGCCGAATTCAATTCTGTTTTGATAAAACTTCTTCACTCTACATTCTCTACTCTTTGAATCAAGTGCTATTGAAGAGTTATAGGGCTTTTTTTAATTGATTGGGTTGAATAAACCTTGTTGTGAGTCAAAGAGGAGTCATTGTGTCCTTGCGAGTCGTGAAATCAAGGAAATAGGAGTTGGTGTGTTCTTGTGAGCCGTGAAATCAAGAAAGTAGGAATCGGTGTCTCCTTGTGAGCTGTGAAATCAAGGAGGGTGTAATTGACTATTGAAAGAGTAATATAACTCTACACAACACAACGTTGTGTGGGACTGGACGTAGAAGTAATCCGAACTAGTATAAAATACGGTGTATTCTTTCCTTTTCTACATTTTTTGTTTTTGTTTATTTTGCCTCTGTGTTTGAATCTGTGTCTGTGTTTGTGTTTGTGGTGTTTGATTCATCCCATAGTTCTCTCTAGTTTTAGTTTTGTTTAAATTTCTACAAACACTATTCACCCCCTCTAGTGTTTGCTTTGGCTGAACGATCCATTCCGTAGTCCGTAACAAAAACCTCTGCTAAAACATGGATCATATCCTTCTTTTAAACGCCACTCATTTCATTATCTAAAAGGAATACCTTTTGATTTATCAGGAACAATGAGATCTAAAAGAATAGGATTGTGATCACTCAATAAATGAGATAATGCAAGAGCTTTCAAATCAGTAAACTTCTGAAGATAGAGGTGGGTAATAAAGATTTTATTAATATTATGTGCCATACCCCTTCTTCTCCAAGTGAAATTAAAACCAGTTGCCTTAATCTCAAATAAGCCAGATTGTGTTAGACAGTTATTCAGTGCTCTAATGTGTTGAAAAAGTACGGGAAGTCCTCCTCTTTTATCCAAGTAAGAGGTTGAGTTATTAAAATCACCTATCAATACCCATTTACCATTTAAGGTACTGGACTCTTGAACAATGTGTTGCCAAAGATCTTGCCTCTCATTGAAACTATTGCTTGCATATACAATATAAAGAAATAAAGAAAGTCCTCCAGCATTTACTATATGAACTGTTAGATACTGACTTGAAGATGAAATTTCAGAAACAGACCAAATATCAGAATTCCATAAAAGAAAAATTCTACCAGAATATAGAGCATCTGTACGAGGCATTATGTCCCATCTATGAAGAATTAATCTACTAAAGCTATTCAAACTATGTGGATTTAATTTATTCTCCAACGAACCAATAATAGTTGGTTTGTATTTTGTTAGCAAGGGTAACACATCAGACATCCTCTCTGATGTATTCATCCCTCTGACATTTCATGCCAATATCGTCATGTAATAGGAACATTGCTCCTTAAATGCCTTTTAGGAGGAGCTATAGTAGAAACCTTTTTCTTACCCTTGAGATAAGCAAGATATTCTTCATTCCTTATGATACCAGCTAAACATCACTCTGCTCATTAGAATATGGAACTTCATTAAGATTATCAGCAACTTGATTCAGTAAATCAGGTAAAACATCCTTGGGTAACTCTGGATTAAGAAAATCCAAATTAGCCTCATCATTATGCACTTCATCATTAAGATCTTCATCTAACGCATGAGCTTCATTATTAATAACTTCTTCATTATGCACTTCATCATTATGAATATTTGTAGAAGAACTAGCAACTGTGGAAGGATCACTAACATATGTTGCAGGATTTGTTTGATTAGAAGTCCATGATGGATTATTGGAGAGTTCATGAACAAGTGTTTTATGACCAAACTTATTACACTTCTTACATCTATGGGGTATATTCTCGTATTCAACTGAAATCTCCTTCATAATACCATTATGCAGTTTGATAGGAATGATCTCAACAAGAATAGATTCCAAATCAATTTCTACAAGTATTCTCGCGTACTTAGTTATCCTTTTGCAAGCAGTATTGTTATCATATCTAATAGGCTCTCCAATAAAATTAGCAATTCTAGAAAAACTCGAATTCATCTACATTTCCATGTCTATATTCAAAAGTTTGATCCAAATCTGAAATCTTCTAGCATTGAAATCCTCAAATTTATATCCAGTAAATCGTTTAAAAACCATCAATAATCTCCTAAAAAAAGAGTAAGTTGAAATTCTCAGAACAGATAAAATATCGAACAACTCATCAAACTAAACAGTATAATTAAGTCCTGAGGTAATATGAATTCTAAAAGTGCCTTTAGGTTTCCATACCTTCGAAATATAATCCTTCAGCTTAATCACCATTAACTTGAAGTCAATCGGATGTAGAACTATGGTATTTCGCCACGAATCAGCAGATTCTTTGAAAGACTCTTCAGGAAGAATGACGCAACCCTCTGAAGGTTTGAACAAAGTGGAGAGATTCAAAATCTTCTTCGATTGATCGATCTTGAGAAATTTGATCAGGTTCAATCAGATTCGATTGATTAGAATGTGGATTTTGTTGGGAGGATTTTTCATCCGGCGGGGCAGAGTCTGCCATTTTAGCTATATATATATGTGTGTGTGTGTGTGTGTGTGTGTGCATATATATAGCGTTCTGGAGCATCTCTGTTTTGTAGCATACCTACCCTACCGTAAACTATATTAATCCAAATTCAACAAGATTTTGTAGATATTTCTATTAATATATATAAAATCAAAAACTGCAGGGCACTTATTGGAGATTGGATTTCCAACATGACAAGGTATGGGACCACCTTCCGATCAGTGTACTCTAGAGAGAGGATACGCTGGGGTTTAACAAGAATACGTTGCAACCTGACCACACATGACCGACCACTCATTCATCTTGAGTGTATCGAATATATTATCACCTACGTTTGTCGGTCGTCCAACCGTATTCCGTAAGATACAGAATCAAAAGAAGGAAAAAAATGAATTTTCTCCAGATGGTGATAATACACCCTGTTTGGGTGCGACCCAACTAGCCATGCTGCTTGCCCATTTTTTGTCATTTCTTGGTTGTGAGGCTTGAGGTTACGTTTGCGTTTTTAAGAATATTTCATTAACTTTGAATGCCACATAATCAGATCTATCAAATAACTCATTGATGTCCAAAAATATAATTTGAATGTTAAGCAAAGAGAGTTTCTCCACCACCAAACTTGGTATATTTGTAAAAATCAATGTACGTGAGTTTCAGGAAATACTATATCAGATGTTCGTCTATACAAGTCATCCAAGAATAGGATGAACCAAAGGCACCCTCCTACTAAATCCTATATAGGGATCACCACATGGATCAATAGCGAGTAGTCCTTAAAATCCGAAGTATTCAATTATGATAGAATCAGGAGTCAAAATAACTCCAGTGGCCAAACCAGAGAAATTTTAACGAGTAGTTCTTTCGCTCATGAATACCCACAATTTTAAATGCTCCATCTATAAGCCTGCTAGTTAGTCCCGAACGCACAGTTGGTTCGAAGTGGTTTTGGTTCTAGTTCTCATCCCAGTCTCTTCGAAACAACTCGTCAAAGGTCCAAACAATATTCATTGATAGTTGGTGTTTCAACTATCAACTCAAACAGTATCGATCATTACTTTGGCAGTTCGGGCCCCTTTCATTTAAAACTATTCATTCAAAACTATTATATCGAATCTACAATTTATTTCAACCCATCTCTTTGTTTCGCTACTTGAAAACAAATTCAACCTTTCCCTTTTTTAAGCATAAACATCTTCAAACAAAACTCATCTTATTATTTCCTTTATTTCAAAATATAACTACATTTCACAAAAGCCACTTTTATTTTCATTACCCAGGAAATATTATTTTCTATATTTTTGGTCAATCGACATAATTTAATTTCCAAATCTTACCTGCGCTAAATAACATCAAATGACGTATTCTTATAATATAACTATAATGGTAAGTTTTACTTTAAAACTCTTCTCAAAACTTACATTCTCGCTAATGGAATTTTTATTTCCAAAATCTAATTTCATTTCCAAAACCCATGCAGTCTCTTACTTTCATTTCCCAACACCCAACTATTGAAAACAAAACTACATCTTTCCATAATTGGCGTATATAAAAATTCCTTTTTATTACTTTGGAAAGTATTGCTGTATCACACAAGCCATCTAATTTTTTTTTCTTATATTGAAAATACCTTTTTAATTCACTTTTATATTTCCTTTAATCAGGAAATATTCGCAAAAACTCCTTTTTACTCCATTTACCATTGCAAACTAATACCATCTCTTGATAATGGTGGAATTGTTCAAGTTGGGGTATTCTATTTACCTCTCAGACCTTGATCGACAACGTTCTTATCTCAAGATAGATAGAAGTTTGTAATTTAAAACCTAGTAACATTAATACCATATTAATTCTATTTCATTTAACCCATGGTTTTGTAAACCATACTTCATATTTGGATATTCAATAAACTTATCAGTGCAAGTTTTTGGGTCTAAACCTCTTTAATTTGTTTACAACTTTGGATTTACATTAAACCATTTACCAAATTCTTTATTCTAATTTATTAACCATCTTGGAAATCTTATTCAGATTCATCGCATTAGCTCTTAACTTATATTTACGAACCTTGTTCGCCACTTGGATTATAAATCCTTTTTAAAGAACACTTTATCGGCTCTAATCAAATCTTACTCGATTTTCTTTTAAACAAATTTTAATTAAAAAGTCATTGTCTTTGTTACTATTTATAATAACTAATAAAAGTAATTTCTTTTAGTATTAACTAAAATAAAATGACTAACCCTCTTTAAGTAATTCAATAATATCTTAAATCACCATTAGTTAAAGATTATTAACTTCTAAAAATACAAGTTATATTTAACAATTATTTGTTAAAAACTATTTCTATTAAATAACACTTCCAACTTACACAATTGACCAAGTCAACTTTAAGAGCACAGTCAACCGTTGACGGGTATATATTAATCCTCCTTATTAAATTAATTAAAAATATAAATAATTTAATATGAACCCTCTTAATTGTTTCCTTTGAAGCAGTTATTTCGGATTATAAACTTTTTAGTTAATTTTTGTCTTTCTTACTGTAATGTCCCGTATTTTTGGTTGTCAGATATTTAATTTATTTAATTATTTTAAATATTGATTTGGAATTTTATATAGATTTATAATATATAATTCGTTTATGTAACGAAGTTTAAACATATAATTTATATTTAATTATAATTCGAGCTCCTAATGTTGCGGTAGTTCGTAATTTACGATTTGAACTTCAACTGAATATACAGAATCCATTTTAAGTCGGAATTCATTGGAACAAGAATCGTCCGAATCTATTTGATTATATATTTCTAATAGAAAAGAGAAAAATGGAGATTTCATATTATTGATTGTGAGTTATGTTCAATTCAAATTTTCAGATAGTCGTTGTGGAATTAATTATTAATTATAATGATTAATTTAATAAACTTAATTCGATTTGTAAGGAATCCATTGATAACTTGAGAAAACGATCGAAGTAAACTACAAAACTAATCCCGTTGGATTCGTATTGACGTTTAGAGTTAGGATAGATATATTATTTGTTATTTTTGGAGATTGGGTAATTTTGGTGTCTAAAATAGTGTTGTTTTACATGTAAAATATCATAACCGCTTGTCAAACGACTTCGGTTTTCAACGATGTCAGAATTATTAAATCTGTAACGATGAAATGTTGTAGTGTTTCAAGTTATTTGGATTTATTTCATGATCATGGGAAATTTAAACGCATGATTTTCTATGCTAGGATTACAATTTTTATCTCGATTGGAGATCGTATATGATGTTTTTTACACGATGCTACGTGGTTAAGTTTCGATAAATATTTAATTATTAAATCTTGTGCCTATAAATACCCCACAATCTAAACTGACCCTAGTTTTTACGTTTTGAAGTGTGCCTCCATTCCCATATCAGCGTTTTGAAACTGTCAAGCAAATTCTCCAATCTAACTTGAAATATACGAATCGAATCAAAACACTTCTAACTACAATGTTATAGAGGGCAACATGGTCAAAAAGTTGATCGGCTGTGATGCAATTTGGTGCTTCGTAGGGGCCAGAATCAGCCACAGAAGCTAGCGCAGTTATTGGTTCTTCACCAGCGAATGGAAATACTAACGAGGGAGCTGCTTTAGATGGGGACAGTTATGTTAGGCCGCATCGGGTAACGTGCTTCGATCGAGCTCCGATCAACATATAGCGGCGCGCATCATTGAAGTTTGGTGGCATCAGTTTTTGATGGGAAGTAGAAAGAGAAGGCAGGCGCTAGAGATAGTTGGGCACATTTTTTTACATGACGTGGCCACTGTTTTAGGCATGAAAACATAACGTGTCCGCTAGTATAAAAAAGAACAAAGTTGGGCAAATTCGAATGAAGATAGTACGTGGAAATTAAACAAAAAGTTGGGCACAAAGGAATAAACAAAATCGAGCTATTCAAATGTGAATGGGGAATATTCGAATGGTGTGTATTGTCTTGTACGTGAAGAGGGAATGTGGCACTGGATAATGGAAATTAGGTGGACGTGGCCATTTGGTAAAGTGGAAGATTCAGGAATGAAGAGGTAAATAGTTTCGGTATCTGAACAAAGCACAGTAGCAGGGTAAATGAAGTGGGAAGGATGAGAGCGGAACCGTTTTGGTTTTAACGTGGGTATCGATCCGTTCAGCCTTGAACAAAGTAATTTGTTTAGCCTAATAATTATTATAACTAATTGTTTAATTTATTTAATCAAAGAAAGGATGGGCTTATCTGTTGAACGTGAACATTAGGGGCTGGATAATTTATTAAACACGTAATTTAATTAGTTAATGAAAAATTAACGGACTGATTAAGTTAATACATATAATTGGTGAATAATTAATTTTTAATTAGGAATTTATTAAAAAAACATATATCTTACTTTTTCTACAACGTGTCCATGCATAAACAAAATTGGACGAAACATAATCATGGTAACAACATCTACATTGTGGAACTGATTTGGAAAGTGCAAGAGATGACTAGAATTTACACTTAAATTAAACGTCTGTTTAATTTAACTAGATCATTTCATAATTTAATGGAATCAATGTGAGTATAACTCACTCAGTTTTTACCCTCTTATATTTTATATAAGTCGGGATTTATTTGGTGTGTTATGGTTGATAATTGTTTGTTGTGCGCTGAATATTGTATATACATACATACAAACATATACACACACACACACACACACACACACATATATATATATATATTGGATGAACTGGTTAATTAAAATGTTCATTTATTTTAAATGAAATATAATCGTTATTTTAACGATTATTTCCAAATGAGGTAGCTTACCTTGTTGGTTACATTTATAATAATATAAACATATAAAATTATGATATGGATGCTTGGGTTACTGTTATTTATTTATTGTTGAATATTACATCTATTTATTGAATTGAATAATATTATCTGAGGTAACATATTTGGATGCAGGGAAAACAGGTTGGAGGAATCCGATTGGATTCCTTAAATTTATTATTTATTTTCATATTACCATTATATGAAGTGTATGACTAACCTGATTAGATGATTGATTTGTTTATTGATTATTGAATCGTAATTCAAAAATTGTTACGATATTAACCAATGGGCAGTATTGGTTGAGTAATTGGAGGCAGATGGCTTAAAAACCAATCGTTTTCAAATATGGATTTACCGTCAGGTGAATCGACAAAAATAAAGTTATAAAATTTATTTTATAACTAAAAATAGATTTTTAAATCTATTATTTTGGAATGGAAGTTTATTAAAGAGAAATAAATATTTATTATTTATTATTTATTATTTAAGTTTAAATAATTATAGAATGATTTTATAATGCAAATTCTTATGTTTTTATAAGCAAGTGAGTAAAATTTAACCTAAAAGTTAAAAGTGGGATTAATTGTTTTGAAGAAACAATTAAATGGGAATATTTAAATTAATTATATTGTTAAATTAAAGGAAGGACTGACTGGGATTGATTAACGAGATAATCAAGGTTCGAGTTGACTAATTCAACTTTTTTAAATTAGAACTAGTAAATTGATTAATTTGTTTTTGTGACGGCCCGCCCCGCACCAACCGACATTTACTCCAAAAGTGCGCTGTACACATATCCAGTTAGCACGGGACGGTCGCTAGAAGAAAAAAAGAAAGAAGAGAATGGGCTAATCAAGGAACCTGTAATATGTCTCACAGCGCATAGAACAAAATATAATAATAACATACTTGACATAAAACAGAAGAGACAGTGCATAAGCCAAAAACCAGAACTGAGCATCATAGCAGCGGAAATCCAAAATATAGCTTATTACAACTTTTCAAACTGTCTCAAAGCAAAAGCAAGATAAAGGAGGTACACTACTAATGCCCAAGTAGTGACCACCAACGACACAGGGAGAATATCTATATATCATACGTGGAAGCCTCCTGCTCGCCTCCGAATCAACTACTCGCGCATCACCAGCTAACCATAACCTGTCTCTAGTCTTCTCGTGTGAGCACCCAGAGTAATAAGAAGAGACATAAAACTCTGGGTCAGACATAAAGCCTGGTATGAGCGATAAGCATCTAAACAGAATAATAACAGGTATAATCCAATCATACCTGAACCTGGACCTGCAACCAAAGAGTTAGCACTGCATACTGTACAACACTCTAAGGTGCCCTTTCAAATGGTGTAAAGATAACGGGGGTGGGGGTGTGCATGTCATAGTGATGTCAAACAATCAAGCATAGCAATCATCCTCACATCCCTCACTCAGTGCGTAAAGCATACGATATCCACTACTTTGGTCCTCTAATCCTTTGGGCCATGACGGAATCCAATCCCGTGTAACTATCACTACAAACCCACTATCCATCTCTCGGTGGTGGACCAAAGTTATGAATACCAACAACCCCTTTGCACACGTCCCGCAGCAAAGCCCAACCATGAAGCGAACTCATTGATTCCCAACTAGTTCCGCGATCCTGAGCTCTAACTTCCATTTGGACTACCTTTGCATCTCGGGTTATTGGTCATCACCGGATCGGTCTTCATCTGCTTCACTCCGCTCCAGGTCGTATCATGGTCACCAGATCCCCTCGGATCGTGTCGCAACATCCCATACGGGTCGGTTCGCACCCCTGTAGTTCGAGCTGAATTCCTCCATTCGGATCGTGCTCACATGTGCGGATCGGATCGTGGTCGCTTGCTCGGATCGGTTCGTGGCCTCTGGATCGTGGGAACCATTCGTGAGCGGATCGGGTCGTGGTCCATAGCTCGTGACGCTTCCCTGGGATCATGATGCTCCTTCCCCTTCAGATCGCCTGGTTCGGATCGTGACACATAAGTCAGCTCGTGGTTGGAGGCACAACTCAAGGCATCAGTTCGTTCAAGCTCCACGGTTCGGATCGCGCCGCCTTCACCAGGTTGGATCGTGGCGCTTGAGCTAGAGTGGATCGTGGAGTGTGATATGCGATCGGGTCGGGTCGCGCCTTCCTTCATGCGATCCGATCTGGTCCTGTACATTTTCCTGCAACTTCTTCCAACGACTGTTTACGCCATTCGACGGCGTTTTTGACCAATCTAACTATTCTAATCAATCGCAAAGCAAACCATACAGTCATAGAAACATGTAGAAACATCCACAAACAGCAAAACAACAATATGATATGTCAAAACGGATCAAACATACCCAAAAACCCATATTTTCCCCTTAAGCATATTTAAGCAAATCTAACAATAGGATTAGCAAAACTTAACCAAATTAGTCAATTTTTCTAACAGAGGCTTAAAATAATATTTATGAATTTCTGCATATTTTTCCAGATTTTTAACATGCATAATTTCGCTAATTATCACTAATCACCCCTTAATCCCCCAAAATCCGGGATTAACAAAATTAGTCGAAATTAACCCAAATTCATATCAGAGGCATAAAATGATGTTTTAGAATTTTAGGAATTTTTCTAGATTTTTCTGAGCCATAGTTTCGCTAATTTTCGCTAATTACCATAACTAGCCATAATTAGTGAAGAACAATGCAAATCACTCACCTTTGCCACAAATTAAACTATAGATCTGAAATGTCCTCTGATTTGGATCCAATCCCTATGTGTTCCAGCAGCTCTATCCCAAATTTGACGTTGATTTGCCTTGATTTGATGTAGATTAGGCCAAAACTTGATTAGGAAGTGATTAGAAGGTGGAGGTCATGACTAGGGTTGAAGAAACTAAGTGGCGGCTGGAAAAATGAGTCTAAAACCGAAATCCAAACCCTAGCAGCCCTTAAATACTCCCAAACCCGAAATTACCCAATGGGCCTAGCTGCTAATCACCCGGTTAAGCCCAATTAGCTGAAATTAACCCTTTAAACCTTAATTCAGCCATATCTCCCAAACGGTAAGTCCGTTTGGCTATTATGACCACTCTACGGAAAGAGAAACCATCATTCGAATCCAATGGAAGTGGTTTCATGTCAAAATTCCTTTCCAGTCAAAAGTTATGGCCAAAACAGTACCAACTAGGGGCAAAACGGTCATTTAAAAATCAACAAAAATCATGAACATGGGAAATGACCCCAATAATCGTCTCCCAAAGTTACATGACCATACGACTCCATTTGTGAAAGAAATAAATATTCTACGATCCTTCGATGCGTAGAATGCGGGTTGTTACATTCTCCCCCCCCCCCCCCCTTAAGAAATTTCGCCCCCGAAATTCCCTAGCCAAAACACACAAAGGGTTCCGCATGCCTATCAGCCATAAAACAACAATCAACATGCAAAACAAGTCTATCCTAGCATGCGGTATACTAACAAGGGAAGAAACTATCACAACCAAAACCTTACTAGGCAAAGAGTTCTGGATACTTCTTCCTTATATCCTCCTCTGTTTCCCAAGTACAGTCTTTTTCATTCTCACCCCACTGGACTTTGGCTAGTTTCACCGCCTTCCTTCGAAGCTGCTTTGTATCGTTCCCAACGATACGCATAGACTTGCGGTTCTCAACCGCCTCGGATTCAACCTCGATATCGTCCAACTGATCTGGTGAAATAGCCACATTAGGGTCTTGCACAAACTTCCTTAACTGGGAAACATAAAATACGTTGTGAACTCCCGCCATCTTGTTAGGTAGCTCTACTTCATACGCCAAATTCCCAATTTGCTCGAGGACTGGGAATGGGCCAACAAATCTTGGTGCTAACCTACCTCTCCAACCAATCCAAATCACATTCTCTATGGAGAGATCTCGACGAACACCAAGTCGTTAACGAAGAATTCCAAATCTCTTCGTCTCTTATCGAGATAAGCCTTCTGCCTATCTTTATCCCTTCCCAGTAGTAGATCTGCTCTATGTCTCAATACATCTTGTTACCACTGGGATGTATAGTCAATTTCGAGTGATGATATGCTCTAAGCACTTCACCTCTCGGTCCATCTACGTTGGGTACAACTAGTCCCTTATTCTTTCGAAGCCACCCTTCTCGATCAAATCCTTACTTGGTCATTCTCTTTCCATCGATACCCATCTCTACCCTAGAGATGGTTTCCAATAGGTTAGGATCGTCCTTCTAACTGGAACCAATCCACTCAATAAAAATTGATCTAATCGTCAAGCTTACTAGCGTTTCTGAATCCAATTCAGTCTTGGGTCTGAAATCATATCCTGTGACATACTCTAGTTGCTTCCATCCTAGAAACAAAACCCCTAAACTGGCATGTCTCCTACTCAGTGCAACTAGTACTGCACCCAAATCCTTTACTATGATCACTCTGCCCCATGGAGTCATGGCGACTCCACTGCACTGATCCATAGTCACTAGTCCTTTGCTATGTCCACTCTGCCCCATGAAGTCATAACAACTCCACTGCATTGGCTCATAGCCTTACTAATCCTTTACTATGTCCACTTTGCCCCTCGAGTCATGACGACTCTACTGCACTGGCTCATAGTTCTACTACAATCACTTTGTTCCCCATCGCTGGAACCCTACAGGTGATAGTCTACTCAAGAGAAGAAAGATAGGAACAAACATAGCAACCATAACATCCATCAAACAAATCCTATCTATCACCTGCTAGAGTCATAAACACATCGACACCTACATGATTGGTCCAACCAATCCCAATATGTCGATTCCAGTCTGTCTGGTCCAACCAACATCAATAACTAATGGAAGCCCAGCCCCCGTACATACACCGATGCCTACTTGACTGGTCCAACCAATCCCAGGCTAATGGAAGCCCCGCCTCCCTTCGGACTACCGTACGTCCAACGTACGTTTATCCTCCAAGGATAATTAAACTAATGGAAGCCCAGCCTCCAATCGGACTACCGTACGTCCAACGTACGTTTATCCTCCAAGGATAACTAGATCACGTCCAACGGATCCAAGGTAACGAGCGTCCCCAGATACCCCTGCTTTTAGTCCTCCTAAAATACTTGAGTCCAACCCAAGTCTATCCATTTTCTTGCTGCCCTCTCGAGTCCAACTCGAGCTGAATCCAATTCCTTGCAGCCTTCTCGAGTCCAACTCGAGTCAATCTATAACTCAGACCCAGTCTTGAGTACCGACAAACTCTAGTCCAACGTGAGTCGTCTCCCTATTCGTTGCATCTCCAAGATCAACGAACACCTATTTTCTTTTACGAGTTCAAGTCCAACTTGAATCGCTCTAATCTTCGTTGTATCTTCCATGATCAACGAACACATCCTATTCCTTCAAAGTTCTACTATCCAATAGAGGACATCAACATAGGGTCCTAAACAATCCATTTCTTTGCATCTTTCTCGAGTCCCACTCGAGCAATCTCATAACCCTATCGAGTCTAACTCTGGGCAGGCTATACCATTGAACAGTCTTATCATGTTCCGTCTGCCCATCACTCCTCGAGTGAATCAAGATATCATCCAATGAAAATCGCAATGTTTACTTATCCCTCATGCAAACCATCCTAGTCAAACTCGACATTCCCCAAGCACAAGCCCCAAAGGCCTAAACCAATATCAGACAAGCACCTAAGGAACATCTCCTCCGAATTCGGACAATCCACATGAGGTGATACTAGCAAAACAATCTAGCACTGGAGTACTCATTTGCCTCCCAGAGACAACTAGAACTTATTACAACGATAACCTCTTAGCTTTCTTAACTCCAGTTACTATCGCCATCACTAGGTAGGTACCTAATACCACCCTATTCCTTTGGAGTAGATCGACTCCCAAAATAATGCTAAACCCAGTAAAGCCCAAAACAAAGCAATCACAAGGAAACATACATCCATGACTCGATAAGACCACATTACAACAAATCATGCCAAATCTAGTCGAACCACCAATCGGGTTCGTCACTACTAAAGGTCTATCGACTAACTCAGGTTTGTCAAACAAAACCCGATCAAAACATCTTAAATAGAAAGCATACCTCGGATAACGACACCTTTTTCCTTCTGCGCCGCAGTTGGGGCATTTGACGAAGAAGGAACAGCGTTGATAGCATACGCTTTCACAATCTGCTTCTCCCTAGGAGGTTGTGGGCAATCATCCTTGTGATGTCCCGCCTGGCCGCAGTTAAAGCACTTCCTTTCCCCAGGCTTTTCTCAACAATCTCTGGCGTAATGGCCCTTCTTGCCACAACTAAAGCATTCGCCATCTTTCTTATTTTCTTATCCTGACCATCCTTGGTCGGGTTCTGCTTCCTCTTGTTCTGAGAATTCTTCTTGCCTTCACCGCCTGCTTGCGGCTTTGGCTCCTCTGCAGATGCAATAGCAACTTCGGTCTTCGACTTAGGGAAAAAGCTCTCTAACCTTAATGCCTTTCCTACAATAGACTCGAACGTCTCATCGATATGGTTTATAAGTCTTTCCCCCAAGTACTCATCCAAGCCAGTTATGAACTTCTCGTTCTTCTTTTCGACTGTATCGATAAGGGACCATCCATATTTCGATAAAGTGTCGAATTCAGCGATATACTCCGAGACTGCTCTACCGTTCTGCTTAAGCTCCAAGAACTTCTTGAACAGTTCTGATTTATGAGCAGCTGGAATAAACTTATCACAAAAGCGAGTCTTAAACTGATTCCAAGTAATTTGATCTTCTGGAGTAGCTGTCCTAATGGCATTCCACCAATTCATCGCTCGCCCTTGCAGCTGACGAGACGCTAGCCTTCTCTTCATCGCCTCCTCAAGACCCAAGTCATCGAAGATACGATCACAGCTATCCAACCAATCCTGAACATCTGTGGCCGACTCCGTTCCGTGGAACGGCTTCCCACCAAGATTAGTGTAATCCTTGCACAACTTGGCGAAATCGACCCTAGGCGCCTGCACTACTGGACCACCATCATTTCCAGGATTGGGAACTGCTCCCTGAACATCTCTAAGCATGTCTCTCATGAGGTCGGTAAACATCGCCCTCATGTCGGCAGCATTCCCATTATTGGCTCCCCTACCAGCACCTCTAGCATATCGGCTCATCGTTAATCTGTAAAAGGTGAAACGATTAACGACCCCATAGTGGTGCTAGTGCAGTACAACTTCATTCTTATACTACCAATAGTATATATATATATATAGCTTTTGAAAACCAAAGTAATCACAAATACGCGCTCTCATATACGTACTATCTCTCCCTAGTGTCTTTCCCTAGGTTAACTACGCAACCTAGAGCTCTGATACCAAGTGTGACGGCCCGCCCCGCACCAACCGACATTTACTCCAAAAGTGCGCTGTACACATATCCAGTTAGCACGGGACGGTCGCCAGAAGAAAAAAAGAAAGAAGAGAATGGGCTAATCAAGGAACCTGTAATATGTCTCACAGCGCATAGAACAAAATATAATAATAACATACTTGACATAAAACAGAAGAGACAATGCATAAGCCAAAAACCAGAACTGAGCATCATAGCAGCGGAAATCCAAAATATAGCTTATTACAACTTTTCAAACTGTCTCAAAGCAAAAGCAAGATAAAGGAGGTACACTACTAATGCCCAAGTAGTGACCACCAACGACACAGGGAGAATATCTATATATCATACGTGGAAGCCTCCTGCTCGCCTCCGAATCAGCTACTCGCGCATCACCAGCTAACCATAACCTGTCTCTAGTCTGCTCGTGTGAGCACCCAGAGTAATAAGAAGAGACATAAAACTCTGGGTCAGACATAAAGCCTGGTATGAGCGATAAGCATCTAAACAGAATAATAACAGGTATAATCCAATCATACCTGAACCTGGACCTGCAACCAAAGAGTTAGCACTGCATACTGTACAACACTCTAAGGTGCCCTTTCAAATGGTGTAAAGATAACGGGGGTGGGGGTGTGCATGTCATAGTGATGTCAAACAATCAAGCATAGCAATCATCCTCACATCCCTCACTCAGTGTGTAAAGCATACAATATCCACTACTTTGGTCCTCTAATCCTTTGGGCCATGATGGAATCCAATCCCGTGTAACTATCACTACAAACCCACTATCCATCTCTCAGTGGTGGATCAAAGTTATGAATACCGACAACCCCTTTGCACACGTCCCGCAGCAAAGCCTAACCATGAAGCGAACTCATAGATTCCCAACTGGTTCCGGGATCCTGAGCTCTAACTTCCATTTGGACTACCTTTGCATCTCGGGTTATTGGTCATCACCGGATCGGTCTTCATCTGCTTCACTCCGCTCCAGGTCGTATCGTGGTCACCAGCTCCCCTCGGATCGTGTCGCAACATCCCATACGGGTCGGTTCGCACCCCTGTAGTTCGAGCTGATTTCCTCCATTCGGATCGTGCTCACCTGTGCGGATCGGATCGTGGTCGCTTGCTCAGATCGGTTCGTGGCCTCCGGATCGTGGGAACCATTCGTGAGCGGATCGGGTCGTGGTCCATAGCTCGTGATGCTTCCCTGGGATCATGATGCTCCTTCTCCTTCAGATCGCCTGGTTCGGATCGTGACACATAAGTCAGCTCGTGGTTGGAGGCACAACTCAAGGCATCAGTTCGTTCAAGCTCCACGGTTCGGATCGCGCCGCCTTCACCAGGTTGGATCGTGGCGCTTGAGCTAGAGTGGATCGTGGAGTGTGATATGCGATCGGGTCGGGTCGCGCCTTCCTTCATGCGATCCGATCCGGTCCTGTACATTTTCCTGCAACTTCTTCCAACGACTGTTTACGCCATTTTGCGGCGTTTTTGACCAATCTAACTATTCTAATCAATCGCAAAGCAAACCATACAGTCATAGAAACATGTAGAAACATCCACAAACAGCAAAACAACAATATGATATGTCAAAACGGATCAAACATACCCAAAAACCCATATTTTCCCCTTAAGCATATTTAAGAAAATCCAACAATAGGATTAGCAAAACTTAACCAAATTAGCCAATTTTTCTAACAGAGGCTTAAAATAATATTTATGAATTTCTGCATATTTTTACAGATTTTTAACATGCATAATTTCGCTAATTATCACTAATCACCCCTTAATCCCCCAAAATCCGGGATTAACAAAATTAGTCGAAATTAACCCAAATTCATATCAGAGGCATAAAATGATGTTTTAGAATTTTAGGAATTTTTCTAGATTTTTCTGAGCCATAGTTTCGCTAATTTTCGCTAATTACCATAACTAGCCATAATTAGTGAAGAACAATGCAAATCACTCACCTTTGCCACAAATTAAACTATAGATCTGAAATGTCCTCTGATTTGGATCCAATCCCTATGTGTTCCAGCAGCTCTATCCCAAATTTGACGTTGATTTGCCTTGATTTGATGTAGATTAGGCCAAAACTTGATTAGGAAGTGATTAGAAGGTGGAGGCCATGAATAGGGTTGAAGAAACTAAGTGGCGGCTGGAAAAATGAGTCTAAAACCGAAATCCAAACCCTAGCAGCCCTTAAATACTCCCAAACCCGAAATTACCCAATGGGCCTAGCTGCTAATCACCCGATTAAGCCCAATTAGCTGAAATTAACCCTTTGAACCTTAATTCAGCCATATCTCCCAAACGGTAAGTCCGTTTGGCTATTATGACCACTCTATGGAAAGAGAAACCATCATTCGAATCCAATGGAAGTGGTTTCAGGTCAAAATTCCTTTCCAGTCAAAAGTTATGGCCAAAACAGTACCAATTAGGGGCAAAACGGTCATTTAAAAATCAACAAAAATCATGAACATGGGAAATGACCCCAATAATCGTCTCCCGAAGTTACATGACCATACGACTCCATATGTGAAAGAAATAAATATTCTACGATCCTTCGATGCGTAGAATGCGGGTTGTTACAGTTTTAGTTAATCTAATGGAATAGTTCAACGAATAATTGTTTTAAATTTTAATAAGACTTTTAAAAGAAATTTATAGATTTAGATAAATTATCTCTGAAGGATATTTTAAACTTAATCCGATATTGTAACAACCCGTATTTTTGAATAACATGTTATAACATAAATGGAGGCAGAATTAAACTGTAAAATCTGAATCAAGGGAAATGGGCTATGCCATTGCGTTCGTCTCGAAAAAATACGCGAAATAGAGTCCGAGTTTTCGAAAATCGGAGTCCGTATGACCAAGATATGGCCTCGCGAAGTTTCACGAAAAATTCCCAAATTAAAGTATACTTAATTAAGTGAAATGGGTTGCGCAGAGAAATATATATATATTGATATATATATATATAATTGAAGATTAAATAAATAAATATGCAAAAATGTTCAAAATAGCGAATTGGGAGAGGGGAATAACCGAACCGGCCGATTTTTGAGGTCGACCCGAGCTCGCTGGGTCGACTAGGGGTTAATCCAGGGTGTTTGGCTGTCAACCCGTGGGCCGATTCGCTCAAATGCAGATTTTGCATTTGAATGGTTCTCATGGTTCATCTTTAATCTAAAGGCCCTAGATGGTTCCTACACTTGACTTCTTCCCCAAGACATGCTTTGATGGCTTGGATTGAATCTAGGTTTAATCCTATGGCCTAAAACACTTGCCTAATCTATAAATAAGACCCTAACCTACCCTAAATCATCATTATTCATTCATACAACTAAACTATGGCAAAATCAATCCTCTCATGGCCTCCACTCTCTTCATAAAATTCCTAAATAAATTCCTAAGTGATTTTCCATGCATACAAGTGTTTTCAAACTTGTATGAGCATCATTAACTTGCATTCAAGTCAAGTTTATATATTTGCATCATAAAGAAAGAGTCTTGATCATTTTGGCTCAAGGGTTTTGCTTGCATTTTGGGTTTAATTGATTTCATAAGGGCTTTGTCATATTTTTGTGACTTCTTAAGCATTGTAAGCCCTATTCTACTTTCATACTTAAACTCTAAAGTTAAATGTATGATATGCAAGTTTATCATGTTGTGATATGCAAGTTTATATGCAAGTTTATCCTGTTGTGATATGCAAGTTTATATGCAAGTTTATCATGTTGTGATATGCAAGTTTATATGCAAGTATGCCAAGTTATGTTATGCAAGTTTGGGTTGAACATTTTGTTCATGCTATCATGTTATGCAAGCTTATTTTGGGTTTATGAACATAAAGCTTTAAGCTTTATGCCAAAGGTTGCATTTTAGCAACATGTAAGTTATCATATCTCTTATGATAACTTGCATGTGAGGCTAAATGCGAACTTATGGCCATCTCTACATGTCATTTAGCACCATGTATCACCAATATGCTAAGTTTGGTTTTATGCATGCTTTTGAGGCCTAAAAATGTAATATGCAAGTGTATGAACATATGAACATTTCATATGCCACCATGTTAAGCTTGTGGCTTCAATACCTTTATGTCATGATTATGCCAAGTTCCCTCTTTCTATCCTTTATGCGCTATTGCGATATGTAAGCGATGGGATTGCGTTTGGGGTTGGGTAAACTTAAAAGACATAAAACAAAAGCTTGGTAATTTACCTATTAAGTTAGGTCTACCCATTGGGAATTTACCTATTAAGTTAGGTCTACCCAATTGCTTGAAAACTTGTAACATGTTTTGGAAACATGATGGACATGACACTTAGAAAAGATAAGTGTGGCCAACTCGAGGTTGGGTTGAGTTTGTAGCGTAAACCTACCCGGAACCGACCGGCTTAACTAGTTGCTACAAACAATAGGACCCAATGTGAGAAGTTGGTCATGTTGTACCTTGAACCCGAGGTTAGACCAAGTTGTGGTGTAAAGCTACCCGGACCCGCCCGGCTTAACTAGTAACCACAACAAGGTCTAATGTGAGAGGTTAAGGCGCATTAAATTAATTAATGCCTCGTGATTAGGGTTAAGTCATGGTCCACTTAATACTTAACCAATTTGGGCTTGGTAGATTAATCGGGGTTAAGTCGTGAACTCATCGTTACACTTAACCAAGTTAATCCAGGATTAGCAAGAGGGTTAAACCGTACTTAACCCACTAGAAAAATCCTAGCAATGGGGGCCCACTCCAGCAGTAATCCCAAGTTAGTATCATCATGACCCTAGGGACTAGGCTAGGGTGGGGGCACGATTACTGGACTGGAGGTAAGTGACCAAAAGCGACGGCAGAGGGTACGCCGGTGTAGTTCCGGGCGGACTCTGGTCGTGCACATAGTCCGTAGCCGGAGAAAACATGCACGGGTACCAGTAGATCGGGACTGTGCACTCATGTTCATGGTGTCCAGGGGTTGACACCCTAGGGCTTGATACACCCGAAGGGTGGACCCGGCACAGTTCGACTACAATTATGATTGGGCCGTATTGACACCAACACGTGACGAGTTAGGCTTAGGGAGCCGATCGACTAGACCGTTTGGTTGGACCTTGTATTAGGGTCATTTCATGTTATTGGGCCAAAGCTTGGGCCAAGGGATCAATACTTGTTTATTCAAGTCATGTTAGTTTGCTAGTACACCTGTGGTGCAAAACCTTAATCCTGATTATGCGATGACACCTTTATCTACCTTGTTAGTTAATCATCATGCTAGTATATTGTTATCCTTATGTTCATCCCTGCTGCTCATGCCAGTTAACTTTATCAGTTTACATTGATTGTAGTAGGGCTTACTCAGTCTTTTTGACTGACCTGTTTTCTTTCGCCTCTTTTCTTCCGTTCCCCCCAGGTTCTCGGGGAGGGAATACTGGAGCTTAGCTTGGATTTCGGATTGCTTGCTTGTGGGATTTCAGCTCATGTACGGTTTCGACATGAAGCTAGCTATGGTTACCACTTAATTGGGGATAGCACTTATTTATTTCAGTTTTTCAGTTGATGTTGTTTTATCTAGACTTGTTTATTTGGAAAGCTATGTTGTACCAGACTTGTTTTGAAATGTTTTGAAATCTTCCGCTGTTTTATCTATGTTATTTACTCTATTTACATATATACATATGTTCTTGTTCTGCCTTGATATATCATTATGCATGTTTACCTGATTCAAACGCCCCTCCAAAGTCAGAGTGCTTGCAAGAGCCACCCTGGTGGAGGTGGGGTGTTACATTTGGTATCAGAGCATATGGTACGAGAAGGAACAAAAAGGCTTTTAGAAAACTTTTGGAAAACTATTTTCAAAACCAAGTATAAAGTATTTTCCAAAGAAAAGTCTAGTTTATTTTAAAGGCTATTCCCCAAAAAGCCATTAGCAAAATTCCTTCGTTTTTCTCCATTCTGAATCTGTCTTTTTCTTCGTTTTCAGTATGGCCGATAACTTTGCTATTCCGGAGGGAGTACACGTACATGTTAGGTATAGGAGACTTTTGGAGGCTAGGGCGACCGAAGCCGGCCCCGCAGATGTTCCTCCTCCTCCTCCAGTAGTTAATGTTCCTCCTCCTCCTCCGGTAGTTAATGTTCCTCCTCCTCCTCCGGTGGTTAATGTTCCTCCTCCTCCTGTCGCTGAGGTTCCTCTTCCTCCTCCCCCTCAGCATCCTCAAGTGGACTTCGCAAAGACTTGCAAAGATTTCAAAGCAATGGGTGGCAAGAACTTTCAAGGCACTGAGACTTTTGTAGAGGCCAGAAATTGGTTGAAAGAGACCGAGGATTTGTTTGCTATCTTTGGGTTAGACGATCAGAGGAAGCTCTTGTTGGCGGTTTGGCTTATGAAGGATGAAGCCGCTTATTGGTGGGAAGTCACCAATGGTACTAGGCCTGTTGAGACTTGGGCCGATTTCAGGGCAAGGTTCATGCTTAAGTTTCTATCTTCTGCTGAGGAGAATCTGCAAATGGAGAGGTTCATAACTTTGAAACAAGGAGATATGTCTGTCAAAGAATATGTGAACAAGTTCAATCAGTTAGCTCGTTTTGGCTTGGATATGGTGAATACTCCTCAGAAGAAGGCTCTTCGTTTTGCTAGAGGATTGAATGAGCCGTTGCGGGGATTGGCTATGTCACATATTCCCCATGGGGCCACGTTTGAGAGTTTGGTTGATATGGCGTTACTTCAGGGAGATGTCAAGAAAGAAACCAAGATGAATGATACTCAAGCCAAGAAGACTGATTCCCAGGGAAAAGGAAATCAGGGTAATCCAAGTGGTCAGAGCAGTCAAGGCAATCAGAACAAGAACAAGAGTCAAGGCAACAAGGGGAACAACAACAAGGGCAATAACAACAAGGGCAATAACAACAAGGGGAAGTGCCATTATTGCGGTTCAGTTGGGCATCTTATTAAGGATTGTAAGAAGAGGAAAAGGAAGAATGGTGAATGCTTTTTCTGCGGTGAGACTGGACATTTCAGTAAGGATTGCCCGAGGAAGCAAGGGCAAGGCCAGGGTCAGACTCAGCGTGCTGGACCTTCAGGAGGGCAAGTTCATGCTCTCAATGTCGCTCCAGTTCCCGATCGAGGTAGTATTTCTGTTGAGAGCCTTGTATATATTTCTGATTTTCCAGTTCGTACCTTGTTTGATTCTGGTGCATCGCATAGCTTTATCTCATCTGATCTTGTTGATAGTTTGCACCTTAGTACTAGCTTGGTAGATGATCCCGTCTGTGTCTCAAATCCTATTGGGGGTTCCGCCCATTTGTCTATGATATGTGGGGATTTGAGGATCTCTATACTGAGTGTAGAGTTCTTATGCAGTGCTTATGTTCTTGGTTTTAGGGGATACGGATTGATATTGGGCATGGATTGGCTGTCCAGATATGGAGCCATTCTTGATTGTGAGCATAGGGTTGTGAGGCTCGTGACTCGCCTCGGATACACCCTAGAGATTTCTTGTGATCCGAGTGGTCCCGTCATGTTGTGCTATCTGGAATCACTCGACTCGTCAATGGAAACTCTTCAGTCTGTGAGAGTGGTTCGAGAGTATCCGGATGTTTTCGATGAAGTTAGGGGGTTGCCCCCTAAGCGAGAGATTGATTTCCGCATTTATCTGGTGGATAATGCAAAGCCTGTTTCTTTGCCCGTTCGGCACATGGCTCCGCGTGAAAGGCGGGAGCTAAGTAAGCAAGTGAAAGAGTTGCTTGAGAAGAACTTCATTAGACGAAGTATATCTGAATGGGGAGCGCCTGTGGTATTTGCTACCAAGGCGGATTGTTCTCTCCGACTTTGCGTTGACTATCGAGAGTTGAATAAGCTGATTAAGAAGAACAGACACCCGTTACCGAGGATTGATGATCTCTTTGACCAGCTTGTCGGTGCTTCTGTTTTCTCTCAGCTTGATCTTGCTACGGGGTTCCATCAGCTCAGGGTAGCTGAAGATAGTATAGACAAGACTGCGTTCAGAACTCCAGATGGATTCTTCGAATGGCTTGTCATGCCGTTCGGCTTGACTAATGCACCCACATATTTCGTGGACTTGATGAGTAGGGTGTTCAGGGAGTTCTTGAACAAGTTTGTCGTGGTCTTCGTAGATGATATTCTGATCTTCTCTAAGGATGAGGAAGAGCACGCAAGGCATCTCATGGAGGTGATGGATACGCTTAGAGCGCATCAGTTGAAGGCCAAGTTCTCCAAGTGTCACTTTTGGAGAAGGGAAGTTAGATTCCTTGGGCATATAGTATCTAAGCAAGGCTTAGCGGTGGATCCCGCTAAGGTAGTGGCAGTTCAGGATTGGAAGACTCCAAGGAATGCAACCGAAGTGAGAAGTTTTCTAGGTCTTGCGGGTTTTTACCAGAAGTTCATCAAGGACTTCGCAAAGATATCCGCTCCTCTCACTAAATTGATGAAGAAGAATTTAGTTTTTTCTTGGAGCATAGAATGCGAGCTTGCTTTTCAGAAGCTCAAGAGAGCCCTCACATCAGCACCTGTTCTAGCTTTGCCCGATGGAGGGAAGTTATTTACCATATACACCGATGCATGTGGCACGGGGTTAGGAGCTGTTCTTATGCAAGAAGGAAGAGTGGTATGCTTTGGCGGTAGACAACTCAAAGTGCATGAGAAGAATTATCCCACTCATGACTTAGAGTTGGCAGCAATAGTATATGCACTCAAGGCTTGGCGCCATTATCTTCTGGGAGAAAGATTTGAGCTTTATATCGATCACAAGTCATTGAAGTATCTCTTTTCTCAGAAGGATCTGAATCTGAGGCAACAAAGATGGATGGAATTCTTGGCGTCCTACGATTTTGAGATAGCTTATACCCCTGGCAAGGGGAATGTGGTAGCAGATGCATTGAGTAGAAGAAGGTTGACCCTAAGTCCTCTATTCGTTGAGATGAAGAATTTAGAGTATGTGGCAACCTTTGATTTCTCTTTGGCGATTGAGTCGATGACCGGTTCTTTAGCATCTCTGGAACTCAGACCTACCCTTCTTGATCAAATTGGGGCTTCGCAGAGAGAAGACCCTCAGATAGTTGAGATTATGGATAAGCTAATTCGAGGAGAGACGTCTAGTCATCTCGCTCGATATTCTATTGATGACAAGGGTTGGCTTAGGAGAGACGGAAGGTTATGTGTTCCAATGGTAGAAGATCTAGTAAGAAGAGTTCTTAAGGAAGCGCATCGCTCTAAGTTGACTATACATCCGGGCGGAGATAAGATGTATAAAGATATGAAGCGCATTTTCTTTTGGCCTGGGATGAAGAAGGATGTGGCAGAATTTGTCTCTAGATGTATCATTTGCCAGCAAGTTAAGGCCGAGTCGAAGAAGCCCGGTGGGCTATTGCATCCTCTAGACGTTCCACTATGGAAGTGGGAGAGTATTTCCATGGATTTTATCGATGGGCTACCAAGGTCAAGGAAAGGGAATACGAGCATTTGGGTTATTGTGGATAGACTTACGAAGAGTGCTCATTTCATTCCGGTGAAGAGCAAGAGGACCGCATCTTGGCTAGCGTCTTTATATCTTCGTGAGATTGTGAGACTACATGGAGTCCCTTCTAGTATAGTCAGTGACCGTGACCCAATCTTTACAAGTCAATTCTGGAATAGCTTGCAAGAAGCTATGGGCACAAGGTTGAATCTAAGTACGGCTTATCACCCACAGACGGACGGTCAAACCGAAAGGGTGAATAGGGTACTCGAGGATCTGTTGAGGCTTTGTATTCTGGATTTTGGTGGTACTTGGGAAGACCATCTTCCTCTTGTTGAGTTTGCATATAATAACAGTTATCAGGCAAGCATAGGGATGGCACCATTTGAAGCTTTATATGGGAGGCCGTGCAAGTCGCCTACATGTTGGTGGGAGACTACAGATGAGCTTATACTTGGGCCTGATATGATCAGATATACATCCGAGAAGATCGAGTTGATTCGGAGACGGATGAAAGCGGCCCAAGACCGACAGAAATCCTATGCTGATAAGCGAAGAACGGATTTGGAGTTTGATGTTGGGGATATGGTTTTCGTGAAGGTTTCTCCTTTGTGGAATGTGGTCCGATTTGGAGCTGTTGGGAAGTTGGCACCGAGGTTTGTTGGACCATTCCCTATTATAGAGAGGATCGGGCAGATGGCTTATAGAGTGAAGTTGCCCGAGAAGCTTGCTGGAGTACACGATGTTTTTCATGTCTCGCATCTCCGGAAGTGTTTACATGAATCAGCAGAGGTTGTTGAGCCAAGTGTTCTAAAAGATGTAGAAGTGGAGAAAGAGGCTACCTTGAGGAGAGCTTCGATTCGTATCTTGGGGACGGAGACCAAGAAGCTAAGGAATCGAGAGGTCAAATTGGTGAAGGTTCAATGGGGTGAAGCCGAAGAAGACGCAACTTGGGAAACCGAGGAGAAGATGCGTGGGCTTTATCCATTTCTTTTTGAGGGTACACTCTCAATCTCTTTTCTTTGTTAGCATATCTTTCTCTTTGCTATCCATGTTTATCTAGTTTATCGTGTTAATCTTGTCATGAGAGCCTTAGGTAGAAACCCTTTGGATGAAACATGTGTTTGAAACATGTTATGCTTGATGGTTGCAAGTGGTTGCAAGTGTTTGCAAGTGGATACTCGTGGATGCATAATACACGTTAGGCACTAAGATCGGCTCACACACTTTCATACCGCATATGGATGAGTGTTTATGCTTATTCATGGATGAAAACTTGTTATGCTATCACGTGGATGTTGCATATGGATGAATGTTATGTGCACTCATGTAGAGATTATAAATTGTGTTAGGAATTTGCATACATATGGACTCATTTCACTAACATATTTTGCATCAAGGGGGTTTTCTGAATCAGTAACCTCCTGATTTTCGCATTAGATAAGTACATATACACACACCTTTGCATATGATCATATAGCATTTAGAACCTTTTAAGGACAATGATTGCTCGTGGATGATGTTTTGAGTAGATGGATGATGGATGGTAGGATACGTTCTTCCTAACTTGGAGATTTCGGGGACGAAATCCTTTAAGGAGGGAAGAATGTAACAACCCGTATTTTTGAATAACATGTTATAACATAAATGGAGGCAGAATTAAACTGTAAAATCTGAATCAAGGGAAATGGGCTATGCCATTGCGTTCGTCTCGGAAAAATACGCGAAATAGAGTCCGAGTTTTCGAAAATCGGAGTCCGTATGACCAAGATATGGCCTCGCGAAGTTTCACGAAAAATTCCCAAATTAAAGTATACTTAATTAAGTGAAATGGGTTGCACAGAGAAATATATATATTGATATATATATATATAATTGAAAATTAAATAAATAAATATGCAAAAATGTTCAAAACAGCGAATTGGGAGAGGGGAATAACCGAACCGGCCGATTTTTGAGGTCGACCCGAGCTTGCTGGGTCGACTAGGGGTTAATCCAGGGTGTTTGGCTGTCAACCCGTGGGCCGATTCGCTCAAATGCAGATTTTGCATTTGAATGGTTCTCATGGTTCATCTTTAATCTAAAGGCCCTAGGTGGTTCCTACACTTGACTTCTTCCCCAAGACATGCTTTGATGGCTTGGATTGAATCTAGGTTTAATCCTATGGCCTAAAACACTTGCCTAATCTATAAATAAGACCCTAACCTACCCTAAATCATCATTATTCATTCATACAACTAAACTATGGCAAAATCAATCCTCTCATGGCCTCCACTCTCTTCATAAAATTCCTAAATAAATTCCTAAGTGATTTTCCATGCATACAAGTGTTTTCAAACTTGTATGAGCATCATTAGCTTGCATTCAAGTCAAGTTTATATATTTGCATCATAAAGAAAGAGTCTTGATCATTTTGGCTCAAGGGTTTTGCTTGCATTTTGGGTTTAATTGATTTCATAAGGGCTTTGTCATATTTTTGTGACTTCTTAAGCATTGTAAGCCCTATTCTACTTTCATACTTAAACTCTAAAGTTAAATGTATGATATGCAAGTTTATCATGTTGTGATATGCAAGTTTATATGCAAGTTTATCATGTTGTGATATGCAAGTATGCCAAGTTATGTTATGCAAGTTTGGGTTGAACATTTTGTTCATGCTATCATGTTATGCAAGCTTATTTTGGGTTTATGAACATAAAGCTTTAAGCTTTATGCCAAAGGTTGCATTTTAGCAACATGTAAGTTATCATATCTCTTATGATAACTTGTATGTGAGGCTAAATGCGAACTTATGGCCATCTCTACATGTCATTTAGCACCATGTATCACCAATATGCTAAGTTTGGTTTTATGCATGCTTTTGAGGCCTAAAAATGTAATATGCAAGTGTATGAACATATGAACATTTCATATGCCACCATGTTAAGCTTGTGGCTTCAATACCTTTATGTCATGATTATGCCAAGTTCCCTCTTTCTATCCTTTATGCGCTATTGCGATATGTAAGCGATGGGATTGCGTTTGGGGTTGGGTAAACTTAAAAGACATAAAACATAAGCTTGAGAATTTACCTATTAAGTTAGGTCTACCCATTGGGAATTTACCTATTAAGTTAGGTCTACCCAATTGCTTGAAAACTTGTAACATGTTTTGGAAACATGATGGACATGACACTTAGAAAAGATAAGTGTGGCCAACTCGAGGTTGGGTTGAGTTTGTAGCGTAAACCTACCCGGAACCGACCAGCTTAACTAGTTGCTACAAACAATAGGACCCAATGTGAGAAGTTGGTCATGTTGTACCTTGAACCCGAGGTTAGACCAAGTTGTGGTGTAAAGCTACCCGGACCCGCCCGGCTTAACTAGTAACCACAACAAGGTCTAATGTGAGAGGTTAAGGCGCATTAAATTAATTAATGCCTCGTGATTAGGGTTAAGTCATGGTCCACTTAATACTTAACCAATTTGGGCTTGGTAGATTAATCGGGGTTAAGTCGTGAACTCATCGTTACACTTAACCAAGTTAATCCAGGATTAGCAAGAGGGTTAAACCGTACTTAACCCACTAGAAAAATCCTAGCAATGGGGGCCCACTCCAGCAGTAATCCCAAGTTAGTATCATCATGACCCTAGGGACTAGGCTAGGGTGGGGGCACGATTACTGGACTGGAGGTAAGTGACCAAAAGCGACGGCAGAGGGTACGCCGGTGTAGTTCCGGGCGGACTCTGGTCGTGCACATAGTCCGTAGCCGGAGAAAACATGCACGGGTACCAGTAGATCGGGACTGTGCACTCATGTTCATGGTGTCCAGGGGTTGACACCCTAGGGCTTGATACACCCGAAGGGTGGACCCGGCACAATTCGACTACAATTATGATTGGGCCGTATTGACACCAACACGTGACGAGTTAGGCTTAGGGAGCCGATCGACTAGACCGTTTGGTTGGACCTTGTATTAGGGTCATTTCATGTTATTGGGCCAAAGCTTGGGCCAAGGGATCAATACTTGTTTATTCAAGTCATGTTAGTTTGCTAGTACACCTGTGGTGCAAAACCTTAATCCTGATTATGCGATGACACCTTTATCTACCTTGTTAGTTAATCATCATGCTAGTATATTGTTATCCTTATGTTCATCCCTGCTGCTCATGCCAGTTAACTTTATCAGTTTACATTGATTGTAGTAGGGCTTACTCAGTCTTTTTGACTGACCTGTTTTCTTTCGCCTCTTTTCTTCCGTTCCCCTAGGGAGGGAATACTGGAGCTTAGCTTGGATTTCGGATTGCTTGCTTGTGGGATTTCAGCTCATGTACGGTTTCGACATGAAGCTAGCTATGGTTACCACTTAATTGGGGATAGCACTTATTTATTTCAGTTTTTCAGTTGATGTTGTTTTATCTAGACTTGTTTATTTGGAAAGCTATGTTGTACCAGACTTGTTTTGAAATGTTTTGAAATCTTCCGCTGTTTTATCTATGTTATTTACTCTGTTTACATATATACATATGTTCTTGTTCTGCCTTGATATATCATTATGCATGTTTACCTGATTCAAACGCCCCTCCAAAGTCAGAGTGCTTGCAAGAGCCACCCTGGTGGAGGTGGGTGTTACAGATATTTAAGTTAAGTTAACTTAATAAAAGTTTTCAAAACAGCAACGTTGTTTGAAAAGGGTTTAAGGTTGGGAAATCAAATAGATTTACCAATTTATGGTTTTGTCGAATATTTTGGATATCGAACTTCTACGAATCTTAATGATAAGAACGACTTTGACTCAAGGTCTGAGAGGTAATTCAAATACCCCAACTTGAACGATTTCACTATTATCTGAAAGATCGTAATAGTTTGTGTTCAAAATGAGTGTTAGAGTTAATATCGTCTTCAGCCATGAAACTGATATTCAAAAGTGAGATTATCACATTAGATCGATAATAAGAAGTTAAGTAATACTTAAGTTTCAAATATATGTATGTAAATAATTTAGTATTGAATTGAAAATAATTTAGATATTCAAACTGGTATATAAATTATTGTTTTAGTTAATAAAGCAGTTAACTACTTTTACAATAGTTAATGTTAAAGTAAATTTATTGTTTAATTTAAGTAATTACTTCTTAAATGAAATCCATTTAAGTAAGTGATCGAGTTTGTAATGGATTATAGTAAAATTGTAAAAAGAGTTTATGATCGAGTTGTATGTTAAAATCGAGTTTCCATGGATGAAGTTATAAAAAGGGATTTTAAGCGGATACGACAACTTAAAGTAAATGTTTACTTAATATTTGAATTAAGTAAAAAGAAACGAGATAAAAAGGGTTTTATATTAAACCAGAATTGTATAACGAGGTTTATGAAAGGAAATGAGCCGTCAAAGTGTTGATTTTGAATTGGCGATGCTTAATAATGGAATTAAGTGAAATGAATGGAACAGAAACGAGGTTTTCAAAGTGGGAATGGATGAATGGATTAGAAGCGGAATATAATGGTTTGATAATGAGTTAAGATAAGGATTGGACCTTAACTGGAGATTGGTTGAGTTGAGTGATTTATAAGTATTAATTTGATGTTGATTTCGGTCTTCGTGGTTGATACTTAGGGAGTTATTCACTTACCAATTTACGGTCAGGAACTAATGGATGTTGAAGTATAGAATTGCATTAATAAGAAATAGTAATTTTTCCAACTATAAAAAGGATTTGAGAGTATATAATGAGATTTCCAGGGTAACGAAAATGAAAGGAGGTTTGTGAAAATATAACGATATTTTCGAGACAAAAAGGAAGTTAAGAAATGTATTTTGAATAAGTTTATTCTAATAAGGTAAGTGTAGATAATTGTTTTCAAGTAAGAGAACATAAAAGATTTTCGTAATGATTATTTTATGAATAATAAGTTAATTTAGTTCTCCAGTTTTAGATAACGAATAATGTGATGCAAATGATAATTAATTGGATATTGTCAGTTATTAAAATAAAATTTGTTTTTGAGGATATTCTTATATTAAAATGAGAAGTGGAAAGCTATATTCGAATTATTAAAAAAATTTGAGGTTTACTAAACATATATTTTTAATAAAAAAAAGCCAAATGATGCTGAGTACTGAACCAGTAAATTCATTTTATTTTATGATTGAATGGTTTCTTATTTGATAGTTAAATAACCGACTATCGAATCTGGCCTATACGACTGTCGATATGGAAAGACCGAAATCGATTTTATATTTGAATACCATTCCGACCAGCAAATACGAAAATGGAAAAGATATCAAATGTTGATTGAGATGGAGAAATTGAAGATTGTAGATTTTCATAAATAGAAGAACCACTTAAAATCTCTCAGTCGACGCAGAGATACACTGGGGTTCTGTCGTGGTTGAAATTGACGAATTGCACAGACTACTCGCTACCAATCTATAGGGTGATACCTTGGATGTGGTAGGAGGGTACCTTCGGTTCATCCTATTCCTAGATGACTTGTACGGACATATGTCTGACAGAATACTTCCAAAGGGGTTACGTACGTTGATTTCTTCAAACGTACCATAGTTGGTGGTGGATTGGGGCACTTCTCTTAGCTTAACAACTAGAATATTTTTGTAGACGTCAATTAGTGATTTCTGGCGGATCTGACGATGTGGCATTCAAAGGGAATGGTAGACAAATGTTCTTAAAAGGAAGATTTAAACCTCAAGCCTCATCAACCGGGGAATGGTATAAAATCGGTTAGGTTGCATGGCTATGTGGGTCACTCCCATTAGGGTGTATTGTTACCATCTAGATAATATTCATATTTGTTACTTCCATTCAATTTTGTATCTTTTAGGAACTACAGTGGTCACGACAAAAAGCTGAAAGTGACAATATATTCGGAACATTCAAGCGAAGTGAATGGCCGGTCATGTTTAGCTTGGGTTGCAAGATGTTCTTGTTGAACCTGGTGTACTCCTCTCTAGAGATACATTGTCGGAAGGTGGTCCCAGATGTTGCTAGTTGGAATCTATTCTCCAATGAGACCCCGCAGTTTTGATTGTATACTATATATGTGGAGCGCGAGATGCAAGTGTTCCACTAGATTTTTATTTATTTTTATTTAGACATTATTATAATATCAGAATAAGATACGATTTCAAAATGTTTTGGGTTATCGTAAGGTAAAATCCATCTGTATTTATGCGTGGATCGGTCTTACGATTATCCTTTTGTTCCATAAAGGACTTGTTAATTTTAAAATCAAGTTGGATGATGCTTTAAAACTTAGTGGGTTTCCTCACTTTGGTTCACCATACTGATCCGACATTTGTAATGCTTGGGTTAGACTGGGTTTTACAGGTTTAGGTTTGGATGCTGCGAATTTCAGAAGACGTGCTGGAGGAGTTAAGACACATTTTTATTTGTTCCGCCATGTGTTGTATATGAGGATAGATTGTCATAATTGTCCAGATGTATTGATGTACTCTGATGATTGTAAGTATTTACTTCAAAGCTCTCAATAAAGATTTATTTCTGTATTATACTTTTTCCCGCTGCGATGTGAGACTCTTTTTTGTGTTGGTTAGTTGGTTCTTCTTCTATTCTTCTATTTCTTTCTTTCTTATCTCACCCTCTAATTTTTTTCTATTAACTATCTAGTGTTTTTGATACTTGAGTTCTGGCAAGTAATACTGGTTTATGTATTATTGTTGGAATTCGGGCGTTGAATCCTACCGGTTCGTTACACTTACATATTATAAACATAAGTCGTTCAATAATTTCTTTGTAAAAAAACAATTATAAATACGGATATATTTATACAATATCTGTTTTAAATATAAATATAAACTTGAAACTGGGATTGAGTTATAAATATGAGTTTTATAACTTAAAATGTCATCAATTCGCCTAATGGAAAATCAACGTCTATAAAGATAGTTTTTGGCCATTCACTGCCAACCACTTAATCAATATAGTATATTGATTAAAACACAATGATCGTTAAATCTAAATTCAATGATTGACATCCAATTAACAATCAACATATAACGTTATTTGGGATGGACAATTCATATATAAATAACATGAAAGGTATACAACATATAATTTATTTGAGGTATCCGGTTGGATACCTCCAACCTGTCCTTCCCTGCATCAAATCTCATAAAAAAAAAATTTAACAACATATGAAATAATATTCAACCAATCATTAATATGACATTAATATAAACGCCGACAATCATTAAACAATCAACAACCATCTATAACATCCAATCATCCAATCTATTTTATTTACGATAAATTTAAGTTATGTGAATTTAACCACGTTATAGAATTCCAGAAAAGCGTGAGAGTTAACTAACCATTGATTTAGATGGATGATTCGCATTGTTTCATATAATACATGAAATTCCAACGAGCTCGAACTTCTCCAAATCAGCTTCATCGCGTTGTCTCCGCCAATATGATTCCATCAGCTTCTATTTCGATGAATGAGCACGTTATATAAATTACAAGTTTTTTTTGTAGATTTAACGATTTTAAATAGTTTAATTAAAAATTTATAAACATTGATACCATTTTAAATTAGCAATTAGGCACATTTAAAAGTCTTCTTCCACCCCACGTTAAAAAGCTACAACTCTCCCAATAAAACATTAAAGCTCAAGCATCCCCTTCACGCAAGTCCCTTCTTGCACACACACGAATTTGCACAGCTTCCTCCACAACATAAAACAGTCTTAGGCCTCTTTTTTTTCAAAACATGAAGCCCAAGCCCACAACCATTCATGGCCCACGTTTCATGTTTCTACATGCAAGTTCTTTCCCATGCATGCCACGCTCCAGGTACTAACATTACCCAAAGATCCCTACTGCTCTCGCAAGCCATAGATGCGAATTTTTTTTGTACTTAGATATATATCTCGAATGTCCCAACCAGCTAAATATTGTTTACAGCCCACCACAATACGCTTCTTCTTCTTTGTTTAACTATTCTAGGGCCTGCATAATAGCCAACTTCATCTCCCCATCCCACGTTCCTCAGCCCACCACAGGTGCTAGTATTCTGCCACACCTCACCGAAGACTGCTCTAACCATCCTCCAGCTCCCCCATGTCTAACGCTAATCTACATCATCATCATTGGATATACCCGATTTTCTCTAGGCTTCCACGTACGAACTCCCCTTGCCCTTGTTTACCGAAGGTCCCCATAACAGCGGTTCTCACCTAAAACCACCTTAAAATTGAACCTTACTCCTCCATGACTAACTCCAACTCTGATAGCTTGCCAATGTCTCGAAGCCAGTATACCACCATCCTGTAAAAAAAACTGCTACCGTACAAAAACAGAAACCAATGCCCTATATCCCAAAATGGTCAACGTACTTTGCCTGAGACCATTGCTTCCTCCACTGACCGTTGCGCCTTGTCTTCCCTTCTAACTCCCCTTCACAGAACATCACTTAAATCTTCCTCCACGACCATGAAAAATCAACTTAAATACTTCAACTGCCCAGAATGAATCGCAAAGCATTTCTATAAAACAATATATGAAAAATAGTAAAATAAATGTTGAGGAACCCAGTTGGATTCCTCCAACCTATTCCCTATAACCACATATGTTAATCAACATAAATAACACGGATGTGAAGTATTCTGATAAACAGAATTTATATTCGATTAACGATTTATATTTATATCGTTATCTATATTTTCAACCAATTAACTAGCGGTTCAACCAAACAGCCAACACATAGCAAACAATCATCATTTATAAATTCTAAAAATATTTTATCAAAATATAAAGTGAGCAGAGTTAGCGAGATTTACTCACATTGGACGATTATGGTTAAATAACGATAATTGGTCATTGATTTGATTCAGGCGTTTAATTTCACCATAAATCCAAACAGACTACAATTCTCTCCCGGTCAGTTCCATAGTGTAGCCACCGTCCATACGATCCCAACGGATTTGACCATTTGAAATTCTGATACAGTATGTACCCGATATTAAAATCACAAGTTGTGTATATTTTTTTATTTAAAATAAAACTTCACTTATAAACTTGGACCTTACCAATGTACATGGCCCATCCCCTTCCATTAAGGCCCATAACCGCACCTTTCTCCCCCAATTAATCCTCTCGTACGTTGTTCCTTCAATTCAAGGTATTACTGCACCTTCGAACCATCCAAACTCCATCTCTAGTTATTCTAAAATCAAACCAAAAATCACGAAAATCATCTCATCAACTAATCTCCCTCCTCATGCTAATGACTTCGAACTCGAATTCATGGCCCAAGTTGCATCGTTCAGCTCTTAACGAGCGATACTGCTGAACTCGCGACACTATTTTATGTCGAGTCCATTCAAAAACTACCACCAGATGTAATTGCACCTCCTAAATCCAAAACCCAACCTAATTTCACCAATGGACGCTCCAAATCCAAGAAATACCCAACGCTGTAAAATTCCAGCGTAAATAAAACCCACCGAACACCACAAAACATATATGGGATCGAAGAGAATCACGATGGGAACTCGAATTAACTTGTTTGGAGATTTATCGGATTTTATTCCATTTTCTACAAAAAAAAATTGAAGATCGAAAATGTTTTACTGGAGAAAAGCTTGCGGCGGCGCTGTGTTTGACCAGTGAAAAAATGATTTTAGGGTTAGGTAGAAGTGAGGGGTATATATAGGAAACTTAAATATATTTTTATTCGGTTATCTTATTTCTTTTTAGTCCATCGCTACTTGTATATGCTGTTTAAAAATCCCTGTGATCACAAATAATACCCAAAAATCATGGAAATGGATATGCAGCTACAGTTTAACATTAGGGACCCAACAAAACTAGTTTCGTCAAATTCCGACTCTGTTTGCTCACACAGCGTATTTTTAACTATCAAAATATCGACTGTTTTTCACATTAAAAATCCGTACGGCCGCACAGTGACCCCAAAAATCACGAAACTTGACGTCTAACAATAATTTAACATTGCGGATCCAACAAAATTAGTTTCTTTGAAAACAGAGGTCATTTGCAAAACCGGCTATTTTTAAAGCTCTAAATAACCCATTTAAATATATTCAAAAATAATTAAATTTAATATTTAAAAATAAATATTGTCGTACATATTCACAATAGAATATCATACAACTCCACTGGGATTTGTAACTCGATATTTCATATTTCCCTTTCATATCGATATTCGATTTATATTTAAATCCTTTTTAAAATTAAATAAACCGTTATGGTTTTTAAATGGTTATGGCGCTGTTTTTCTGAAAATTTGATTTGAACATAAATCAAAATCTACCTGACGAAATCCTGATTTTTCTCTTCCATTAGAAAAATATACTTCACCAACTCCTAACGTTTCTTGTTTCCCAGAAATCCGATTTAAAACGGACCCCGTATATTCATTTGAAGTTCAAATCACCAAATAGCGAACTGCCGCGCCATTTCAAGCTCGATTTTAATTATAATATAATTATACGTTCAAACTACGTTTAAATAATATATTCGTTATTCTAATTCAATTCCAAACTGGAATATATATTTTGAATTGCCCAATTCACACAATATTGTGAATTCTACTATTTCCGACTATTTCAGAAATTAAATATATTATTCTATTATTTAATTTAATTAAATATTCACTATTATTTAATTAAACAATGATTTAATTCTCCAAATCACTATTTATGTAATTAAATAAATAAATTATTATATCGCTGAAAATGCAGGACATTACATTATTCCCCCCTTAAAATAATTTCGTCCTCGAAATTGATAAGGTAGAAAACAATCCCTACTAACTGGTTACAAATTATTTGTTTACTTCTTACTCCAGTTTCAACTGAACCAATTTAATTCCAATTAAATATTTATTCATTCCTACTAACGAATATTTTCAAAAATCCTGAAAATTTCCTAACACCTTAAATTTCCGGAAAATTTCGCCAGCACCTTCTTTGTACCGGTCAATAGTTCAAATCCCAACTCGCCTCTCTAGGCCTTCTTCAACCAAAAAGAAAATCAAACAGCCAAGCGGCTTGCCAAATCGGCCCATAAATCACCAAATCCATAAAAATAAATGTGTACCTTTTTGTCGGGCATATCATTAAATCCTTTCATTCTGCTACCCTGCCAGCATATACAAATGTATTCCTAAACAAAATTCCAATTTTATCCTCAAAACCAAATCAATCACGTATCCAAGCCAAATTTCATTTCAAATCAAAGTTTCATTCTTGATTCCAACTCCTAACTCATCAATCCAATACCATTCCAGATTCCTATCTCACAATTCAAAATCTGATTTTACTTGATATATTATATTCCAATTCAATTTCCAGTTAATTGGTTTCAATTCAATTCCAGCTTGCTTTCACAAATTTCTATTTAAATTTGTTTTTGTTCAAACAATCGGTCCTGGGAGTTTTTAAACAGTTTAGCTCTTCAAAATTCAAATATTCCTTTTAAGGATTCAAAACAACTTGTTTTCTCAAAACAATTTAACACAAAATCTTTGGTAGTAATCCGTCACTTACAACTCGAAAATGAACACTGATGATGTGGCCGGCATAATAAGATTTATTTCCCAGCTATCGAAGTGAGTTCAATACTATGTCACTTTTCAAAACCATTTCTAAACACTTCCATTTTGAAATTCATTTCAAAATACTATTTCCAATGCTTGTAAAACAAATTAAAATCTCCCAGGATTTTAAAATTCTCATATATTTAATTCAAATCCATTTACAAACACTTCTCCAACTATTCCAGGGTTGAATTTCAATTCTGATTTAAATTCAGATTTAATCCATCTGATTTCGATATTATACGAACTCTAATTGGTTATTTATATAACCATTTCAAATACAATCAACCAACACACCCAATATACTATAATATTTCCAATATTAATCATTCGTTTATATCAAAATATAGTTTGGGTAAAATTATTTCATTATAAATTTACCTTTTTTCAAAACATACTGTGTCGGTTTATCGTATTCAAGCGTTTAGAAACTCCTATCGATACAGTGGATCAAACTGATCGACCAGAACTTATAAACAACTCAACCAATAAATCTACACAATATAAAAACATTTTTATATCAAATAACAAATACGTTCATCGTATATATATATACACTCAAACTCAATCTAGGGTATTACTAACCCTATCTCTACTGCGTCATGCCACAGAGCCAAGGTAGTATTTTAACCTTCAGCTCTGATACCACTGTAACGAACTGGGATTTTCGACTCCGAAATTCAACATAAAACTACCATGTTGACTATTCAGACGTCGGAAATACCTGATCATTAATAGAAAGAAGTTAGAGGGTGAGAATAGATAAGATAGAAAATTAGAATAGAAGAAGAAGAAGATCACTACAGAACAGAATCAGAGTAATACGAATCTCACAGCGGAACGAATAAAATATAATATATAACATAACTTTGCAATTAAACAGTATATATATATATAGAATAACATTATCAGAGTACAACACTTACACAGCGGAAATAACGATAGATATATTATCCTAAAGCCTCCTGCTTCAGGCTCCTCCAAGTATATCTGTAAAGACCTGAACTACTTGACTGCCCATACAAATTTGGGCACCCAAGAGTTAAGGGAAAACAAAACAAAATAAACTTTGGGTCAATCATGGGAATTGTGTGAGTAAACTCAAATCATTTGGTTTAACTTTTCAAAATCCTTTTCAAAAGAAAAGGTAATCGTAAGACCGATCCACACATAAACACGGACAGTTTTTACCTTACGATAACTCAAAATACTTTCAAAATCAATAATTTTCTGATATTATAATAGTGTCTAATCACAAATAATTAACAATCTAGCAGAACGCTTGCATCTCACATTCCACATATATAGTATACAAACAAAACCGCGGGCGCTTATTGGAGATTGGATTCCGACTATGACAAGGTATGGGACCACCTGCCAATAGTGTATCTCTAGAGCCAAATACACTGGGTTCAACAAGAATGTCTTGCAACCCGGCCCACACATGACCGACCACTCATTTCGCTTGAGTGTATCGAATGTATATCACCAACGGTTGGGAGCTACCCACCGTTTCCCGAAAAGGGACAACATCGATAATAGATAAAAGAATGAAATGGATTTTCTCTAGATAGGTGATATACACCCTATTGGGAGCGACCTACCCAGCTATGTTGCCTGCCCGATTTCTGTCATTTCCCGGTTGATGAGGCTTGAGGTCATAATGTATCTTTTGGAACACCTGACCACCCTTCACTTTGAATGACACACCGTCATACACGCCAAATCACAAATTGATTTTTGCAAAAACACCACGAGTGTAAAGCTAAGAGAAATGAATTCCTCCGCCACCAAACGTAAGTACGTTTGAAGAGATCAACTTACGCGATCCGTTAGATATACTTTGTTAGACATTCGTCCATTCACGTTGTCCTGGGGCTGGACAAACCGAAGGCACTATTATGTAAACAGGATAGCCCTTGCATAACTCCGTCTTCAATTATCTTCATCATATTTGATCGCAACGCTAACGTCCATACAAAGTGGTTTTCAGATAATGAATCTGATCCCGGTCTCTCTATATTGACGATGGAAAAATGGTCAAAAACTTCGATAGTCGGTGATTTAACTATCAAAGAAAAATAGGTGTACAACCAACGATCTTATTTCCAGATAGAAATTCGATCGATCAATCATCAATCAACATTTATCTTTTTTAATTTAATTAATCATTAATTTATTCATTTCCCATTTCTATATACTTGTAAATTCTTATTTTCTAAATTTAGAAAATGTACTTTATTAATCATTTGAAAACATCTCCATATTTACTTCCATTTCTTGTTTTCTAAATTAGAAAACATTTCTGATTTCTTTTATTCGGAAAATATTTCCAAAACTCCTTCATTGGATTTAAATAGATGTTTAAATAAAACATCACTAAGCCATTTCAAACCATTACACTCATCAACTAAATTCACTTAACCAACCTTCACTATCGAACCTTACCCATTCCTTAGTTAAAAACGAAGTCAATCAAGTTGGGGTATAATTACCTCTCAAACCTTAACTGAACAACATTCCTAACCTCGAAATAGACAAAGTTCAACTTGTAAATCTTTCACAACTTCCTTACGTAACTCTTGGATTCTATTTACGAATCCACTTCTTCTGCCAAAATCAATTGATTATAACAACAGTGTTATAATCCCATACTTCCGAAGTATAATAACTTAAATATAACCTTTATTTATTAATTTGGATAAATAAACAAACAATTAATTTATTATTAAATAAGTAAAACTTGATTTAAAACGAGAAGTAAATATTACTGTCATTAATTTGATATATAATCGATTCTGGCGTATAACTCACTTTCGAGTAATCTCTATTTGATTAACCCCCATTCGAATAACCTATATTCGATTTACTCTCCTCTGAATAACCTATATTCGATTATTCTCCTTTGAATAACCTATATTCGAATAACCATCTTTCGAATAACTCATATTCGAAAAATCATCTTTCGAATAACTTATATTCGATAATATAATATTGGTTTCCAACCAAATACTAATTATCTTGTCAAATTTCTGATTTTTATTAAATATATAGTTTCTTAAATGAATTATTTTAAAACACCTGGCTTAGTTGAATTTCAATTACAACTCTTTACGACTTTTATTTAATCCCCTTTACATTTCGAGTATCGGAATGGATTCCGTCATTCCTTTTTAAAACAACTCCAAATTTTCCATTTTCCAAATTCACTATCGAATTTGCAAATCTCAATTATCCACTGATAGTAATATTTTAATTCATTTATAAACTTCGTTTATAAATCACAATGCTTGTTTCCCTTATAAACAAGTTCTTTATTTCTTAACCATTCAGAATTTTCACTATTGTTTGAATTCCTGTTTCAAAACCCAATTTCCTCTACACATGTTTTTATTTGCAAAATCTTTGCTTATTTTCATTATTCACATCGAATGTGAATAATGTTTACTTTGTATAATCTATTCAGTTTGATTTCATATTTAAAACAATATCTCATTTTCAATTTCTATTTATATTTCTATTTACAGAATTATTTGTACAAAATCTCCTTTTAACTTCTAACACTTAAAATCTCATTTAAATTTCCCTTTATAATTGCTGAATTCATATTCCATGAAATATCGGTGTTAAAACCGATTTCTACTTCTCTATATAAGTTCGACTTATATATTTCATTTATCAAAAGATAAATGTTTTTATTTAATTTATAGAACCTTATTTATAAATTTATCTTCTCAATCTATCGGTTAGAATAGATTCTATTTAAAATCTTTGCTTTAAATCCATATCATGTTATACCCGTGTGTGAAGCATGGGTCTAAACCTTTCAAATATAAATTCTCTTTTTTACTATTTTATTCACTTTTCAAGTATTTCCTTTTTATTATATCTTATTTATTTTCTAAATAAATATTCCTTTTATCTTTCTATTTATTTAACAAATAAATATTCCTTTTTAATCTATTTGTAAATGTTTTACAAATAATTCCCTTTTCAATTCTATTTGTAAATGTTTTACAAATATTTCCCTTCAATTCTTTCTATTTGTTTAACAAATAAATATTCCTTTTTAATCTATTTATTTCCTAAATAATATTTTTCTTTTTATGAAATCTTTTGATTTTATACGTATTTCTTTTTCAATATAACATTGAAATTTTCCTTTTTAACATTCCAGTATTCCTTATGGTATTTAATATACCATATAAAAATGATCGGTATCATTCCAACATACAAAATCAACAACAGATTTCATATCACATCATATAACACAATATATGAAAATTGGTAAAAATAAATGTTGAGGAATCCAGTCGGATTCCTCCAACCTGTTCCCTGCAACCACAGATGTTAATCAACATAAATAACACGGATGTGAAGTATTCTGATAAACAGAATTTATATTCGATTAACGATTTATATCTATATCGTTATCTATATTTTCAACCAATTAACTAGCAGTTCAATCAAACAGCCAACACATAGCAAACAACCATCATTTATAAATTCTAAAAATATTTTATCAAAATATAAAGTGAGCAGAGTTAGCGAGATTTACTCACATTGGACGGTTATCGTTAAATAACGATAATTGGTCATTGATTTGATTCAGGCGTTTAATTTCACCATAAATCCAAACGGACTCCAATTCGCTCCCGGTCAGTTCCATGGTGTAGCCACCGTCCATACGATCCCAACGGATCTGATCGTTCGAAATTTTGATACAGTATGTACCCGATATTAAAATTACAAGTTGTGTATATTTTTATTTAAAATAAAACTTCACCTATAAACTTGGACCTTACCAACGTACATGGCCCATCCCCTTCCATTAAGGCCCATAACCGCACCTCTCTTCCCCAATTAATCCTCTCATATGCTAGTCCTTCAATTTAAGGTATTACCGCACCTTTGAACCGTCCAAACTCCATCTCCAGTTATTCTAAAATCAAACCAAAAATCACGAAAATCATCTCATCAACTAATCTCCCTCCTCATGCTAACAACTTCGAACTCGAATTCATGGCCCAAGTTGCGTTGTTCAGCTCATAACGAGCGATACTGGTGAACTTGCGAATCTTTTTTATGTAGAATCCATTCAAAAACTACCACCAAATGTAATTGCACCTCCTAAATCCAAAACCCAACCTTATTTCACCAATTGACGCTCCAAATCCAAGAAATACCCAACCCTAACCCAACGCTGTAAAATTCCATCGTAAATAAAACCCACCGAACTCCACAAAACATATATGGGATCGAAGAGAATCACGATGGGAACTCGAATTAACTTGTTTGGAGATTTATCGGATTTTATTCCATTTTCTACAAAAAAAAATTGAAGATCGAAAATGTTTTACTGGAGAAAAGCTTGCGGCGGCGCTGTGTTTGACCAGTGAAAAAATGATTTTAGGGTTAGGTAGAAGTGAGGGGTATATGTAGGAAACTTAATTTTTTTTTCATTCGGTTATTTTATTTCCTTTTAGTCCATCGCTGCTTGTATATGCTGTTTAAAAATCCCTGTAATCACACATAATACCCAAAAATCACGGAAATGGATACGCAGCTAAAGTTTGACATTAGGGACCCAACGAAACTGGTTTCATCGAATTCCGACTCCGTTTGCTCACACAGCGTATGTTTAACCATCAAAATATCGACTGTTTTTCACATTAAAAATCCGTAGGGCCACACAGTGACCCCAAAAATCATGAAACTTGACGTCTAACAATAATTTAACAAAATTAGTTTCTTTTTAAACAGAGGTCGTTTGCAAAACTGGCCATTTTTAAAGCTCTAAATAACCCATTTAAATATATAAATATATTCAAAAATAATTAAATTTAATATTTAAAAATAAATATTATCGTATATATTCACAATAGAATATCATATAGCTCCACTGGGATTTATAACTCGATATTTCATATTTCCCAGTCATATCGATATTCGATTTATATTTAAATCCTTTTTAAAATTAAATAAACCGTTATGGTTTTTAAATGGTTATGGCACTGTTTTTCTGAAAATTTGATTTGAACATAAATCAAAATCTACCCGACGAAATCTTGATTTTTCTCTTCCATTATAAAAATATACTTCGCCAGCTCCTAACGTTTCTTGTTCCCCAGAAATTTGATTTAAGACGGACCCCGTATATTCAGTTGAAGTTCAAATCGCCAAATAGCGAACTGTCGCGCCATTTCAAGCTCGATTTTAATTATAATATAATTATACGTTCAAACTTCATTTAAATAATATATTCGACATTCTAATTCAATTCCAAACTGGAATATATATTTTGAATTGCCCAATTCACACAATATTGTGAATTCTACTATTTCCGACTATTTCAGAAATTAAATATATTATTCTATTATTTAATTTAATTAAATATCCACAATTATTTAATTAAACACGATTTAATTCTCCAAATCACTATTTATATAATTAAATAAATAAATTATTATACGCTGAAAATGCAGGACATTACATAAAATATTGTTGCATGTATAATAGACTCTTGTCCATGGCTCGACGAATTCTCCATGTTTGTAGATGCTGGAAATCATGTATATGCTCCCATGATTATATATTTCATGCCATGACCCTTGTTTTGGGTTGATCTGTATATGCTCGACAACTTTGAACTGTGTTGCACTTTGTATTGTGTCGGCCACTTTAGCTTGCATTGTTCCTCTGTTGATTGTGCACTGAGTCGAGATGGTCCACGTGGCTACTCCTCAGTTGCACACTGATTGGCGAGGCTGTGCACACATGTATATTTATACATGTATGTGTATGCAACCATCAAACAAGATTTCTTGTCCCTGTACTATATACAAACTAACTAGACACAGATGAATCAGATCAAGTCATGAAAAATGATGAGAAACACACCAGAAAACCGAGACAAATAAAATTTTAAAATTAAAATTTATATTCATATTCACATGTATTTTGAAAATTATTTCTGTTCCATATACTCTGTGTGTGTTTCTGTATATGACAGGTATGAAGATGATGACTGGACTGAGCTGTGAAGACAGAAACCTGAAGATGACAGAAGACAGTGAAAGAATGTATAAGTGTATATGAAATGTAAAGAATGTACATACACTTTTATAACTGAGTGACAGTGTTATAGTGAGGAGCAGTGTATGAATGTATACTAAGAGAATTGTACCGGTATTTGTAATAAACAAATTTGTTTGAAATAAATTATTATTTCATTATTGTCAAACAAACTTGTCTATTTTATTCAGTTTATTTACAAGTACAAATTCCTGTGAAGTGTTTAAATAGTGGAGTTATAAATAGTTGTATTGTTTGAATGTTTGAAATAAAATATTATACATGAAATCGTACAGTAACAAACACATTTATAATAGAAATAAATAGTGGAGTTATAAATAGTTGTACTGTTTGAATGTTTGAAATAAAATATTATATATGAAATAGTACAGTAACAAACACATTTATTATAGAAATATATTTGTTTGTCATCATCAAACAAAAATCATATAACTGTGTATACAACACCGTTTTATACAACAGTTACTAATTTATTTTAAATCATATTATGACTAGCTTTATCAAATAAAACCAATTGTTTATAGATACCTATTAGCTCCAATGAGCACGATGACATGCCAAAATGGATTACTTATGGTCCGAAGAACGATGAGTTGTCCTATACAAGATACATCATCAATGGGCTGTGTTTTCACACAAAAGATGTTAAGAGGGAAACTCAAAATAGTGTAGTGATTTATGATGCAACACCATGCGTAGAACAAGTGCAAAAGATGTTTCTCAAGTGGCTGATGTTGTCACTTATTATGGGATAATTACCAATATAATTTTGTTAGACTATAATGTTTTTTATGTTCCAATATTTAAGTGTCATTGGGCAAACATAAGAAATGGTGTAAAGATTGAGGATGGGTTTACTCTTGTCAATTTACATCAAAGTCAAGCTTCATTTATAAAAGATCCATATATACTTGCATCCCAAGCAAAACAAGTTTTTTATTTAAGAGAGAATGATTCTTCTAATTGGTATACGGTAATGAAAGCACCTTCAAGAATTTTTGATGAGCTAGAGATCCAGGACACTGTTGAGGAAGTAAATCATGTTGAGGAAGAGTGCCAAGAAATCAGTATGGATGTCGATGGATATGTTGATGATGTTTCTTTTGTTAGAGAAGATTGTGAAGGCATACTCGAATAATTTTGAGATGCATGTACAGTCAATGGATATGTTGTTGAGTACTTGTACCATTTATATGAAATATTGAGCTTCTTGGATATTTTATTTCAGTTAGATATAAGTTTCCTCTTTGCATTCTCAGATGGTAGATCAATTAAAATTTGACATTCTGAAGTCAAAAAATTATTTTGTACCTTCTTCTTCCAGTTTATGAGAATTTGAAGTATGTTTATTTTTCAAACTATGACTTTGTTGTTTGTTTTGCTTTGCTTTCATCATGGCATGATAATATTTGGTGGTTGATAAATTTCCCCCTTCACAGTTTCGTGTTAGTGCATCTTCCTAGTGACCTAATACCGCACTTGGCACCAAACCTGATTACGCATTCTTTTATACATTCATCATATATATTGCAGAATAGTAGGTTTCTTATCATTGTAATGCCAAATCGATAACTTGGAACATATATTTAAATGTTTATTTATGCTCCATAATATAGATTGTTTTCATTTAATGTTAATATCTGCAATTACTGCATTTACCCTGCAGCTTCAATTTTCAAGGTTTACTACATTGTTTGATAACATGCATAAAAAGGGCAAATGTAATTATTTTTCTCTATATTTAGTAATCCTCCCATAGCCAAATTGATTCTCTTTATTGTGTAATTCTATATATTTATTTTGTTAATGTAGGAAATGGCAAAAAAGAGGAAGATTACCCGCAAAGAAAAACAAACCGAGGACCCCCATGAAGAACTCGAAGCAAATATTGAACCCAATGAGCAACCTGAAGTGAATGTAGAAATTAATGTGCAACATGAAGCAAATTTACAAAGCAATGAGCATCATGAAGTAAATTTAGAAACAACCAATCAGGGAACCAAAGCATGTAGAGAAAATGCGGTGCAATCTGAATTAAATATTGAAACCAATAAGATTGAAGTTGAAAATAATTTAGTGGAAAACGAGACTGGTTTTCAACTACATGAAAATCTGGTTGAAAAAAAAAAAGCGAGGTCTGACAAGAATGAAAAGACTTCCATCAGACCTGTATCTCGGATTACCGTTGAATTCAACGAAAATGCTATACCAATAGGAGAAGGTGCTGTAAAATTGTATTCTTACTTAGGACCGCTCGTACGGGAGCATGTTCCACTCACAATTGATGATTGGCAGTCAATTGGCGATGATTTAAAGTTCGTGTTGTGGAGTTCCATTCAAGTACCATTTTCATATATTTATTATGAACTGAGTTTCTGTAATGGCCCGAATTTCCATACCCTTTGAGTCAACTGATAACACCATACGTCCAACTCAAAGTGCACAGAAATACGAATCATTAATAGAAAGAAGTTAGAGGATGAGAAATAGAAAGAAAGAAATTTTAGAATAGAAGAAAACGAAGATCACAAACTCATAGCGGAACGAATGAAATATATTAGATAACATAAACTTTGGAAATACAAATCTGTTTTGCATATACATACCATTACCAGAGTACATCAACAATTTCTGGAATAGTTATAAACGCCTGTTTCCAGATATACACAGCGGAAAATATGATATTCTATAGCTAACTGGTGAAGCCTCCTGCTTCGAGCTCCTCCAAGTGAATCTGGAAAATCCCGACTACTTGACTGTCCGTACAAATTTGGGCACCCAAGAGTTTAGGGAAAACAAACAAAATAAACTCTGGGTCAGTCATGAGACTGGTGTGAGTAAACTCCAACCATTTGTTTAAATTTCAAAAATCCTTTCGAAAGAAATGATAATCGTAAGACCGATCCACACATAAACACGGATGGTTTTTACCTTACGATAACCCAAAACATTTTGATATCAAAATTTGGTGATATTATAATAGTGTCTAAATCAAATAAATAGAATCTAGAGGAACGCTTGCATCTCACGCTCCATATATAATATAAAATCAAAACCCGCAGGGCGCTTATTGGAGATTGGATTTCCAATCTGACAAGGTATGGAACCACCTTCCGATAGTGTATCTCTAGAGGCGAATACACCGGGTTCAACAAGTACTTCTTGCAACCCGTCCCACACATGACCGACCACTCATTTCGCTTGAGTGTATCGAATGTATATCACCAACGGTTGGGATCAGAAACCGTTTCCCGAAAGGGACAGCATCGATAGATTTAAAGAAGCAAATGGAGTTTCTCTAGATAGGTGATTATACATCCTCATGGAAGCGACCCACAAAGCCATACTACTTGCCCGATTTTTGTCAATTTCCGGTTGTGAGGCTTGAGGTTTGAATTATCTTCCAGAACATCTGACCACCATTCACTTTGAATGCCACATCGTCATACCCGCCAAATCACAAATTGATTTCCCCAAAAATACCACGGGTATAAAGCTAAGAGAAACGAGTTCCTCCGCCACCAAACGTAAGTACGTTTGAAGAGATCAATTTACGCAATCTGTTAGATATACTATGTCAGACATTCGTCCATTCACGTTATCCTGGGACTGGACAAACTGAAGGCACTATCCCGTAAATAGAATAGCCCTTGCATAACTCCGTCTTCAATTATTTTCATCATATTTGATCGCAACGCTAACGCCCATATGGAGTGGTTTCCAGATAATGAATCTGATCCCGGTCTCTCCGTATTGACGACGGAAAAATGGTCAAAAACTTCGATAGTCGGTGATTTAACTATCAAAGAAAAATAAGTGTACAACCAGCGATCTTATTTCCAGGTAGGAATTCGATCGATCAATCATCAATCAACATTGGCCCCTTTAAATCAATTCCTTATTTTATTATCATTTAAAATTTTCATTTCCCATCTTTCGTATTCTTTTGAAGCTCAATTTCCCCTCTCGATTCTTTGAAAAAACATTTTCAATATTATAATTCCTTTATTCGAGAAAATATCTCTTATTCCAGTAAGAAAACATTTCAAAACCCTTTAAATTAGCGCGATGTTATGAAACATCGTTATTATAACTCAAACCATTAATCATTTATTAACTAACCATATTGCTAACCAATCTTCACTATCAAACCTTAACTATTTCTCCATCAATAATGAAATCAATCAAGTTGGGGTATAATTACCTCTCAGACTTTAACTGAACAACATTCTCGACTTCGAAATAGCCAAAGCTCACAACGTCAAACAAGATATCGCTTACGGGACTCTAAGATTTAATCTAAGAATCCACTTCCTTTACAAAAAACATTGATTATAACGGTAGCGTTATAATCGCTGTTTCCAAATATTTGATTTATAAAACATTGCTTTTAACAACAGCTTTACAATCGCTGTGTAGTATTACAGACCATTTATTATAACAATAGCATTAAGGTTGCTGTTTAAATTTACAAACATTTATTATAACGGCAGCGTTAAAAATCGCTGTTTAAATAAAACCCATCGTTTTCAATTCTTCCTTTCTCATTTAAACTTCCATTTGCAAAATATCGACTTTAATCCATCGTTCACTTGAATTGTGAATAACACTTCTTATATATATATATATATATATATATATATATATCAATTCATTTGACTTCCTTTCTTTGAATAATATTTTAAAAGTCCAATTTTTCCTTTATTAACTTCTAATGATAGAATCATTTACAAAATTGTTTTTATTATATCCATTTATAATCTCGTTTAGAATTTCATTTATAATCGCTAAGTGTTAAACAATTTACAAATATCAGTTTCAAACCCATTTCCACATTATATAAATTCAAACATGACTTTATATTTTCAATTTATCCCAAGATAAATAATTTGCTAGATTTATAAATGGCGTTATAATCACTTCTTTCTTTATTCATTTGAAACAAGTTTCTATTCAAGGTCCAGTCGTAGTCAAATTTTATATTGGAAATGAATTGAATTTTTAAATCCCAATTTCTTTTTCCACATTCGAAAATGTTTACGGTATCTAAAATACCAAAATTCCTAGGGCCAGGGTAATTCAAACATCACGGATCCTATAACACATCATATAGTACAATAGATAAAACAGTAATATAAATGTTGAGGAATCCAGTTGGATCCCTTCAACCTGTTTCCCTACAACCACATTTGTTAATCAACATTAATTAATAACAGAAATAATTATTGATCAACTATATAACCATATCAACCATTCAACCAATTTTATCAACCATTCATTCAAACAACTATCACATAGTATAAGATTACTAGAAATAAATTAAAACTCTTTTATATAAAATTATAAACGAGTCAAAGTTAGTGAGTTTACTCACCTTGTTTCGCAGTTGACGATTATGCCTTTGTTTCGTTTAAAATCTAATAGACGGTTGATTTTTCTATGAAATTCCAGTAGTTATGTTCTCAACCGCATCGGTCGTTAGTGCCATAACAAAGATTTTGTTGCTATGATTCTAGTGTGACCGTTTTCGTTGAATTCTGTTAACACGTGACCAAGTTATACTCATTATAATATTTAACTTGAATTAATATAAAATAAATTCTCTAATTATTTAATTAGCTTTTTAATTACCGTTATATATCGTAATCACATTTAGTAGCTAATACCCATGTAGGTTCCGCCTAAGCCATGATTAGTTGTGCAACACATGCTTAAGCCCTTGCTGTTGTTCTTCACCATGTGGAAATTTCCTCCACCAATCCCTTCTTCCAATTTGATGCCTTACTCCATACCACGTCTCCTCCCTTCCACTTAATCTTTTTACTTCTGCTCCTCTCCTTCTACTTAAAATTATTATTTTGTTTTTAGAACTCGACACCTTCTTCAAATTTTTGTTTGAACAACCCATCACCGCCTTACAGTGAATATTGTTTGAAAAATCTTTACAAACTTTGCCAAAACATGGCCTTCACCACCATTAAATGCTTCCCTTCACAACTACTCCTGTCAAATACTTCCTCTAGTACGCTCCATCACTGAACCATCTCCTCCACCATCGTTTAAGACAAACCCACTCCCTTCCATTGAATACACAGAACCAATCCACAAACTCCTTCCATCCAAAAGCAGGTTACAGATTAAAACACTTCTCATACTTCCTGTTTAAAAATACCAAACCTGCTTCCCCTGAAATAGAAGCCACGCTCCTATCATAAGCCGTGGCCGAACTTGGCTATCCACTTTCCCCCTTCGCCGGATCCCCGTACCATCCTCCTCACCATATACAACTCGCGACTCCCCCTTGTCCTCACGATGTTCCAGCGAACCCTCAAGTGGCCGACGATGCCACCAATTACTTGTGTGCCAACCCTAGGCGGCGCTGATGTTTTAGGGTTCCCCGGGGGCTGATCGAACCTCACAATATTGATGCCAGTGCGGATCTTAAAGCATGAGGAGCTTCAAGAATTAAATTTAGGATTTGTAGATTTTCTTTTGAATTTAAAATTGATTTTTGATTCATGCTTTTATTAAGAGTTGAGAAGAGGAAGGATATATCCAGTATTTAAAGAAAGAGAAGTTTGGTAGGCACGGAACCTGGTAGCTTGGGATGCACAGGTAAAAATAGCTTGGAGCGCACGTTTTAGAAACCGTGGAGAGCACGTTACCTGTAGCTTTCACCGTAAGCTGCTGGGACTCGAAACTTGACCTTAAAAAGGTGATTTTGAAGCAAATTTGCGGGTTTAATTAGAATGGTATTTTGTTTTCTTTGTTTGATCAAGAATTATATTGACATATCCATTTATTCCCTTGTATTTTCTTTTGCCAATCTATGGCCTTAATTCTATGCTTTATTAAATGCATTGAAATCCAGAGTATAGTTATATGACGTCAGGTATTGAAAAGATAATCGCGGTTCAAGTTGGAAACTAACTGACATTCTTTAATATTTTCTTTTCGATAGAGGTTTGATAATCATACGTATCATCTCCACTTTTATATTATTGTAAACCACTTTAACAGAATCAATGAACTCAGTACTTGAGTAACATGACCTTCAAAATATATGTTTATATAAGTTTCTTCCTTTTATAAATTTAATTATAGATTATAAGTTAAAGCTTTGTTTTTAATTAACAAATTTCATATAAATTTCCATTTATATTTTAAATGTAATATTTAAAAACAAATTTACATATTCAGAATTAAACGACTAAAAATCTGGGTCGTTACATTCCTTCCCCCTTAAAATAATTTCGTCCTCGAAATTGCTAAGTAGTAAGATGCTATAACTCTAACTCCTCACAACCTACTTGGTTGAAATCTTATACTAAATATTTCCATAACTCAGCTTTTATCCAAAACTTCTAATTCTCATATTAATACTCAACCATTCATAATTCTTTCCAAATGATAAGTCCACCATTTTGGACAATCCATCATCACTTTCTTGTTTTCAATTCGTATGCTCTTCTGCATATCCAATCGATTTTAAATCCATTTATCAATTTCATTATTCCACTTGAAATTTTATTAACCAATTCTAGTTTTCTTATTTCAATTACAATTAAAATTTGATTTTAAATTATCAAAAATTTTCTAACTCTTTAATTTTCGAAAAATTTCGCCAGCATCTCGTTTGCACGGCTTAATCGGTACAACCACAACTCGCCTTTCTAGGCCTTCTCCAACCCAAAAGAAAATCAAAAAGCCAAGCGGCTTGCCCCATGGGCTCGTAAAATCATCAAACTCAAGTAGTATTGTAAACATGTACCTTTTTGTCGGGCACAAATTCTACCTTTTGCATTTGCTTCCATTCAATATCTGCTTAACATACATATATCCATTTCCAGTTGGTTTCGAATCAATCCAACTTCCAGTTTTTAAATCTCTAATCAACTTCTGATTAATTCACTTCCACTCACTAATCCAAACTGAAATCTATTTCCAAAAATCAACCTTCTTATTCTGCTAGAGTTCAATTCCATCCCAGTTTAATTCCAAACAACAACATCCAATATATATTCAACTTGTTTATACATAAGTCGAATTCATATTAATAATTCGAATCTCCACATTTAATTTAATTTTATTTCATTTGGAATTATTTCTAATTCAATCCAATTTTATTTAACTTAAGTTGAATTTCAATTCATTTGACATATTTTTACCCTTTCAATCTATTCAACTCATACAAGTTAAATTTTAATTCCAGAATTCAAGTTCCCGGGTTTTATTTCAAATTAGTTTGAAATCATATATATATATACATATATTTATAATAAACTCGATTCAAAACATTTGAATTTCTAAAACATCTTGTCCTTTCCAAACAATTTTTTTCATTCCCAAATTACTATGGTAGCAATCCGTCACTCAGAAACTTGAAAATGAATACCGATAATGTCGAGACCCATTATCAGAATTATTTTCTCGCCATTGAAGTGAGTTCAGTGCTTAATCACTTTTAAAATCAATTTAAAATAATTCTTATTCAAAAATTCTTGAAAGTAATGTTATATTACTTCTAAAAATACTTCAGAAAATATTTTCTAAACACCCGGAATTTAAATTCCAATTCTGGTTTGAATTTAATCCTGGTTTATCTCATTTGTATACATTATCCGTATAAAAATTATATAACCATTTCAACATTTCCTAATTCCATTTGATTGCAATAACAATCAACACATTCATATATACTAATTTAGAAAATATTCCTTTTATATCAAAAATAACTTTTGGGCAAATTACTTCATTTACCCATTTTAAAACAATACTGTATCGAATTGCTTTGTTTGATAGTTTAGAAATACCTATCGATACAGTTTTACATCCTGTATCAACCATAATTCATAAACCACTCAACAAACCAGCCAACACAATATAAAACAGTTTTTTATAGCAAATCTACAGATACGCGCTCAGATATATACACTCAAACTCAATCTAGGATATTACTAATCCCATCTCTATTGAGTTACGCCACAGAGCCATGGTTACTTCTCAACCTTCAGCTCTGATACCAACTGTAATGGCCCGAATTTCCATACCCTTTGAGTCGACTGATAACACCACACGTCCAACTCAAAGTGCACAGAAATACGAATCATTAATAGAAAGAAGTTAGAGGATGAGAAATAGAAAGAAAGAAATATTAGAATAGAAGAAAACGAAGATCACAAACTCACAACGGAACGAATAAAATATATTAGATAACATAAACTTTTGAAATACAAATCTGTTTTGCATTTACATACCATTATCAGAGTACGTCAACAATTTCTGGAACAGTTATAAATGCCTGTTTCCAGATATACACAGCGCAAAACATGATAGTCTATAGCTAACTGGTGAAGCCTCCTGCTTCGAGCTCCTCCAAGTGAATCTGAAAAATCCCGACTACTTGACTGCCCGTACAAATTTGGGCACCCAAGAGTTTAGGGAAAACAAACAAAATAAACTCTGGGTCAATCATGGGACCGGTGTGAGTAAACTCCAACCATTTGTTAAACTTTCAAAAATCCTTTCGAAAGAAATGATAATCGTAAGACTGATCCACACATAAACACAGATGGTTTTTACCTTACTATAACCCAAAACATTTTGATATCAAAATCTAGTGATATTATAATACTGTCTAAATCAAATAAATAGAATCTAGAGGAATGCTTGCATCTTACGCTCCATATATAATATAAAATCAAAACCCGCAGGGCGCTTATTGGAGATTGGATTTCCAACCTGACAAGGTATGGAACCACCTTCCGATAGTGTATCTCTAGAGGCGAATACACTGGGTTCAACAAGAACTTCTTGCAACCCGGCCCACACATGACCGACCACTCATTTCGCTTGAGTGTATCGAATGTATATCACCAACGGTTGGGATCAGCAACCGTTTCCCGAAAGGGACAGCATCGATAGATTTAAAGAAGCAAATGGAGTTTCTCTAGATAGGTGATAATACATCCTCATGGGAGAGACCCACATAGCCATGCTGCCTGCCCGATTTTTGTCAATTCCCGGTTGTGAGGCTTGAGGTTTGAATTATCTTCCAGAACATCTAGCCACCATTCACTTTGAATGCCACATCGTCGTACCTGCCAAATCACAAATTTATTTTCCCAAAAATACCATGGGTATAAAGCTAAGAGAAACGAGTTCCTCCGCCACCAAACGTAAGTATGTTTGAAGAGATCAACTTACGCGATCCGTTAGATATACTCTGTCAGACATTCGTCCATTCACGTTGTCCTGGGACTGGACAAACTGAAGGCACAATCCCGTAAACAGAATAGCCCTTGCATAACTCCATCTCCAATTATTTTCATCATATTTGATCACAACGCTAACGCCCATACGGAGTGGTTTCCAGATAATGAATCCGATCCCGATCTCTCCGTACTGACGACGGAAAAATGGTCAAAAACTTCGATAGTCGGTGATTTAACTATCAAAGAAAAATAAGTGTACAACCAACGATCTTATTTCTAGGTAGGAATTCGATCAATTATCAATCGACATTGTCCCCTTTAAATCAATTCCTTATTATATTATCATTTAAAATTCTCATTTCACATCTTTCGTATTATTTTGAAGCTCGATTTCCCCTCTCGAGTCTTTGAAAAAACATTTTCAATATTATAATTCCTTTATTCGAGAAAATATCTCGTATTCCAGTAAGAAAACATTTCAAAATCCTTTAAATTAGTGCGATGTTATGAAACATCGTTATTATAACTCAAACCAATAATCATTTATTAACTAACCATATTGCTAACCAATCTTCACTATCGAACCTTAACTATTTCTCCATCAATCATGAAATCAATCAAGTTGGGGTATAATTACCTCTCAGACCTTAACTGAACAACATTCTCAACTTCGAAATAGCCAAAGCTCACAACCTCAAACAAGATATCGCTTACGGGACTCTCAGATTTAATCTAAGAACCCGCTTCCTTTCCGGAAAACATTGATTATAACGGTAGCGTTATAATCGCTGTTTCCAAATATTTGATTGATAAAACATTGCTTTTAACAACGGCGTTACAATTGCTGTGTAGTATTATAGACCATTTATTATAACAATAGCATTATGGTCGCTGTTTAGATTTACAAACATTTATTATAACGGCAGCGTTAAAAATCGTTGTTTAAATAAAACCCATCATTTTCAATTCTCCCTTTCTCACTTAAACTTCCATTTGCAAAATATCGACTTTAATCCATCGTTCACTTGAATTGTGAATAACACTTCTTTTATATATATCAATTCATTTGTCTTCCTTCCTTTGAATAATATTTTAAAAGTCCAAATTATCCTTTATTAACTTCTAATGATAGAATCATTTACAAAACTGTTTTTATTATATCCATTTATAATCTCGTTTAGAATTTCATTTATAATTGCTAAGTGTTAAACAGTTTACAAATATTAGTTTCAAACCCATTTCCACATTATTTAAATTCAAACTTGATTTTATATTTTCAATTTATCCCAAGATAAATAATTTGCTAGATTTATAAATGGCGTTATAATCACTTCCTGTTTTATTCATTTGAAACAAGTTTCTATTCTAAGTCCAGTCGTAGTTAAATTTTATATTAGAAATAAATTGACTTTTTAAATCCCAATTTCTTTTTCCATATTCGAAAATGTTTACAGTATCTAAAATACCAAAATTCCTAGGGCCAGGGTAATTCAAACATCACGGATCCTATAACACATCATATAGTACAATAGATAAAACAGTAATGTAAATGTTGAGGAATCCAGTTGGGTGGCTCCAACATGTTTCCCTGCAACCACAGATGTTAATCAACATTAATTAATAACAGAAATAATTATCGATCAACTATATAACCATACCAACCATTCAACCAATTTTATCAACCACTCATTCAAACAACTATCACACAGTATAAATTTACTAGAAATAAATTAAAACTCGTTTATATAAAAATATAAACGAGTCAAAGTTAGTGAGTTTACTCACCTTGTTTCGCAGTTGACGATTCTGCCCTTGTTTCGTTTAAAATCGAATAGACGGTTGATTTTTCTACGAAATTCCAGTAGTTCTTTTCTCAGCCGCATCAGTCGTTAGTGCCATAACAAAGATTTTGTTGCTATGATTCCAGTGTGACCGTTTTCTTTGAATTCTGTTAACACGTGACAAGTTATACCCATTATAATATTTAACTTGAATTAATATAAAATAAATTCTCTAATTATTTAATTAGCTTTTTAATTACCGTTATATACCGTAATCACGTTTAGTAGCTAATACCCATGTAGGTTCCGCCTAAGCCATGATTAGTTGTGCAACACATGCTTAAGCCCTTGCTGTTGTTCTTCACCATGTGGAAATTTCCTCCACCAATCCCTTCTTCCAATTTGATGCCTTACTCCATACCACGTCTCCTCCCTTCCACTTAATCTTTTTACTTCTGCTCCTCTCCTTCTACTTAAAATTATTATTTTGTTTTTAGAACTCGACACCTTCTTCAAATTTTGGTTTGAACAGCCCATCACCGCCTTACAGTGAATACTATTTGAAAAAACTTTACAAACTTCGCCAAAACATGGCCTTCACCACCATCAAATGCTTGCCTTCATAAATACTCCTGTCAAATACTTCCTCTAATACGCTCCATCACTGAACCATCTCCTCCACCATCGTTTAAGACAAACCCACTCCCTTCCATTGAATACACAGAACCAATCCACAAACTCCTTCCTTCCAACGGCAGGTTATAGATTAAAACACTTCTCATACTTCCTGTTTAAAAATACCATACATGCTTCCCTAAAAATAGAAGCCACGCTCCTCTCATAAGCCATGGCCGAACTTGGCTATCCACTTTCCCCCTTCGCCGGATCCCCGTACCATCCTCCTCACCATATACAACTCGCGACTCCCCCTTGTCCTCACGACGTTCCAGCGAACCCTCAAGTGGCCGACGATGCCACCAATTGCTTGCGTGCCAACCCTAGGCGGCGCTGATGTTTTAGGGTTCCCCGGGGGTTGATCGAACCTCACAATATTGATGCCAGTGCGGATCTTAAAGCATGAGGAGCTTCAGGAATTAAATTTAGGATTTGTAGATTTTCTTTTGAAATTTAAATTGATTTTTGATTCATGATTTTATTAAGAGTTGAGAAGAGGAACGATATATCCAGTATTTAAAGAAAGAGAAGTTTGGTAGGCACGGAACCTGTTAGCTTGGGACGCACGGGTAAAAATAGTTTGGAGCGCATGGTTTAGAAACCGTGGAGAGCACGTTACCTGTAGCTTTCACCGTAAGCTGTTGGGACTCGAAACTTGACCTTGAAAAGGTGATTTTGAAGCAAATTTGCGGGTTTAATTAGAATGGTATTTTATTTTCTTTGGTTGATCAAGAATTATATTGACATATCCGTTTATTCCCTTGTATTTTCTTTTGCCAATCTATGGCCTTAATTCTATGCTTTATTAAATGCATTGAAATCCAGAGTATAGTTATAAGACATCAGGTATTGAAAAGATAATCGTGGTTCAAGTTGGAAACTAACTGACATTCTTTAACATTTTCTTTTCGATAGAGGTTTGATAATCATACGTATCATCTCTACTTTTATATTGTTGTAAACCACTTTAACAGAATCAATGAACTCAGTACTTGAGTAACATGCCCTTCAAATTATATGTTTATATAAGTTTCTTCCTTTTTTAAATTTAATTATAGATTATAAGTTAAAGCTTTGTTTTTAGTTAACAAATTTCATATAAATTTCCATTTATATTTCAAATGTAATATTTAAAAATAAATTTAAATACTTAGAATTAAACGACTAAAAATCCGGGTCGTTACAGTTTCTTGCTTTAAGATTGATATTATCCTCATTCAAAATTAAGATTTAATATTCTGTCATGCTTCAACAGTATGGGCTGTCTTCACCTTAAAAGTAAATTACATTAAATTTCAACAATAAAAATAGAGAACATAAAATTTCCTTTTGTTTTTTTCTAAATGGCCTGGAAGTCGATGAAACTGTACAAATGCTTGTGCGTGATTCATTGTATTGATGCGGCATTATCCAGTGTAATGCCAAAAATTATTGAATCTGTTACTACTATTATAGATCCAGTCCGCGACATGAATTCGGGGAAATTTAACGATGTTAAACTTATTGAAACATGCAGTGGTATCAACAGAGTTTATAGTTGTAATAAAGTAACATATAAATTTATTTGATTTCTCCAATGCAGTACAAAATATGAAAATGAAATAGAATTACATGATGAGAAAATAGAGGAAAAAACAATGGTTTGGCATGTTAAAATTGATGGTGAAATAACTGTTTAGAAGGCATGATCGGAGTTCAAGCATAATTCAGGCTTGGTTGAGTTACAGATCATGCCGGTTCAAGATTCAAGTTTATTCCATCATAAAGTCGGACCATGAAACATTGTTATATCAATGATAGTATGATTCACAATGATGATTTTTCATCTTTAATTCTCTTATTACTATTACTAATAAATTTAGTAGCTTCTATAACCATTGCAGAAAGACCAAAACTGAACCATGCAGACTTAAGTGCTTTACCACCATAAGAAATAATACCGAAATGAGACCCATATCTTTATTCACATGTTTTGTGATTTCTTCTTTTGAAGATAGCCTAAATAGAAACAAATGGTAAACAAATTATTGTCTACGACATGAATATGTTACTACTATTATAGATCCAGTCCGCGATATGAATACGTTGAATCATACTTTTTACTGCCTTGCTCACTACAGGCTTCCTCTGTAGTTTTGTTAAACTCTGTAATTTCCATGAAACACTTGAATAATTCTTCCACAAAAAATGGGGACTTGGTTTTGGACAAGCAACAAACTTTCTTCCATAACCTGTAGTTTTGAGAAGAGTTGTTTTGGCTGAGCTTCTTCTCTTTCCAGAAACCACTTAATCAGAAACTCAATTAAAAAAATATCTGTCAGCAATACTGTCACAAATTCTTGGTCTTCCATTCCGGTTAAACTTGAATATTTTTACATTGCTGTAGCCTTGTGGCTTTGAGCTAACTGAGCGCATGTTAATGAGAAAAGACCCGGTTTTCTTGTCAAGAGAACGCTGAGATATTGCTCCTTTACGTATTCCAAGTTTACAATATCTTTTTTTTTCTTTCTGAAAGGGGGTTTATGACATAATTTTTTCATTGATGGTGGTATGGACAAATAGGTACGAGTTTTGGAGTGTACATGTCCTTGTCTGCGTTAATCATCATAGATTTTATTTTATTTTTTCCATTTTTTGACAAGATTTTGACAACTCCAAAAAAGTAGATCAGCTTTACACTTTACATTATCAAGGTAATACTGTTACCTTGCCTTTGTAGTCCTAACAAAAATAAAACCTTTATTCTTAATATTTTACTATGTTTATCAGTATGCTTAATGAATTTAATTACTAACATGCATGCATGGATAAGGTAAGACATGTTTAGTGTAACTTGTAAGGTAGCTTATGTTATTTCTGAGGGTACTTTTTCAGAAACCAATCAAAAAATTTCCCATCCTATCAAAACAATTTCAGAAAATATTTATAGCGAAAATATGCAATTTAAATTGCATGTATTTGCACCCAAAACTACAGACATTTACTTTCTATGCTACAAATATTTGTCATTTCAATTGCATAAGCATGTAAAATGAAAAATTTGCTACTCACATTGTGCAAAAATGCATTCTACACTTCAAATGTTTGCGCCGACTTTTGTTGCCATTTTATATTGAACGCCAGAAGGTCAGAAGTCAGAACTATGTTTGGTGAACAATCCTCAATTTTCCTTATGAAGAAATCCCAGTCCTTTATGAATATTAAATAGGAAAAGATAAACAAATCAAAGTGTATATTGATAAATGGATAATATGAGTTAAAAAATACTGGTACCACATGTTATAAAAAAGAAAAAGCTTGAAAATGTAATGATACCATATAGTTCATCTTAATCTTTGTTGCTCATATCAAAATACTCAATTCATGCTCATTGACCTTGCCAGTATCAAAATAAGTAGAAACAATAAATGTTTTGTTTTAACCTGGCATTTTAAATCATTCCAGAATTGAACATCTCACCTTAGTTTCTTGTATTTATTACTGTATTCATACAGTGATAATAATGATATATTTGTAGTTCAGATTGTGTTGCGCCTGCAATATGCAGTGATGAAGATAATATCCGGGTAAACCAAGTAGGTTGGTGTTTTAGGGGGTTTAGAAAAGAGCACGAGTAGAAAATTAGAAAAGAGAAAAAAAATATCCTATTAGTAACCTATTATGCTATGCCTAATTTTTTGCAAAAGTCAACTCTTTAAGCTGAACAATTAAAAAAAATTAATTGAAGATTATGTTGTGATCATTTTTTTGTATAGTCAGTACTTGTTTTCTTTAGTATTGGTCTTATTGAAAGTTACATTTTGCAGGCAAGAATTAAACTAGATGAGGAATGGCAAAAAGTGCCTATTTTCCAACAAATGGGATGCATCTGGACGGCTTCAAAAAGCAGACTAGTTAGGCAAATAGTGACAGCAAAGAACAGAGAGGAAAGGATTAAGCTCAAACCTGGCAACGTCGAAAATATGAACGATAGGAGGGATTTTACAAAGAAAAAAACAGACTCAAAGTTTAAGGTAAATGAATATAAAATTCAGTTATATGTAATAATTATAGTTAATCAATTTATTATATCTTTTCATCTTAGGCACAAAGCGATAAATTCAAAACTATCAGAAGTGTTCAACTGCCACATACAGTTAGTCGCAAAGGAATGGCTCGACTAGCGGAGGATATAGTAAGAAAGAACAGTTGATTTAATTATTTTTACATGTTACTTTTTTCAGTTACAACCATTCATTTTATTTATCATTCTTACTAATAAAGAAATGAGAGTGGCAATACTAACCCCATTCCTAGAGCTCAAATTTGGATTAAATCCCGCATTCGAAAAAATAGAGAAACGGTGAATACATATGTCCAGAATACTATTGTAAGACACTACAGTATTGATAAAAATCCTATAATATTGTTTTTCGAACATTTATTTGCATTTTGTCTAGTACTTATAAATATGTAACAAAATGTTAACTTTTGTAGGAAAAAAATGAAAAAATTTGAATCTGAAACACAATCAAACTCGACAAAAAGTTCTGTGAGAGAAGATGTTGCCTCTCAAGTGTTAGGACAAGATAGGCTTGGACGACTACGACCATTGGGGAGAAGTGCAAACTATACTAAGTCTTTGTTGCTACAAGCTAAAGATGAGAGAATTTCAAAGTTGGACGAAGAGATTTGCATGTTGAAGAAAAATTTGGTATATAACTTCAATATTTGTTGTATAATTGCATAGTAATATTGGATAAAAAAAATTATTTTGTTTTTCATGTGATTTTTAAATCCACGTTCTACAAATTTGCAATTTTTAGGTTAATGGATCTCAAAGAGGAGAATCCATATCTCAGGTAAACATCAAATATGCTATCATTGTAAATGTAGTAATGAACTTAATGCACTTTTTGTTAAATGCAGAGCAATTATGGAAACACTGATGATAAATGTGATTTGTTGGATTAGAATGGAACTAATGAAATAGTAGCTGAAGGAAGAGTAGTGTCAAGTGATCCAAACGAGCTCGTACACAGAATTCCTCTAGGACCAAATGTGAAAGCAGTTTTGATTGAGTTTCCAAGGAAAGTGGATGCTTTTCTATGGAGAGCCGTGTTTAATACGATACATCTTGGAGAGGCTACGGGCATGTTAGTAGCATTCTGATAAAGTTATTATGCGTGCTTTGGATCAATCTGATTATATGGTAAATTAATTTTCAAAAATTTTTAAGTATAAATTAATTTTATGCATGACAAAGTTATGATGCACTTCGTTTTAATAGAGTAAAACTAGTTGCACGGAAAAATTATGCAAGTTATATGATTGGCTTGGAGGTGAAGAACTAGTTGTTGAAGGACACTTGTATTCTACCGATCCAAACCAGCTTGTGAATGGCATTCCTGTTGGACCATCAACTATGTTAGTTTCTATTGACAATCCAAAAAAGGCTGATGCATTTTTATGGAGACCAACAAATAACATGATACATGTTGGAGAAGCTTTTGGTAGTAAAGTAGCTTGACCAGAATCAAAAGTAGTTATTGAGACGGTCAAAGACGCATCATTTGTTTCTAGCGCTATCAACGGAACATCTCATATAGTAATACATTAAAGCGAAATAGTAGTAATTTATTATCAAATTTACTAATTGAAATATATATTAAAGCACTTTTGTTTATGCTTGTGTTTAATAGGGTGGAAATCGAACCCTTCCAACCGTTAAGAGTAAATGCAAGCTAATTGATGTTGGTGGAAAAGGAGCACTGGTTGCAGAAGGAGTTGTGGCTTCAACTGATCCAAATGAAATGGTTCATTTTGTTCAACTTGGAAGAGATGTTATTAAAGTTTGGGTAGTGAACGCTACGGTTCCAGATGCAGTTCTTTGGAGACCAACTTCTGATCTTGTCAGCATTGAAGATGCCGTAGGCTCTATGGCAGCGTGGCCAGCCTCAAAAGTTGTAACAGAATCTAGTTCTAGTAAGTAAGCATTATTTATTTTATAGATATAATTTTTTTAAATGTATACACATTTGACGTTTCGCCCCATTTATATAGGTAATCACTGTTAAAGTTTGTTAGCTGATCAGAAAGGGGGGAAAAGCTACTTTCGTCCTAAATGTAAGTTTATAACTCCTACAATTTTTTTTGTTCACTGCCCTTATGCCTTTTAGTTGAATATATCTAATCATATTAGTCTAAATGTGGTTGATCGTTGTGTTTGAGTTTTGGGTTGGCTTTGAGACTCAACTTTGAATTGCATCTGATTTCCAGTTTTCATTTGCTAAAACTGATATTGTGGGAAGGTGGTATGAGGGGGAGGGGAGGGAAGTGGTTGCTGAATTCATATGTACCATCCTAGTAATCAAGACAAAATTTCAAACAAAAATATTCAATTTCAAATGTTGTGTGGAAATCAATTATAACACTGCAAAGCAAAGTCAAGTAAAAATTTGTACAAAAAGCATCATATATTATGCAAATGAGTTATAAAGTAAAGGTTCCTTAATAAAAATCGAAATAGATATAAAGTATGATTTTCAGGAATTGTATGTCCACATTTATATGTTTTATTTTATTACAGACCCTAAAAACTTCGTAATTTAATGGCCAAAATAGAATTTCAAGCCGACGTTTTAATAATGAAAACATTGCATTTTTCTTCCTTTCTTTTTAACTGCAAGTACAGAAACCAGCCTAAAACAATAGCTGAGCTTGTAAAATAAATAGTGCATATGTAGTTATGAATTCAATCCTAAGCACAATAGTGAAAAGAGCAGTGAATAAAAAAGTAGACAGCAAATATTGCTCGTAATTGACGCTGCACTTAGAAGGAATCTCCAATGCGCCAGTGCGATCGACACTAGAAATAAGGGGGCCATTAGCAATAGCACATAAAAAGGGCTTCCCTAAGTTACGAACCGCATTGCAGCACATCTCGCTAGGAGATGCGGGACTGAAAGGGGCTACCGCACTATTGTCTGGACGAGAAGAAGGTAGTCCCACATGCCTAGGTTGCGCCTCTGTTGTTAAAATATCATAGTGACTTGATAAATCTTACAATCACAGATAAAACTCGGTATACTCCAAAAAATATAATCGTTTGCACCTAAAAAGTCTCCTGACAAATTTCTTTAGATCTCAGTTTTATCGTATTTTTATAGTTGGCCCTATGCCCGTCCAATTTTTCAAGAGTTTGTATTCAGGTTTATCAGTTGAACTAAAAAATATATATTCATAAACCTATCATATCCATCTGTACATCGTACAGTTTTTTTGCAAATCCCCACCATTATAAAATTGAGAAAATGGAAACATGAAAGAAAAAAAAGCAACTTAACAGAGATGGGGATTATATATAAAGATTTCTTTGGTTTTGACGAGGTGTTTATGTAGATGTACCCGAATGCTAGATCTTTATGATTTATAAAGTCTCCTAACAAATTTCTTGGGTTTTGACAAGGTGCTTAATCGTATTTTCTTAGTTGGGCATATAATCAATCAAAATATCAAATCTTCAGCTGCAGAAAATAAAATGAAAACAAAACCATGATATCATTGATTATATCCAGCAGAAAATAAAACAAAAACAACATTATCCAAATTATATCTGCACTTTAGTTCCTTAAACATTAAACTAATAGGAATATGTCAAGTTTTTAACCATTCAAAAACTTGAAAATATAATCCATAATTAAACTTAATATTGGTGACTAGACTGATAACCATAAGTTCACCATTTTGTCCCCTACTTTTAGCCAATCTAAACATGCTAATAATACAATAACGGGTATGGTATGGCATCTCTAGTAGCAGTTCGACTACCATTCAATATAGATCCCAAAACACGTGCACTATAATTGTAATCCATGGAACTGAGCCCATTATTATATAGTCCATTAGGAGTTGCTGTATAAAAAGGAAAATGAATGATGTTATTGAGAACTATTCAAACTGGAAACTACATTCAACTTATTACAGATAACGGGCTAGCGAGGTAGATATGGTTGTTGCCACTATTTGGATTTGGCTGATGATTTGAATCGGATTCAGGTGCCGAGCAGTTTTTAGAGAGCTTGTCACTTCCAGACATCTGTTCTAGAAAAAAAGCACAGAGGTCTTAACAAATAACCGATGCAGATAATTTAACTACAGGAAAAAAAAACCAGAGGTCTTAACATAATAACCGATGTCACTTCCAGACATAAATAATGTGTATGAGTGACATTGCAAATAGCAGCTTTCTAATAACAATTATAATCCAAATATAATCAAACAAGAGTCGGCTATCTAAATATCCTGAAACCTGAATACAGTACAAGGAAAAAAAAAACCAGCAAATACTCTGTTATCTAAAGCTTTTCAATGGGATTGTAAGTTATCCTTCCAGGCTATTTATATTTGCTTAAGTATTCAGTTATATAAATATTTATTCTCTAAAGCTCTTATGATTTATGAACATTAATATTCAATAATCATTTTTTTTTCCTTCATGTTTTGGGAAACGAATTATACTACATCCATCAATCTGAGATATGCGTATGGTGCTGATAAGCCAGAGCATGCAATTTGTTTATTATGATACACGCTCGGATTATGCAAACAACAAAATAACATTTTTTCTAAGAAAAAAATATTAATCCACAGAAGTTACTCACACTCAGTCCAGATGTTTAGGCTGTTTCCAGCTGCAGCTATTCATGTAGTGGGAGCCCCTTGATCAACCAGTTTTACAGTCATGCCACTCTATATGTTCTGCATAACAGCCTCATTCAAGTCCTCTTTAGCCACGCAGTGACATTATATTATTTATTAGGAAGCTACAGCATTTATATTAAACCGTTGAGCCCATCATTTAAAAAGAAATAAGGATGTAATTTATCAGCAAATTCAGTAAACATTTTCCAAATTCAGGCACCGAGCAGTTTTTAGAGAGCTTGTCACTATTTGGATTTGGCTGATGAGTTTTGTTATGTGAATTCTATAACTCATGATTTATTTGGATATAAATAACAATATAGGATGTTACTTTATTTAAATTTACCTCATTATACTCTATCATCGAAGGGAAACATTCATGTTATAGTTTCTCATTAGAATTTTGGTGTCTCAACTAAATTGGAATTTGTTTATGATTCAGTTGATCAAGAAAATTACAATGACAAATTTCTTCATTGCATATTACCATACTATATGGAACTACTAGATTTGTTTATGATTCAATTATTCCAGTTTATTTGTTTGATTCTTGACAGTCCTTAATGATGTTGAGACCAAGCGTGGATGGATTACAACAACCTTACGTTCCTCTCTGAATGATGTTATAATTCAGGCATGAACTGAAATAATTAGGAGGAACAAATGAACTTACATCCTAATTTATAAATATAGCGATGAAGCTTATTTTCAAGATATGGATTTTACATAGCCAAGGATGCAACAAAATGCAGGGACAACCAAGAAATATTACAAATGGATTCACGTTATGTAATTTCTTTTTAAAATAATTATCATTTTATGGTCTGTTAATTTTACAAATGGATTTAATACCCTCATAAGCCTTTTATATGTCACATGTACGCCTAATGCAGTAGTGGCTAACAGACAATTTTTATGATTGCTCATAACTACTGACCTGCTTCTTTGTTTTCTATTTTCCCTCATACTTGTGCACTTGTATATGGAAACGTAAGCATAAAGGAGCCTTCCTTTAATGGAATATGGACTAAATGTATAATTTAGCAGATCAGTAAAATCATTTACTGATATACATATATATATATATATATATATATATGTTGATTTGCATAGTAATGTGCATTTTCACTGTTTTTTCCTCTTGAATCATTTTCCAATTATGTTGTGCCTCTATGTATGTGTGTGTGTGTATATATATATATATTGATCTAAATATTGCTTATTTTTGTTGTGACAGGACCAAATTGCTCCTGTTTTGGACAAAATATCAGAAGCAAAGCAAGATTAAGTATTTGACTACTTTGTAAGTAACTTGTTAATGCAAGTATATTGACGTACTAGTGACAAGTATGTATGAATTGTTAAGTTTGGATATGTGAGAAGTAATTTGAATTATATGTATGAAATATTAAGTTTGAATATATGAATGTTGTTTCAATGATATGTATGAAATATTATGTTGTAGTTTACATGTTTGTTTGTAAAATATGTTATGTTTTTATATAATTGAGAAATAGATTATGATATATATGAGTGTTGTTTGAATGATATGTATGTATTTAAAATTAACGAAAGAGTTGTAATTATGATATACAAATGGTAAATGCTATGGATTGGCATGCAAGATTATAGGGTTTTTAAAATGCTATAAATGATTCCCCAAAAATGCTATTAGTAACTTAGTGAAAACGCTATTCAAATGTACCCTAAACGCTATAAAACTATACTATAAAACGCTATAGAAATAAAAGAAAACGCTATAGTAGAAGTTGGATGAATGCTATAAAATTTAGACATAAACACTTGATTGACGCTTTCTAATAAATAGAAAAGCGCGAATTTTAAAATAAATACTGCAAGCGCACAGGTGTGAAGCATACAGGTCGAACACAGGGAGGCAAATTAAATCAAATTATTTAAATAACTTCTTGGGCGAGTTAGACGAAGCTTGGGGATTGATTTTGAAAACAATAAAACTATTATTGAATTGAGTACAGATCTAAATCTAATCAAATCTATATTCAATCCAATATGACCTAAGAACGCAATAAAAAGAACCGAAATTTAAACTGCAGAAATTGAAATAACAAACAGGAATTAAAATTAGGATTACCGCTGAATCTAATCAGACGGTTAATCACAAATGAAAAATAAATGAAAAAGACAAATAGTGTTCTACCAAATCTAATTGGATAGACAACACTAATTGCTAAAAAAATGCAGAAAATAAGAAGAAGAAGAACTTTGTTAATTGAGAAGAAGATAGAAAATGGGATACAGAATAATGGATGGTGGCTACAATGCTATTACAAGGGTATATATAGGAATAACCAATCCCTAACCCTAACCCTAATGCAATGATAGATGGGCCTTAGGGAATTCACCAAAAGAGTTTACAATGAGAAACTCAAATGGGCCTTAGTTATATCTATTAAATTTTTTTGGCCTTTATTCTTTTTCTCTTGGTTCTTTGACAAGCCTCCCTTGATTTGAGATGTGCATGGCCTTTTTATAAATCATTTTCTTGTCCAACGGCAACTAGATGTGAGATCTTCATCTACAATTCTTCAAAATGTAAATATATAGCAATCCGATCTCCATTTCTCTACTTTTCTGGTTGCATGCGGGCTGGGTTGGAATATCTGTAAAAGTAACAAAACAATACCCAAGTAATATTTATTTATATACAAAAGATAAGATATAAGAGCATAAAATAAACACATTTCTATGTTAATCAAATACCCTGTAACAACCCGAAAATCTGGGCCAATTTAAAATTTTTATTTTGGCAATTTTAGCGAATTTTGATTATTTAAAATGGATTATTTTAAATAATATCGACGAGAAATTTATTTTGAATAGAATCGAACGTATATATTATATACGTCGTCATAAGAATATAAATAATTATATATAATTATAAATAGAATTGAAAATGGCGCGGTAGTTCGATAATTCGATTTCAAACTTCAATTGAATGTACCGGTTGCAAAACAATCCGGATTTTAGTGAAACCAAAATTAATAGGATCTAGTTGTGAATATCTTTCCAACGAATCCGAAAAATTGAAATTTCATAGCGGGAATCAAAAGATATGTCCAGTTGAAAATTCTGAATAGTCGTTATGGAATTCAGGCCCTTAAAAATGGGAATTTTGCAAATGACCTCGGATTTCGACGAAACCACTTTTGTTGGATCTGTGATGTCAAGTAATTGCTAGATTCCAAATTTCTTAATTTTTCGAATCAATATGTGAGCGTGGCAAAGGAAAACGCGTTTGACCAGTTTCAGTTGATTTAATCGACTGGAAAATGACCATTTTTCCAACGGTCTCAGAATTCGACGAAACTAGTTTTGTTGGGACCGTATCGTCAATACAAAGCTAGAAAATATTTTTCTGCAATTTTTCGAGTTCGTATGTGACCCCGGTAAATTGAAATGTGCGTTCAAATTCAATATATAGAGTTATATTTTAAATTCAACGGAAACTGATCGTAACGATCGAATCAACCTACGATACATATCCCATTGTGTTCGGAATGGGGGTATTATGCTATGGACGACAGGCGGTGGGCCTCATTTAGAGGTCGTATGTAAAAGTCAACTTTTTGAAATTAAAATAAATAAATAAAAAAAGAAATAAAAAAAACTTCTCTCCTTATATCAGCCGACCCCCCCCCCCCCCCGTTTATTTTCTTCAAATCGATTTTTATAAAAAAAAGGGAGAGAGAAGGGGGGATCGCGATCCGCCGATCCCCCCCCCCCCCTAGTCGGACGCCGCCGCCCCAGGTGGGGCGCCACCACCTGCCGCTCCACCCTCTCTTCCTCCTCCCCAACCTCCTTCCTCCGCCACCTTCTTCTTCTTCCCTTGCCTCGCGTCAGTGGGAACCCGCACCCCCAAGCCACCGCCTAACCCCTCCCTCCACCTCTGCCGCCACCGCTCTTCTTCTTCCTCCCCCTCTCCTTTCCCCGACCACCCTCCGCGCAGCTCCACTGGCCGACGCCCTCCGATGAACCACAAACCCCCTCTTCCGATCAGAAATGTGAGTTTTATTTATTAACATTTATTTTCAGTTTTATTTTATAATAGTTTCTTTAAAAATCTGAAATTTTATATTGTAGGAGGATAAAAATATAATCTTTTATATTGTAGAGAGTTCAAAATATAATTTTTATCGTATGTAAAGGCAGAAAATATATTTTTCATATGATATAGATGATAAAAATGTGATCTTTATATGGTAGGATATAAAAAGACGATATTTTTATGTAGTGAAAGATTAGATTTTTAAAATAGCAAAGTTGAATTTTATTTAACAAAGAAAAGATTAGATTTTTAACGGTGTAAAGGTCGGATTTTTATAAGTTGAAAGATCATATTTTTAACACGGCAAAGATTGGATTTTTAACAAAGTAAAGATTTGATCTTTAATTCGTGAAAGATAGGGTTTTTATACATATAATAGAGTTATAAAAATATAATTTTTATATTATAGAAAGAATAAAGGCGAAATCTTTATATTTGAAAGGCGAAATCTTTATATTTGAAAAGGCGAAATCTTTATATTTGAAAAGGTGAAATCTTTATATTTGAAAAGGCGAAATCTTTATATAGAGAGTAGCGGTGTAAAAATAGAATTTTTATCTATATAATAGCGAAGTAAAAAATCGATTTTTATATATTGAATAGCGAAGTAAAAATTCGATTTTTATATATTGAATAGCGAAGTAAAAATTCGATTTTTATATATTGAATAATAAAGTAAAAATTCGATTTTTACATTTGTAGAGAATACGGGCAACGAAGGTGACAAAAGGCGAGAACGACGAAGATTTCTACACAAGAAGAGTCGTGGCGTTTGGATTAGCTATTGGTGAGAACTTCTCATTCTAAATTTCTTTTTCTAGATATACATATATATATATATATATACTAGGATGCAGACGGTGCTTAGCAGCACCCGACACCCGTCATCCACAGACCATGGATGGCTTGTTTGTTTGATTGATATGTTGTGAAAATTTGTTTGTGATGTTGATGTGAAATCAAAAAAAATGTAGATGGTTGAAATAAATTATTTATCGTTAAAAATATAATTTTTAACGTGAATGTGAATAAATAAATATTTATAAACAAATCGGCCGATTTGTTTATATACACCGATTTGACTGATATTGATTGGGTCGATAAATTTTACACATCGCCCAACTGCACAAATAAAAATCTGTGTTTGTTGATTTGAAACCCCACACGGGTGTTGGGATGAAATTTGGCGTACACTAATCCCAATTATTTAATTGTATGTCGATCGTTTGGTCGACATACTGTGTAAGCGTCGATTATTTATATTTGATGCTTATGCAGTTGTGTGGTGCACCTTGGATGATGAGTGATTGTTTATCATTGCTATTATATACATGTGTTGTATGGAATCCATATAATTAACATTATATGGTGATTGATTGGGCCTTATTCCAATGGGGAAAATAATGAATATTATAAAAGAAAATTCATGTGTTGAAATTATTCATGTGTTGAGTAAAGTATTTTAACAATAAAATTTACATGTTTATCATATTTAAAATTAGAACTACTTCACGGTGGAGTCTAATTAAAATCAAACGATAGATACCATAATTTTATAAAATATTTTACATAACAAAAATAGTCGTGTGTTGACAGTACTCATGTGTTGAGATTAGTCGTGTGTTGAAAGAAATATAGATTCATGTGTTGAATAGAATAAATATTCATTTGTTGAATAGAATAAAGAAGTTTTTGAAAAATATAAAGCCGTGTTGATTAGAGATGCGTTATTTTGACGCGAACGATATTTATATCAATTTTATTCGTTTTATAATGAATATTGAAAAGTGATTTCAAAATTTAATATTTTGAAATGAAATTCAAATCAAATTAGATTAAAAATTCAAATTGAAATTTTATTGAATCAATTTGAAATGAATTCGAATCGAATAGAAAATGAATTCGATTCGAATTGAATAGAAAATGAATTTGAATTCGAATTAAATTGAAATTGAATTAAAAACGAATTGAATTAAATTGAAATTGAATTAAAAACGAATTGAAATCGTTTTGAATGAAATTTAAAATGAACTGAAATTGAATTGAAATCAATTTGAAATGAATTCGAATTGAATTAAATAGAAGGTAAATTCAAACTGAATTGAATTGAAATGAATTTGAATTTGAATTTGAATTGAATTGAAACGAATTTGAATTCGAATTAAATAAAATCGAAATGAATTCGAATTGAATTGAAATCAAATCGATTTGAAATTGAATGTAGCGTTGAAATGGTTTTGAAAACGAATTTAAAACGATATATAAAATGCGTTTTAAAAGGAAATCGATGAAATATATATAATATATATATTATATATATAATGGCCCGAATAGAACGCGCCGCGCCGCGGTAGTTCGTGAATTTCGACCATTAACTTCGAATTGACGTTGCGGGAGATCCGACCGTCGGATTCTCCTAAAACCGGAACCGTTGGGTTCGTATCGAAAAGAGCTTTCCAATGAATATTAGAAATTTGAAATCTAACGGTTGGATTTGGAATTATGTCCAAATCAAATTTGGAAATGGTCGCTGTAAGTGCAGTTCGATGGCCGTTGATGGAAATCGACTGTACGGGCCTTGATAAAATTATTAAAAATATCTATAATTTGTGTAAAATCATAAGAAATGATTTGGGGAAAATTGGGCTGAAAAATTCCATATTTGAAAAGATAAAAATAGATTTTTGTCGAAATGAACTAGTTTTGAACTAGAATTAAAATCAATTTATTTTTGAAATAAATAAATTGAATTTGAAAGTGGTTTTAAAAATAATCAATATTCCCAATATGTGAATTGGACTGGAGTTGAATCGAAATTATCTTCGGAATATTTCGATGTTGGATTTCGTGACTATACAAATATTGTTATGGGAATTTGAAAGATATATTTTATATCGTTATTCCCAATACGATATTTGTTGGTTTCAGAATTTGATATTGAATATAAGCCGATATATTTTCTACTCAGAGCCTTGTATTTAATATCAAATGTGATTTGGGTTTATCGTGAATCGTGTTTTAGAGGACATTGGTTCTTTAACCCAGTTAAAGGCAGGATATTGATTTTTGAAAAGATTAAAACTAAGTGGAGTTTTAATGAATCTTTAATTAGATTGAAAGTGAATTGATAATTTAAATTATCAAATCTGAAAGGTGATCGAGAATGGAGTACCACCAGTTTTGCTCCAAAAACGATAGTTAAATCTTTAATTAGATTTGAACGTGAGATGGTAATTAATTTTACCGATAACACTGTGGTGTTAGATATGGAGTATTACCAGTTTTGCTCCATGGGATATATAGGTTGGGATTGGGAAATAAAATAAATAATTACTTCGGTGTGGCTCGTTAATCCCGGCTAGTTTGAAATGATATCCAAAGGAAGAATATAGAATAAATTTAGAAGAATTTATATTGGATAAAATTAATGGGAACCTTTCCCTAAGAATGTGATTTTGTGAATAAAAGAATATTCTGAATTGGAATGAGGCGTTTGTGTAGCATTTGTTTATTATATACGTGGGATATTCAGAAAGGCCGGGTTTATACCCATTCTGAATAACCGATTCGACGAGATGTCGAAGATGAAGACGGTGGTTGAAGACCGGAAGTCTTCACATCGTTTGGGTGATTACTAATAATCTCGATTGGGTTGTACACCCAAGATGAGGGAAACAGTTGGTGATCGTCCAGATGTACTTGGAGATGGATGAATATGCGAGGAAAGTGCCTCCGGTTTCGTTCAGACCCAGAACGAACTCGTAAATGGATTGTGTGTCTGACATTGGAATTTATTCTGTGTTGATTGATCTCTATTAAATATACATCTGTTTGGTGGCGGAGAATTTATTCTCTTGCTTAACGCCCTTCTCTGAAATGTACGAGCTCAGAGGTTGTATATCGATGGACATCAGTCGCATGGAGTGAATTGCCAGTGTGGCACGCGTAAGTGGCAATTGATTAGGGCTTCTATTGAAAAGCAAAGTCTTGTGGTAGATGATCAAAGCACGGCCTGTGTGGCGCAGCTTTGTGTATAACGTGAATTCGCGAGCCTCACACCACGGTATGAGTCAAAAACGGGATAGTGACTGCAGGGAGAGCACGACGTTTCTTTCTAGCTAAGGTGGTGTCAGTGACCTACCAGCCCTGACATTTATATACTTTTCACCTGTGTGGTTGTTGGAATGCGAGGCGCCTCGGATATAGGTCTGTAAGGACCGGGAAACGTGTGTTCAGGAATTTCCAATCCTCAAAAGTAAGAGAGGACCGGCCCTGAAGATCCATGGATCATAGTGGGGTCCTGGGACATTTGCTAGAGTGTCTCGAATCGGAGAGGAGCTTGCCCCTTGCCTCGACTCATGATGGAATCCAATTTCCAATACGTGTGTTTCGGTTTTATTTGTAGAGCCTAGTATGGCGACATAGTAGATGATAGTTATGCCGCCTATGATTGATATTTATGATTTGAATTGTTTTGACACTATACACTTATAATAGTATTAAATAATGTGTTTTAAACGTATCAAGCATGCTTTGGCTGTTATAAGGTAAAAACCCTATCCTCCGGCTTGCGTTGCATTGTGTGATGGGACCTGGGTCTTATAACAGCTTCATTTTTTTTATTTAGCATTGCGCTGTTTGTTCTATGCACTGGTATTCTTGGGAGGAAAGCCGTTCCGTGTTATACGGCGTGGTCCCTTGATTTACCTAACTTTAAAACCAATATTAATAACTGTTTTAGTTCTCACACCAGTCACATGACTGACCTGGAGTTTATTGTTTTAACCTAAACTCTGGGTGCCCCTATTTTCCGCACGGGCAACTAGTAGTTTTGGTTTTGCAGATTTATATTCACATGGTCCTGATTTACAGCTGGAACGATGCTCGGAAAGCTCTGTATCCGTGTATCACTTCTAGTTGTGTTTTATATATTTTTCCGCTGCTATGTAATTTATTGTAATCTCTGATATTTATCGAATGTAATTCATTCATTTATACTCTGTATATTCTTGTATCTGATGGAATTGTTGTAATAACAATGAAGTGTTCTTCCATCTGCGTTCTATTTTTTCCTGTTCTCAAAGTATCCGCTCTTTCCTTCACGGGGAAGTTACGGGTTTTTACAATTTGGTATCAGAGCTTTGGTTTACAGAGCTCGAGAACAAGACACATTAGAACCATACGAAAGAATTCATCAGATATTGGATTAGTAATATCCAATTAGAATGACTCGTTAGAGATAGGATCAGTAGTATCCTAGAACGATTGAGAAGAGTATAATTTTCAAATGAAAACAATATTGTTTTAAAATTTAATTCGTTTTAAAACGTATTTGAATATTTATTTATTTTGAATATGGACAATCGAGTATATAAAGATTTCACGTATACGCGTCATGAACGTATATTCGAAGTTTTAATATACTGGATAGATATAGAATCACATTCTAGACATCCGGGGATGATTCTGATGATGGTGCATCATCATCAGTATTCATATTCGAGTTTCGAAGGTGTGATTTCTATATATTTCCATTAGACTGGTGTGAGAACCAAAACTAATATAGCTAGAATACATTGTTGTGAATTGGCATCAAAAACACATGATTTTCTGTATATATATCAAAATTATGAATTTGAAACTCTAATTCACTAATTGATTGATGTTTGTGTTGTTTATTTATTTGTTTGGTAATTTTGAACCATTTAGCCTAATTGTATCAAATATTGAATTGTATTGAAAATTGGTCGCATTTGCTTGCATATACATGTGCTTACATTGAACAGGTCATAGCAAGGAGGCTAGAGCAGAGAATAAAATTTATTTGCCCGACAAATAGGTACATATTTACCATAACTTACTGTTTTGTTTGGGTGATGATGATTTTTATGAGCCGATTGGATAGCCGCTTGGCTTTTTCTTTCTCTTTTTGAGATCAGAAGGCCTATATGGCAATTTCGGGATTTTCCCGTGGCTCCAGGTGCAGGGGAGGTTCTGGCGAAATTTTTCGAAAATTTAGGGTGTTAGCCAAATTTTTGAAGAATTTGAAAATTCTCAGAAACTGAAAAGTTGGAGAATGGAAGCCAGATCGAACGTAGAGTTGATTGATCAAACCACTTTCGACTTTGTTCCTTTTCGGGGACGAAAAGTTTTAAGTGGGGGAGATTGTAACAACCCGAAAATCTGGGCCAGTTTAAAATTTTTATTTTGGCAATTTTAGCGAATTTTGATTATTTAAAATGGATTATTTTAAATAATATCAACGAGAAATTTATTTTGAATAGAATCGAACGTATATATTATATACGTCGTCGTTAGAATATAAATAATTATATATAATTATAAATAGAATTGAAAATGGCGCGGTAGTTCAAAAATTCGATTTCAAACTTCAATTGAATGTACCGGTTGCAAAACAATCCGGATTTTAGTGAAACCAAAAATAATAGGATCTAATTGTGAATATCTTTCCAACGAATCCGAAAAATTGAAATTTCATAGCGGGAATCAAAAGATATGTCCAGTTGAAAATTCTGAATAGTCGCTATGGAATTCAAGCTCTTAAAAATGGGAATTTTGCAAATGACCTCGGATTTCGACGAAACCACTTTTGTTGGATCCGTGATGTCAAGTTATTGCTAGATTCCAAATTTCATAATTTTTCGAATCAATATGTGAGCGTGGCAAAGGAAAACGCGTTTGACCAGTTTCAGTTGATTTAATCGACTGGAAAATGACCATTTTTCCAACGGTCTCAGAATTCGACGAAACTAGTTTTGTTGGGACCGTATCGTCAATACGAAGCTAGAAAATATTTTTCTGCAATTTTTCGAGTTCGTATGTGACCCCGGTAAATTGAAATGTGCGTTCAAATTCAATATATAGAGTTATATTTTAAATTCAACGGAAACTGATCGTAACGATCGAATCAGCCTACGATACATATCCCATTGTGTTCGGAATGGGGGTAATACGCTATGGACGACAGGCGGTGGGCCTCGTTTAGAGGTCGTATGTAAAAGTCAACTTTTTGAAATTAAAATTAAAAAAAAACTTCTCTCCTTACATCAGCCGACCCCCCCCCCCCCCCGTTTATTTTCTTCAAATCGATTTTTATAAAAAAAAAAGGGAGAGAGAAGGGGGGATCGCGATCCGCCGACCCCCCCCTAGTCGGACGCCGCCGCCCCAGGTGGGGCGCCACCACCTACCGCTCCACCCTCTCTTCCTCCTCCCCAGCCTCCTTCCTCCGTCACCTTCTTCTTCTTCCCTTGCCTCGCGTCAGTGGGAACCCGCACCCCCTAGCCACCGCCTAACCCCTCCCTCCACCTCTGCCGCCACCGCTCTTCTTCTTCCTCCCCCTCTCCTTTCCCCGACCACCCTCCGCGAAGCTCCACTGGCCGACGCCCTCCGATGAACCACAAACCCCCTCTTCCGATCAGAAATGTGAGTTTTATTTATTAACATTTATTTTCAATTTTATTTTATAATAGTTTCTTTAAAAATCTGAAATTTTATATTGTAGGAGGATAAAAATATAATCTTTTATATTGTAGAGAGTTCAAAATATAATTTTTATCGTATGTAAAGGTAGAAAATATAATTTTCATATGATATAGATGATAAAAATGTGATCTTTATATGGTAGGATATAAAAAGACGATATTTTTATGTAGTGAAAGATTAGATTTTAAAATAGCAAAGTTTGATTTTTATTTAACAAAGAAAAGATTAGATTTTTAACGGTGTAAAGGTCGGATTTTTATAAGTTGAAAGATCATATTTTTAACACGGCAAAGATTGGATTTTTAACAAAGTAAAGATTTGATCTTTAATTTGTGAAAGATAGGATTTTTATACATATACTAGAGTTATAAAAATATAATTTTTATATTATAGAAAGAATAAAGGCGAAATCTTTATATTTGAAAAGGCGAAATCTTTATATTTGAAAAGGCGAAATCTTTATATTTGAAAAGGCGAAATCTTTATATAGAGAATAGCGGTGTAAAAGTAGAATTTTTATCTATATAATAGCGAAGTAAAAATTCGATTTTTACATATTGAATAGTGAAGTAAAAATTCGATTTTTATATATTGAATAGCGAAGTAAAAATTCGATTTTTATATAATTGAATAATAAAGTAAAAATTCGATTTTTACATATGTAGAGAATACGGGCAACGAAGGTGACAAAAGGCGAGAACGACGAAGATTTCTACACAAGAAGAGTCGTGGCGTTTGGATTAGCTATTGGTGAGAACTTCTCACTCTAAATTTCTTTTTCTAGATATATATATATATATATATATATATATACACTAGGATGCAGACGGTGCTTAGCAGCACCCGACACCCGTCATCCACAGACCATGGATGGCTTGTTTGATTGATATGTTGTGAAAATTTGTTTGTGATGTTGATGTGAAATCAAAAAAAATGTAGATGGTTGAAATAAATTATTTATCGTTAAAAATATAATTTTTAACGTGAATGTGAATAAATAAATATTTATAAACAAATCGGCCGATTTGTTTATATACACCGATTTGACTGATATTGATTGGGTCGATAAATTTTACACATCGCCCAACTGCACAAATAAAAATCTGTGTTTGTTGATTTGAAACCCCACACGGGTGTTGGGATGAAATTTGGCGTACACTAATCCCAATTATTTAATTGTATGTCGATCGATTGGTCGACATACTGTGTAAGCGTCGATTATTTATATTTGATGCTTATGCAGTTGTGTGGTGCACCTTGGATGATGAGTGATTGTTTATCATTGCTATTATATACATGTGTTGTATGAAATCCATATAATTAACATTATATGGTGATTGATTGGGCCTTATTCCAATGGGGAAAATAATGAATATTATAAAAGAAAATTCATGTGTTGAAATTATTCATGTGTTGAGTAAAATATTTTAACAATAAAATTTACATCTTTATCATATTTAAAATTAGAACTACTTCACGGTAGAGTCTAATTAAAATCAAACGATAGATACCATAATTTTATAAAATATTTTACATAACAAAAATAGTCGTGTGTTGACAGTACTCATGTGTTGAGATTAGTCGTGTGTTGAAAGAAATATAGATTCATGTGTTGAATAGAATAAATATTCATTTGTTGAATAGAATAAAGAAGTTTTTGAAAAATAAAAAGCCGTGTTGATTAGAGATGCGTTATTTTGACGCAAACAATATTTATATCAATTTTATTCGTTTTATAATGAATATTGAAAAGTGATTTCAAAATTTAATATTTTGAAATGAAATTCAAATCAAATTAGATTAAAAATTCAAATTGAAATTTTATTGAATCAATTTGAAATGAATTCGAATCGAATAGAAAATGAATTCGATTCGAATTGAATAGAAAGTGAATTTGAATTCGAATTAAATTGAAATTGAATTAAATTGAAATTGAATTAAAAACGAATTGAAATCGTTTTGAATGAAATTTAAAACGAACTGAAATTGAATTGAAATCAATTTGAAATGAATTCGAATTGAAATCAATTTGAAATGAATTCGAATTGAATTAAATAGAAGGTAAATTCAAACTGAATTGAATTGAAACGAATTCGAATTTGAATTGAATTGAAACGAATTTGAATTCGAATTAAATAAAATCGAAATGAATTCGAATTGAATTGAAATCAAATCGATTTGAAATTGTATGTAGCGTTGAAATGGTTTTGAAAACGAATTCAAAACGATATATAAAATGCGTTTTAAAAGGAAATCGACGAAATATATATAATATATATATTATATATATAATGGCCTGAATAGAACGCGCCGCGCCGCGGCAGTTTGTGAATTTCGACCATTAACTTCGAATTGACGTTGCGGGAGATCCGACCGTCGGATTCTCCTAAAACCGGAACCTTTGGGTTCGTATCGAAAAGAGCTTTCCAATGAATATTAGAAATTTGAAATCTAACGGTTGGATTTGGAATTATGTCCAAATCAAATTTGGAAAAGGTCGCTGTAAGTGCAGTTCGATGGCCGTTGATGGAAATCGACTGTACGGGCCTTGATAAAATTATTAAAAATATCTATAATTTGTGTAAAATCATAATGAATGATTTGGGAAAAATTGGGCTGAAAAATTCCATATTTGAAAAGATAAAAATAGATTTTTGTCAAAATGAACTAGTTTTGAACTAGAATTAAAATCAATTTATTTTTGAAATAAATAAATTGAATTTGAAAGTGGTTTTAAAAATAATCAATATTCCTAATATGTGAATTGGACTGGAGTTGAATCGAAATTATCTTCGGAATATTTCGATGTTGGATTTCGTGACTATACAAATATTGTTATGGGAATTTGAAAGATATATTTTATATCGTTATTCCCAATACGATATTTGTTGGTTTCAGAATTTGATATTGAATATAAGCCGATATATTTTCTACTCAGAGCCTTGTATTTAATATCAAATGTGATTTGGGTTTATCGTGAATCGTATTTTGGAGGACATTGGTTCTTTAACCCAGTTAAAGGCAGGATATTGATTTTTGAAAAGATTAAAACTAAGTGGAGTTTTAATGAATCTTTAATTAGATTGAAAGTGAATTGATAATTTAAATTATCAAATCTGAAAGGTGATCGAGAATGGAGTACCACCAGTTTTGCTCCAAAAACGATAGTTAAATCTTTAATTAGATTTGAACGTGAGATGGTAATTAATTTTACCGATAACACCGTGGTGTTAGATATGGAGTATTACCAGTTTTGCTCCATGGGATATATAGGTTGGGATTGGGAAATAAAATAAATAATTACTTCGGTGTGGCTCGTTAATCCCGACTAGTTTGAAATGATATCCAAAGGAAGATTATAGAATAAATTTAGAAGAATTTATATTGGATAAAATTAATGGGAACCTTTCCCTAAGAATGTGATTTTGTGAATAAAAGAACATTCTGAATTGGAATGAGGCGTTTGTGTAGCATTTGTTTATTATATACGTGGGATATTCAGAAAGGCCGAGTTTATACCCATTCTGAATAACCGATTCGACGAGATGTCGAAGATGAAGACGGTGGTTGAAGACCGGAAGTCTTCACATCGTTTGGGTGATTACTAATGATCTCGATTGGGCTGTACACCCAAGATGAGGGAAACAGTTGGTGATCATCCAGACGTACTTGGAGATGGATGGATATGCGAGGAAAGTGCCTCCGGTTTCGTTCAAACCCGGAACGAACTCGTAAATGGATTGTGTGTCTGACATTGGAATTTATTCTGTGTTGATTGATCTCTATTAAATATACATCTGTTTGGCGGCGGAGAATTTATTCTCTTGCTTAACGCCCTTCTCTGAGACGTACGAGCTCAGAGGTTGTATATCGATGGACATCGGTCGCATGGAGTGAATTGCCAGTGTGGCACGCGTAAGTGGCAATTGATCAGGGCTTCTGTTGAAAAGCAAAGTCTTGTGGTAGATGACCAAAGCACGGCCTGTGTGGCGCAGCTTTGTGTATAATGTGAATTCGCGAGCCTCACACCTCGGTATGAGTCAAAAACGGGATAGTGACTGCAGGGAGAGCACGACGTTTCTTTCTAGCTAAGGTGGTGTCAGTGACCTACCAGCCCTGACATTTTATACTTTTCACCCGTGTGGTTGTTGGAATGCAAGGCGCTTCGGATATAGGTCTGTAAGGACCGGGAAACGTGTGTTCAGGAATTGCCAATCCTCAAAAGTAAGAGAGGACCGACCCTGAAGATCCAAGGATCATAGTGGGATCCTGGGACATTTGCTAGAGTGTCTCGAATCGGAGAGGAGCTTGCCCCTTGCCTCGACTCATGATGGAATCTAATTTCCAATACGTGTGTTTCGGTTTTATTTGTAGAGCCTAGTATGGCGACATAGTAGATGGTAGCTATGCCGCCTATTATTGATATTTATGATTTGAATTATTTTGACACTATACACTTATAATAGTATTAAATAATGTGTTTTAAACGTATCAAGCATGCTTTGGCTGTTATAAGGTAAGAACCCTATCCTCCGGCTTGCGTTACATTGTGTGATGGGACCTGGGTCTTATAACAGCTTCATTTTTTTTAGCATTGCGCTGTTTGTTCTATGCACTGGTTTTCTTGGGAGGAAACCCGTTCCGTGTTATACGGCATGGTCCCTTGATTTACCTAACTTTAAAACTAATATTAATAACTGTTTTAGTTCTCACACCAGTCACATGACTGACCTGGAGTTTATTGTTTTAACCTAAACTCTGGGTGCCCCTATTTTCCGCACGGGCAGCTAGTAGTTTTGGTTTTGCGGATTTATATTCATAGGGTCCTGATTTACAGCTGGAACGATGCTCGGAAAGCTCTGTATCCGTGTATCACTTCTAGTTGTGTTTTGTATATTTTTCCGCTGATATGTAATTTATTGTAATCTCTGATATTTATCGAATGTAATTCATTGATTTATACTCTGTATATTCTTGTATCTGATGGAATTGTTGTAATAACAAAGAAATGTTCTTCTGTTTGCGTTCTATTTTGTCTTGTCCTCAATTCTATCCGTGCTTTCCTTCACGGGGAAGTTCGGGTCGTCTCATACCCTCAAACTTATCTTTTACTCGTCCTCGAGTAAAACAAAAATTAAAAACTAACTAGATAGGTCACACTTTCGTAGGAAATACGATTGCATTGAGCGTATGCAACAAGCCGTTAAACCTCTAGGTGTCCCTAGTAGGACGAGTGGTGTCTCGTGAGGGTTTTCAGCGGATACTACCCACAAAATCCAAATGCAGTATGATATGGTTCTAATGTAACTACATGAATGCTGAAGACTTATGCAGTTGAAGACAAAAATTGAAAACACGACTTGTTTAAGGAAAGTGGTACAACAAATTAAATTACCAATTTCTAGTCAGTTGATTTTATTTTAGATATCTCAACTTGTCACAAATTTTCAATACAAATCAAGTTTTCAAATGTTAAATTCCAGTTTGGCCAGTTAGTTCGTTCGATAACATAGTGCGGCCATGAAATAGATTCTTAATTTGCTTGGCACAGTTTACAAAGTGGTATTATTATTTTCTCATGTATGGCTAGTCAAATCAATAAAGTCAAGAAATGTTTGGGCATCATCGCTTATTCTTTATTCTATAAAATTTTAAAATTTATGATTAAGAACATACACCTAACTTAGAAGACCAAGGTTTACCTCCCATGCACTGCCTCGCGGACTAACGGAGAGTGGGTAAAGAGCTTGGCGGATTGTGCAGGCCGACTTTGACTTTGTCAACAACGTGTCGGTAATCCTTAGGTGTCCAATCTCATAAAATGAGACCAAGATATTCCAACGCTGACTTTGTCAACAACATGTCGGATAGAGCTTGGCGGGTTTGCACACCAACGCTTGATATACAAGCAATGTTGGATACCCTTGGATTACTATTATTATTATTATTGAAATTATAAGCACAAAAGAGAGTTACGCGAATTCAACTTAACACAACTTAGTTTTAAAGATTCGAAAAGCCAATATAAGTATTTTAAGTCCTCCACTTATTTAAACAAAGACTACAATATGGAATAAACTTCATGGCCATCACCTAAGAATCTCCCTATGTACCGGTTACACTATTATCCCTCAAAATTAAACTTTTCATTATATTTCTTATTTGATCTTAGCTAAGAAAAAAAAATACTATCAATTGATTAACAACCCTTAACTTATTTTGTTGTATCAATCTAAAATGAGTCATGTTTCAAAATAAAAATAAAAAAATGGTATGTTACTACGATGTAAAATGTATGTTGGTTCTATCTAATGCATGAAAATAAAAAGGGAAAAATAAAGAAAAATAAAAATGGATGCAATGCAGACTCAAAAACTTGATCGTCGCTTTCCTATGAATTAGAAAAGAACGAATTTTAAAATAAATACTGCAAGCGCACAGGTGTGTAGCATACAGGTCGAACACAGAGAGGCAAATTATTTAAATAATTTCTTGGGCGAGTTAGACGAAGCTTGGGGATTGATTTTGAAAACAATAAAACTATTATTGAATTGAGTACAGATCTGAATCTAATCAAATCTATATTCAATCCAATATGACCTAAGAACGCAATAAAAAGAACAGAAATTAAAACTGCAGAAATTGAAATAACAAACAGGAATTAAAATTAGGATTACCGCTGAATCTAATCAGACGGTTAATCACAAATGAAAAATAAATGAAAAAGACAAATAGTGTTCTACCAAATCTAATTGGATAGACAACACTAATTGCTAAAAAAATGCAGAAAATAAGAAGAAGAAGAACTTTGTTAATTGAGAAGAAGATAGAAAATGGGATACATAATAATGGATGGTGGCTACAATGCTATTACAAGGGTATATATAGGAATAACCAAACCCTCACCCTAACCCTAATGCAATGATAGATGGGCCTTAGGGAATTCACCAAAAGAGTTTACAATGAGAAACTCAAATGGGCCTTAGTTATATCTATTAAATTTTTTTGGCCTTTCTTCTTTTTCTCTTGGTTCTTTGACAAGCCTCCCTTGATTTGAGATGTGCATGGCCTTTTTATAAATCATTTTCTTGTCCAACGGCAACTAGATGTGAGATCTTCATCTACAATTCTTCAAAATGTAAATATATAGCAATCCGATCTCCATTTCTCTACTTTTCTGGTTGCATGCGGGCTGGGTTGGAATATCTGTAAAAGTAACAAAACAATACCCAAGTAATATTTATTTATATACAAAAGATAAGATATAAGAGCATAAAATAAACACATTTCTATGTTAATCAACGCTATAACAGGTTGTTGTTGGGTATGATTTCATATAGCGTTTACGTTTGATAGAAAAGTAAAATGCTATAAGGTATCAATTTTTAATAGCGTTTTATTCAGTGCTATTTAAAGTCGACGGCCTAAGATAGCATGTCGTTACATGGTGTTCTCTGAAATGCTATATTAGGATATAATAACGTTTTTCAAATGCTATAAAATCCCTTTTTTGTTGTAGTGTGATGAGCGAAAACTTTTTGAACTGATTGACGATAATGTTGTTGGGTCTAAAACTGAAATTGAAACATTTGAAAACTTTGAAATTCTTGAGGTTGAAAACAAAGAAATTGCTGAATGTGATCTTAAACACAATAACGATTTTTCTTAAATTGTTGAAACTCCTTACGACTTGATCATTTCTACTGAACCTCACTATGATCACTTGTTTTTCAATGACAAATTTCTGCAGTATATGAACTTTTTCTGGAATAACACTGTTTTTGACAAAACACGATTTCGAAATTTACTGACAATCCATTTGTTTGGTTTTGACTTTAGGTTTACAAATGAACCTTTAGTTAACAAAATTTCAAATATCAAAGAAAAACCGAACAATATTTGTCAAAACAAGTGTGGGGGTGAGAGTGATGCACACGTCTCTCAATTTATACATCATCTGAACAAATCAAACTTTGTTTTTGAAACTTTTAGTGAACCCCAGCTCAATGACCTCTCTTTAGTTGCTACTGAAATTCAATTTAATTTTAGGATCAATTGTAAGCTCAAAATTTTAAAATTAGCAACTCAAACTTTTGAAAAAATAAGATTTATTTTTACAAATCTAACACATAATATAAAATCCTTTATGATTTGGTTTCCTATGCTTCAGTTGTGTCTCATAATCCTAATGAGGCTGATCCATTGATCCATTGTGGACCGGTTCATCTATTCGATGACTGCGTATTCTCTGCATGCGCATCCAGTAAGCCACGCTTACCCTCTTATTTTCTTTCCCTTTCACTAAGATATGTCTAATTGATGACTATGGGGACACAGTCTATTTTTAAGTGTGGGGGGAGGGGGAATTTACATTACATCAGCAATCAAATTTTATGAACCAGGTCATTCGTTGAATAAGGACTAACTTAAAATTCATAAATAACACCTTGATTCTTGTTTGATAAGTTGAATTTTTGGGTGATAGGAATGAACATTATTTATTCATTGAGTCGTAATGTGTCTTTTTAAGATGCTAGCTTGAGACTGTGCAGACGTTAGTCGTGTTTTGGAGTAAGCGTGTCAACCCTTGTTATACATGTTAGAATGTGCAAGTAAAAAAATCAAAAAAAAATCAAATAATAATGATTTTGCACCTACATTTGTTGGATTTTCTGAGTTCGTTTTCATGCATACTATTTTTTTTCTCACTCAAATTTTCAAAGCCGTAAGTTCTAAAATCCACTTGGCCCAATTAAGGAGAAATGACTCATTGTAGCGTTCTTCTTCGATACCCCACATTATTCAAACCCAAGTTTTAATCGAATTACATCCATGTTTCGATAAGTTTTTCTTATATTGGTATACTTAAGAACCTTGTATAGATTTATTTTCAAAGGTTCAAAAACATCACTTTTTATACTAATATTATATTACCCACTCCGTACTTGTTTTAAGGTTGGATAACCATATACTACATCATATTTTATATGGGTTATCTATCTTAAGAAAGTTTTCTTATCTTTCCTTTCAGTTTTTTATATAACATCAAGCTAGACTTGTGTGTTGAATTAGGGTTATAGAAGTAGAGTAACTAGGGCACAAAATTTTCCTTTCATGAAGTGTTGGTTATGATTCGCTTAGTAGAGGAGGAATCAAATGAAATAATATATGGTATCATTCCATTCCATCTCCACTCATCATTCAACATGCATTTATGAAAAAAAGGAAAAAGAAAAAGAAAAAAATGCAATAAAGAGAAAATCTCTAAGAATAAAATAGTCATTCATCATTCTTGACTATAAAGCATTTACATTCCATCCACATCCATCATACCGTACTTAGAAGCAAGGATTGTAATAGAGGAGATAAAAGGAAACAAAACGTCCATATATGCCTTAGCATTACTTTATCTTTTGTAGCTTGAAGTTTAATTAATACACTTGCCCTCTTATCAATAATATTTTTAGAACTTACGAAATTCTCCTTCATCTATAGATAACTCACATCCAATACATTACAGTCACACTGGTGCAAAATTATTCAAAAAAGAAAAAGAAAGATTGGGTGCATATTATTGATGTCTAGAACTTTAGTTGACACCACGCTCTTAAACTTCAAGACAATTACGGTGTTATCAAGGAATTATGATTCAGCTTGAAAATTTTTACTCATTTTTGCACCAATAATGGGATGGACAATTTGGGACTAAACCATTGTTATTGAAGCTAGGTAAAGTCCTTGGAATGTGAAAGACCTTAAATAATTTATTTGATTAATCCGCGTATATAAGGCGCTTTGGATTTTGTGGGTAGTATCCGCTGAAAACCCTCACGAGACAACACTCGTCCAACTAGGGACATCTAGGGGTTTAACGGCTTGTTGCATATGCTAAATGCAATCGTGTTTCCTACGAAAATGTGACATATCTTAGTTTAGTTTATTCGAGGACGAATAAAAAGATAAGTGTGGGGGTATTTGATATACACATAAATGTGTATATTTTATCCACTTATTTATCTTGTTTTCTCTATAAAATAATTGATATTGTGTATTTATAACTGTGTTTTCAGATTATTGATAAAAAGCATGGTTTAAAGCATTTAATAGATAAAGCATGAAGAATTTGCTTAAAAAGACTGAAGTTTGAAATTTCTAAAGCTTGAAGAACGGTTGCAAATAGAGTTCAATTAGGTAGATTTGGCTCACGAAAGACTCATGCTGCGTTCACATTAGCTCATTTGCAAGGCCTCTCACTCTACAGCATGACCACTACGTTCACATTATCTCATTTGTAAGGCCTCTCACTCTACAGCTGCGTTCACAGTGGCTTATGTGTTATTTGGGCTAAATCTTTAGTCCCACATTGTGTAATTAGCCAATTAGTCATTGTCGTATCAGTTATAAATACACTTGTATCTTGTTCATTTAGAATTACATTGGGTTTTATTCTGTAACTCTTTCTTTTGGAATAAAATCATTCTTCTCCCTTTCTCTTTACTTTTTATTGTAATTTATTTATGTTGTTTATTTTATTTTTCTCTTCTTCTTTAGCTACGTCTAGCTAATCTCCTTTAATTAGGGGTGATGACGTTTAGATTAGATTCAATATCAATCACATAGCCAAAAAGATTAGAAATTCATGTATATAGATCTAGATCTGAACCAAGGGTTAGATCTGAACCTTCATATTATGTGTCATTTAAGAGCTATGCTCCTTCACAGGGTATATTCGAGTTCGATCTAACGTTTATTAGATTTAGATCTAATATTTAGGGTTTTAGAAATGAATTAGTGAATCTGCCCTAATAGCCTATGATTGTTTAAGAGCTTAGCTCTTGCATAGGCTATACTTGTTGTTATTCACATATTTGTTTCTAGAAACCTAATTATCGTTGATTCATGTTTGTGACAGAAACATGAATTAGATCTGTATTAATTCGTTTGGCTATTGATGAATATTGATCTAGTTTTTGTCGTTGCTCCCTAATTGCTTTCTTTTATTATTAAAAACTTGCTTTTTCGTATATTTCCTGTTATTTTCAACCAATCAAACCTTTGGAATAACTTGATTGGATTTATTAGTAAAATAATTTTGGTCCCAGAGTTCGACACCCTTTACAACAACCCTTGTTGTTTAGGAAAGCCGAACGAATTAAATAGTTGGTTTCAATTGTTTAATTTGTTCGCAAACACCAAGCTCGAATGCTGACTCAGCGTTGCATGTACGATAAGATTCTGAACACCTATAAATAGGCTAGCAGAGCCTAGCCTAATTATCACACTCTCTGAGACAACGTCTAAGCTCTGCCATTCTTTCTCTTCCTCAAATCTCTTCAGAAAAATAAGATAATTAGTTTAGGAAAATTCTGAATCAAGATCTAGAGGAAAAGAATGAATACTAATTGGAAGGTGTTCAGAATCATATTCGAAGTGTGGTAATTTTCTAGATCTGGTCTATTCAATTTTTTTCCTTTTTCTTCCCTTTTTATTTTAGTAAAAATTATGAATCCATGGTTGTTAGGTTCTGAATCCAATTGGGGGAAAACCATGGAATGCTAGATCTGAACCAGATCCAAGATTTGGAAAGCTAATTAGGTGAGTGGATTTAAGTTATATCATTTTTGATTATGATATATTATCGTTTGACATTCCCCATTATATATGACTTGTTGAAATATGATATGTTGAAATGTTTAAACATATGTTAAAATGAATAAAGTGACGAATATGACATGTTGGAATATTAGTATGTTAAGATATTATTATGTTGGAAAATTCATATGCTGAAATATGAACTTGTCAAAATATATATAGCGATTACTGTTGTTTCAATTCCATGTTAACTTATGACATTTGTGTATATGGACCATTAACGGTAGAAACTGAGAAAATTACATGTTAGTTTGTTTTATTTGAACAATTACATGACTAAAACGATTACATGTTAGAATAGAATTTATTGTATGTTAGAAAGAACATGCGACATAAAATGAGTTTAGTATGATGACATGTAAAATATAGACTTGAAAGAATCGACACGCTTAAATTATATAGAAAATTTACAGTAAATAGGAAACTGTAACTGCGCTTAGACACGCGGTTAGATTACACTTATGGTAGAAGTCTGGCCTGAACCGCCAGGCATATCCAGCATCCACGAGTGGTAAATCTAATGTGAGGGGTCTAAGTGCATAAATAAAACATGTAACGGTGCTAAGACACGAGGTTAAGTCAACTTGTGGAAGAAGTCTATCTGGAACCGCCCGACAAATCTGGCATCTACAAGGCTTAATGTGAGTGGTCTAGTGCATAAACACATATATATAAATATATGTACATAGCAGGATTGATAAATAGCATTAATTGTAATTTATGGAAATGAATGGGAATTGAATGAAAGTTACAACAGTAAAAGGAATGGAACGAAGGGGGAATGGTAATAACCTATTATAAATTAATTACATTAATAGGAATGTTATATAATAGGTAGACTTGTCCTAGGGACAAGTGTAGATTATAACTTAGGTTATAATAAACGATAAAGAAAATGAGATAACTTACGTAATGAGATGAGTGGTACTTAATTGTAAATTAAGTAGTCAGTAAATGGAGAAAACTGAAACCAGTTGTTTGTAATAAGTAGAGAAAAGGGGAAATTTATGAAATGTAAGAAGTTGTATTTAATTATAAATTAAGTAATCTATAAACTTGAAAATCTGAAATCTGCTGATAAGAATAACATGTTAAGGCTTGTCCTAGGGACAAGAGGAAATTATAACATAGGTTATAATAAAAGGAAAGGAGACTTATTAGTGAACCTTAGTTAAGAGAACTAAGTTAATAAGTAAACAACAATAAGTTGTAGTGACAATGTAAGATGGAATTATAATTAAATAGGGAAGAGTGAGGCAAACTTATGAAACAAAATAAGTTATATTTAATCATAAATAATGTCTGACATGTTAAATTAGAAAACATGTGAATTGAGATATACTTAATTACATATTAAGTAGAACATTATATTGTAACTTTGAAATCAACGAGAATATAACGGGATTGTGGATTACAGACCTTGGATCACAATCTAGAGAATAACATATTATGGGCTTATTAATGGGCTTATATAGGTTCAGTTATAAGACCGAAATTAATAAGCAAGAGGAACTTGGTAACTTGAATAAGAAGTCAATGTGAATGGGAATAACCAAGTTAAATGGAAATCTGATGAGGTAAAGTAAGCGCATAAAAGAATATTTAGACATAGGTTATAATAACATATTAAAGTGAGGCGCTTGGACCAGTCCGCACGTTTGAGGTGAATAACCAAATAGGGTAGATCATCGTGGTGTCATAAGGCACGAGGGGAGCGCACGTTCATCAGATTATTCTGTCGGCTCCGAAGGACTAGAAGGGGAAGCACGCGGCTTCCTAAGATACGTGAGGTGCTCCTGGTAGTCCTTTGTTCTCCATAAAAGCAAATACATCCAACTAATTAAAGCACACTAAATATGAGATTCGAAAGCAAATACAAGCAAATATTTAAAGATAAATAAAACTAGACAGACTAGTTTTCAGCAGATGATGAGGAGGAAGATGAAATTCCAAGCTTTCTTCCTATCTTGACCATAAACTTAGTCATTTTGGAAAAGTTCTTTTTGAGCTTCTTTTGATTGTTGACAATCTTCACTCGATTTTGAACAATCATCTCTCTGGAAGTGGTTCTAGTGTTGATTGGACACTCACCACTTTCTAATGAAGTTTCTTCTTCTTCTTCGACTTCTATAGGTGCTTGTTCTTATTGCATTCGAGCTTGTTTGGCTTCAAATGTCTCATATGGTTTGAAAGTGAGAGGAATTCGCATGAGGTGTATGTTTGAGGAGTCAAACACTTTTCTTAGCAAAAAAATTCTTCGTGAAGATCAACTCCAAAGTATTTGAAAATGCGGCTGAGATAAGCTCTATAGTAAAGAGTGTTATTATGAGGTTTTTATGGGCTTGAACTTGCTTAAGATCATATCGGCCCAGTTGATGTTATAGCCACCAATAATAACAAAGAAGGCTTTTTGGACCTTGAGAGTTGGATTATTAAAGTTTCCCAAATGGAGAGTAATGGTATGTTGGAAGAGAAGGTTTATGATTCTTGTTTTTGGACGGAAAAAGCGATTTTTGAAATCCATTTGAGCATCGCTTTCAACTATATCATGAAAAGTCTCCAAATTTGTTTCATCGATTTGGAAATCCGAAAAATCCGAGATATGCTTCTACAATTTAAGATATTTCCCAAGATTTCGACATTTAGAACAATTTGCGTGCCTTTGACGCTACTCCAAATTTGATCTTCGTTGCCTTCATAAAATCCGCGATTGAGATTCACATAAAACATCTTGACAAGCTTAAAATAACATACTTCGTCGTTACCCCGAGAGTTAATTAGACTCAAGACTTCATTGAGATCATAGGAAGGAAAATCTTCAAAGACATCAAAAGCTCCCGTATTGACTTTAGATTTTACTAGATGGTCAACATTGGTTTGATAGAATCTCTATCATTATGAAGATAACCTTTGATGGTTTTGGTTAACTTCAATTTCTGAGATGAACTAGAGGAAGCCATTGAATTGATTGTTTTGAAGAGAATAGATATAAAGAATATAGTTTGAATTGTGAATGAAAGGTAGAGAGAATAGATGTATTTATAGGAATTGAATGGAAATGAATTGAATAGGGACAACTTTTTAGAAATCAATGACATATTTTCAGTCCTTGGGAGTTGGTGAAAAGTTGGAGGGAAGTTTGAAAGTTCAAACCTTTGAAATTCAAATTTCAAATTTCAAATTACACGCAAATATGTCGATATATGGACATATGTATGTCGACATATATGTTAATTTTTAAAGGACATTTGGTTTTTGTGACTTGTGATTTGAGTTATCGATTTATATTTCGGGGTTAATGATTTCCTAAAATAATTCTTATCCTAGCAAACATGCAAAAAAAAAAAATTCAGTTATTATTATATTATTTTGAATTTCAAATTTGAATTTTAAATTTTAAGTTTAAATTGTAAAGATTAATTTTTAAATTCAAAACAAACAAATCAAACAAAACGACCATTCAACCAAGAAAAAAATTAAAAATTAATTAAGGCATACCCAGTTTTTAGATCTTTTTCTTCGAAATTTTCTGAATTCTAAGCACGTATTTGAATTTCCAGTTTCTAGCTCTTCATCACTTGATGTTGAATCTGAATCATCTAACTTTGTTGTGTATGTTTTCTTTCTCTTCTTTGATGAATTGTTGTTGTCCATTTGTTGAATTAATTTATCCGAATATGGACACATTCTCCTTATATAGCCTGGTTTAATGTAGTTATAACATCGACCATCATTTCTTCCTGAACTTCCTTGATTATTATTTTGAGGATAATTTTTCCTTCTATATCTCAGAAATTTTCTAAAGTATCTTGTCATTAGGGCTGTTTCTTCATCGTTCTTTATACTCGAGTCATAATCATTTGTTGTTGCATTAAATGCGATGGATTTCTTCTCAATTAGCATGTTTTCCTTTCTTTTCCCGTAATTGGACTTCAAAAGACATCAAATTTCCAATTAACTCCTCAATCTTCATTTCACTGACATTATTGGCTTCTTCAATCGCCAAAGTTTTCTGATCCTATTCTGGAGTCAATAAACTCAATATTTTCCTAACTTGGTCTTCTTTAGAATAAGTTTCCCCAATTGCTGTTAATGAATGCACTATCTCTTGAAATCTGCAATACATATCGGAGACGGACTCATTCTCATTCATTTTGAATAACTCAAACTGATTAATTAGCATTGATATCTTAGTTTGTTTAACTTTACTAGTTCCTTCATGAGTAACTTGAAAGTTCTCCATATTTCATAAGCAGATTTACAAACTGACACTCTGTTAAACTCATTCCTATCTAATGAACAAAACAACATATTCATGGCTTTAGAATTGCTTTGTGCAGCAGCCTTTTGTTCATTTATCCATTGTGTAAAATTAGTTGTGGGTTCAACAAAATCATTTTGTGTTATTCCACGTGTCTAATCCTATTGATTGTAATATATTTTCATTCTACATGCCTAATATGAATAATTACTACCATTAAATAGTGGTGGTTTAGCAGTGGACTGACCCTCTACAAAAGAACTATTATTGCCACCGATGTTGGTTGCCATTATAACTATTTTTCAAAAATAAGATTATGAAATTTTTGAAAGACCCAGCTCTGATACCAATTGTTAGGGATTGTAAAATGGATAGTTAAGGAAAATCTAACAATAGAGGGAGGTGGATAGTGTTTTTGAGGAATTTAACAAAATCTGAAACTTATATGATCTATTATATGAATCACACACTACAAAGATTATCACAGACACAGAATCAAACACAAACACAAAGATAAGCAAAAATAAAATGCAGAAAAGGAAAGAACATACCGGATTTTATACTGGTTCGGATTACTCCTAAGTCCAGTCCCATGCAACGCTGGATTGCGCAAAGTTTTATTACTATATCAATATCCAAGTACAACCCCCTTTGATTTCACGGCCATAAGATTACCACTGATTCCAAATACGCTTGATCAGTATATTCCCCTTGATTTCCTGGCTATAAGGTTAACACCACTTTGTTTCCTTGATTTCAAGGCTACAAGGACACACCTTTTTCCCAAACACTTCCCAAACAATTACAATAACCCTATAACTCTTCAATAACACTTTGATTCAAAGAGTAATGAGTAGAGAGTGAAAAGAGAAGAAGATTTATATAAATAGAATTGAATTAGGTAGAGTATAAGCGTAGAAATAATAAAATATGAAATATTAATGGTGTAATGACAGAGGATGAAGATGGAGAAAAAGAGTTATGAAAAATATTCAGAATCAGCCCCAATTTATGAGATTTGAAAGGTTGCAATGCTTCTGGAACGTTAAAAATAGTGAAAAGACACTTCCTTTCAAAATAGAAAATATGACAGTTATATGTCGACATATCGACATATATATGTCGACATAACCCTTCACAAAATTGAGTTTTGAGAATTTTTGAAGTGTTTAATATATATATATATATATATATATAATTCTGGAAATTCTAGAGTTAAAACTTAGTGTTATAAATAAGTATTATAAAGTAAAAAATCATATGAAAACATAAATATAAACTATATGAACATATTTATAAAATTATAAAATATAAAACTATATAAATATAAGTATATAAAAGTATAAATATGTAAAACTTATAAACTATAAAACTTGAGTTTAAAATCAAAAGTAAAATAGAGAAACTAAATAATGATTGAAGATAGAATTTGAAAATAGATTTTGAAATCAGAAATTGAAAATCAGAATTTGAATCTAAATTTGAACCTGAAGTGTTTTTTAGAGTCTTACAAAAACTAATCTCTATTACTATATTTATCTTGAACTCTTGAAATCTTGATTACTCATGAGTTTGAATCATCTCTGAATTATATATCTCTAGAAGCTCTTAAACTGTGTAGTCTTCAGTATTAATTCCTGTATATAAATCCTGCTTATGTATATATATATATATATATATGTATATATTATAGATAAATGTGTTAGTTTATATTTTACAATCAATTAATATTGAAATAAGGTTGTTGTCATCAAAACTCCATTCTCCAACAATACGTCATGCTGAAGTAGATGGAGTTGGCCAAACTTAAAGAGGTGATAGAACATAATAGCCATTGTCACCATCATGACCATTACGATATATCTCATTTAGTTCAAAGTGAAAACCCTAGTTAATATTTGGTATGTTATTATCGAAGTATAGTGATATAGTTTTAGTGTTTGAGAAATGGATTGGGTGATACTTGACGTCTATGTTATAATCCCATTTGTCTTAAATTTTATTTTATTTATATGAGCATACATTCAAAAAGTCTTTCATGCTATAAATTAATGTCAATGTTTACTTTCAAAATTTCGATCATCCGTCCATAATTTTATATCCAAGCCTACATCAAAATTAAACTTTACTCAAATTTTAGTCTACATCCTAACTAAACTTTACTCAAACTTTTCTTCCATTTCGTATAAACAACGATCTAATGATGAGCACTGACCTTTTGTTGGAAAACATACCTTCTTATCTTAAGAGAATATGCTAAGATATCCAAGTTGTCATCTAAATTCTTGTAACAGCCCGCATTTTACGTATCAGAGGATTGTAAAATATTTTTATTTTATTCCTGAGGGTTGGATCATTCTCATATTTTAATATGTTGCTTATGCGGATGGGAGACATGTCCATAACTTTTACCAATTTTGTTCGTGATCATTTTGCCCCTATCAGTCTTGTACAGGGTATAACTTTTGAATTGGATTAAATCAGGGGTTGAGACCTATGCCATTGGAAAGGAATGATGATTCCCTTTCCGCGGAGTGGTCACATTAAAGATTTGGCTTAGCGGTTTGGGAGGAATCGATGTTTTAAGGTTTTCAGTTGGCTATTCAGGTTTTGTAAGCCATAATGGGTTGATTTGGGGAGGCCCATTAGTGAGCTGGTGGGAGCTATAAATAGGAGGTGAGAGGTATGCAGAATAGTTTACTTTCTTCATTCTCTCATTTGGTGGCCTTGTGTTCCTCCTTCCTCTAACACCTTTCCACCATTAAAAATCGAGATCTAAGGAAGGGAATCTAAGATCTACACCATTTGAAGCTAGATCTACATCATTTGAAGTGAGAGTTCATTGAATCAAAGGATTTGGATCAAGTTCTTCACTATTCGTAATCTAATTTCACTGTTTTTTGCTTTGATTTGGAGAATTAGTGAGTGATATGTATTTCTCACATGGATTCAATTAAGTATATGAGTGTTTGATCGATTTTTTCATCAAATTCATGTGTTTTCTCTTAGATCTACACCATTGTTGGTCCATTTTCATATAAATCACCATAAGATCCAATTTAATAAGTTTAAGCTGGTAATTTCTATGCTATTTCATGTGATAATGCAAGTTAGATCCGCAATTCGGTTCATATGTTCATTTATCATAATTTTGGTGAGTTTGCATAATTTTAGTGATAATCGTCATATTCATGTTGTTATTAATTTCATAACATGTTTATGATCGTGTTAGGTAAATTGGATGAGTTGGTTTCGTTGAATTCGAGGCTTGGCGAAGTTTTGGTCAAAATCAGAATTGGATTGAGGTAGTGCAGGTTTTGGATCGGTCGGCATGGGAGTGACCGATCGGTCGTGGAGTGGCTTGGGGAACAAGTCAGAAGATGCGATCAGTGGGTGCTCCAGAGGGACCGATCGGTAGGTGCTCCAAGGGGACCGATCGGTGGGTGCTCCATGGGGACCGATTGGTGGGTGCTCCTGGGGGGAGGGGCGATCGGTCAATGTTCTAGGGAAGGGTCGGTCGGTTAGTACTCCAAGAGGATGGGTCGGTCACATAGGGTTATTTCTGAAAAAATTATTTTTCGGGTATGACCCAATTTTGAATAAAAGGGTCTCGAATTTTTTTTTCCGGGTGCAACCCCCCGAAGCCTAGCCACAGCGCAATGATGTAATTTGGCTCAGTGAGGGTGTGACTTCGAAGTAAATTCAAGTAGGAAGGTTTAAAGTATTGAAATGTGTTCGCTGATCGGTGTAGAACAGCGAATGAGGTGACAACTCAAAGGTCGTGAGTTGGTGGATAATGGTCGCTTGAGCTATGAAAAGTCGTCAGGTTGGACGATTAGAGATGTGAAGGCCGAGAGATTATCGTTGTCGTAAGTTCTAGCAGGCTCGAAGCAGGGGTAAACTAGAGACGTCAGAAAGACCGGTTGTAGGTCGAGTACCCTGGGTACCATTGAAAGGCCTAGTTGTCAAGGTTGGACAAACATACGTATCGTTGAAAGGCATATAGAGTTTATGCTAGAACTGGGGTTACCATTAGCCCTTGACATGTGGCAAGATTGGTCGTCATACGATTAACGATGGTTTGGAAGCAAGGTTGGCGGTGATAGCCAAAGTCTATCATGGTTGATTAGTTGCCTTGGTACCGTCTCACGTAAATTGTCCAAGGTCGAAGGAGATGTTTCTTGGGTGCTTGTCTGATATTGGTTTAGGCCTTTGGGGCTTGTGCTTATGAAATGTTAAATTCGATTAGGAAGGTTTACGTGAGATACATATAATCTGGATGTTATGAGTGCTAGTGGTGTTTGTTCTTGAAACGACCCGCAAATCCGAGCTATCCGAGTTGACTAAATACAACACATGCCCAACCCAAATAACACAGAAATACGAACCATCAATAGAAAGAAGATAAAGGATGAGAAATAGAAAGAAAGAAATATTAGAATAGGAGAAAAAAGAAGATCACAACTCACAGCGGAACGAATAAAATATATTATATAACATAAGCTTTGAAGTACAATCTGTTTTGTACATATATACATACCATCACCAGAGTACACATAACATTTGATTCAGCGGAAGTAACTCTAAATAACTAACGTTGAAGCCTCCAGCTTCAAGCTCCTCCAAGTGTATCTGTAAAGGCCTGAAACACTTGACTGCCCGTACAAATTTGGGCACCCAAGAGTTTAGGAAAAACAAAACAAAATAAACTCTGGGTCAGTCATGGGACTGGTGTGAGTAAACTCCAACCACTTGTTTAACTTTCAAAACTCTTTTCGGAAGAAAAGATAATAGTAAGACCAGCCCATACATAAACATGGACAGTTTTTACCTTACTATAACCCAAAACATTTTGATACGAAAATCCAGTGATATTATAATAATGTCTACATCAAGTAAATAACCAAATAACAGAACGCTTGCATCTCACGCTCTACATATATAGTATAAAATCAAAAACCGCATGGCGCTTATTGGAGATTGGATTTCCAACATGACAAGGTATGGGACCACCTTCCGATGATGTATCTCTAGAGGCGAATACACCTGGGTTCAACAAGAACGTCTTGCAACCCGGCCCACACATGACCGATCACTCATTTCGCTTGAGTGTATCGAATGTATATCACCAACGGTTGGGCTCAAACCACCGTTTCCCGAATGGGCAGAATCGATAGATTTAGAAACAAAAGGAATTTCTCTAGATAGGTGATTATACACCCTAATGGGTGCGACCCACATAGCCATGCTGCCTGCCCGATTTTTGTCCTTTCCCGGTTGTTGAGGCCTGAGGCTACGATTACTTACCATTCATTGATAACACAATCACTTTGAATGCCACATTGTCAGATCCGTTAATCACTAGTTGAGTTTGCACAAATATTCTGGATATTATGCTAAGGGATAAATCCGTTGCAACCATATATATTCATACAGACCAACCCATTTGATCATTGGAAATACTCTGTCAGACATTCGTCCATTTACGTTCGTTCTGGGATTGAACGAAACCGAAGGCACTATTTCTATTACTAGAAAAGCCCTTGCACTTTACTCCGTCTTCAATATATTCAGCATACTTGGTTCGCAACGCTTATGCCGATACGGAGTGGTTCTTCGGATAATAATCCAACCGGTCTCTCCATATTGACAACGATGGTCAAAACTTCGATAGTCTGTGATTTAACTATCGAATCAAAACAAGTGTTCAATCAACATATCAACCAAATCACTGGGCTCTTTAATTAATATTCATTAATTAAATCACTTCTCCATTTCCTTATCAATATTTGTTAACCAAATATTTTCAATAATCAATCTTGGCCCTTTACGCTATTTGGAAAAAAACATTTCCCCATATCCACTTCTTTTATTTTCTATATATTAGAAAAATCTCTATTTGCAATTGGAAACAATTCCAATCACTTATCTCTATCCCTTTTTGTTTAAAATATTCGATTTTTATATTCACTTTCCTATCGAATTCAATACGTCGATACAATGATTTCTAATTATCAAAATATCTTAAAAATATTCTAACTCCTTAAATTTCCGGAAAATTTTGCCATAACCTCCCCTGTATCTGGAGCATCGGGAAATTTCAAATAGCTTCCCCGGTCCTTCTAATCTCAAAAAGAAAGAAAAAGCCAAGCGGCTTGCCGATACGGCGCATAAAATCTCATATATGAATTTAAACATGTACTTTTTTGTCGGGCACATAAATAAAAATCTTCATATACTCCATCCCATATCTGTTTAATACCTGTTCACCTGTTTCCAATTCCATTCAACTCAATCCATTCATTTTAATTAAATTTTGAATCGTTTGAATTCAGTTTCGCTCAATTACTCTTTAATTAGCCTTTTTGCCTATTTCACTTCTTTGTTGAACATAACATGTTCGAACAAAATATTTAACTCGTTCATAACCAAATCGAATTTCGATTTCAATTCTAGTTTCCTTTTCTATTTCGAATATAAATTTTCAAATCGAATTCACTTATTTAAGGCCCAATATCCATTCAAAAGCTCCTTAACTAATTTCTATTCAATTTAGTTAATTCTATTCAATAAATCAAAATTTGGTTTCTGTTTCAAAAATCATATTCATTTACACAACTTGAATTCACATATATTTTACAACTCACTCTGAAATTTTCTAAATAGAACTTCGGATTTTATTTGCTTAAAATCCTTTTATAATATTAAATAAACCATTATGGTTTTAAAACGATTCTGGCGCTGCTTTTCTGAAAATTTGATTTTGATATAACTCAAAATATGTACGACAAAATCCAGATTTTTCTCTTCCATTAGAAAACTATTATCAAATCGGTCCGGACGTTTCTTGTTTCGAAGAATTCCGACTTCAATTGCGTTCTGTATACTCAATTGAAGTTCGAATCGCCAATTTACGAACTGCATCGCTGCGGCGAGTTCGTTTTAATTATATTTATATATATAAACTTTTAAACTTCGTTTAAAATGAATTCAACTCCACTCTAATATATATATATTCATATATATTTCAAATTCCCTTTGAATCTTTACATTTCAAATTCCATAGTTTTAAATCCTGTATTCAAATCCCATTTGAAATCCTTTATTCGAATTCCATTTCAAATCCTCTATTTAATTTCCACCTTAATTCAACTCCTTTTTGAATTTCTATATTTGAAATTCATACTTGAATTTAAATATCCAACTCCATTTAAATTTCTATTTGAAATTCTAAATGTTTCAAATCCCATTTGAACTTCTATATTCCAATTTCTATATTTGAATTCTATTGAAATTCAAATATTCAAACTCCCTTTTAAATTCTATATTCAAAATTCCATAGTTTTAAATCCTTTTTGAATTTCATATTCAAATCCCATAGATCAAATCCTATTTGAATTCAATTTGAATCTCTTATATTCAAATTTCATTTTCCATTTTCATTTGAATCCTAATATTCAAATTCATTTCCAACACCATTTGAATTTTTAATATTCAAACTTATTTTTAACACCATTTGAATTTCTTCACTCAAATCCATTTGAATTCCCTTGAATTCAAATTCCATTTCAAAACCATTTGGATTCCCTATTTGAACTCCTATTTGAAATTCTATTTCCAATTCTACTTTGAAAATCCTATTTCGAAGTTTATTTCAAATTCTATTTTGAAATTCTACATGCAAATCTCTATTTGAATTTCTTTATTCAAATTCCTTTGAATTCAAATTTTATTTTAATTTCTTGAATTCAAATTCTATTTTTCATTCTAATTTCGTCTATTCAAATTTTATTTGAACTTCTATTTGAATTTCTAATATTCAATCTCCTTTTAAAATTCAAATATTTAAACTCCTTTTCTAATACTACTATTCAAATGTTATACTCAAATTTCATTTGAGTTATATATTTAAAATTTCTTTCCACATCTTATTTTGAAATTTCAATTCAAATTCCAATTTCACACTTCTATTTCTGAATTACCAAATGATAATTCTTTTCACTTCACTTATAACTTCGTTATAAAAGAACTATTTATAAACTTCGTTTAAAAAGAAACTTCTTGTTTTATTTTTCAAAACAAGTTTATATTTTTATTCCCTTTAAAAATTCAAATTCTATTTAAAAATAGAATTTTCCCTTTTAAAATCTCAAATATCCTTTTAATTGGCCCAGTGATATTTAAAACAATCAAATCACCCAATTTTCAATCATTTGGTTTTTAACGCATCATATATGAATATATGTGAAATCAAACAAACAACAAACAGATAATATATTTTTGAGGAATCCAGTTGGATTCCTCCAACCTGTTTTCCTGCATCCACAGATGTTAGCACATAAATAATACCCATTCTGCTTCGTGGCAGAATATCGCGGTATAGAAGGTCATCCACTAATCATAGCGTGGGGCGTATAGGGTAATCATCCGCTATGAAACTGCGGGCATCCGCTAATGAGACTGCGGGAATCCAACCAATCAATCAACCCAATATATATATATATATAGCCTAAATAACTAATATATATAAAACAACCAGAAAACATTCACACAAGCAAAACAATTATTTTTAATAAAATAAAAATAATTCTAAAGGTGAGTGAGATTTACTCACCTTATTATTCGTTTGTCGAATATCCAGTTTAATTTCCATATCGTCTTAGCTACATGTCACCTCGAATCGTTGCGAATAAATTGTTTCTGTACCTAAGATGATTTAAAAATTTATTTATCGATTAAACATCTTATAAATTTCTAACAATGAATAAATAATTTAGTCCATGTATTTTAAAATTTTGTTAAAAAGAATATACCTTACTTTATGCTATAAAACAGCTCTTGCCGAACAATCCAAATCGAATCGCCACTTCATCGCTTCCCATCACCTAGCACCACCATATCAACAGCGTTTTGCATCCAAACCTGACTTACACATTTCATCAAACACCTACTGAGCATCAGCATGAGCTCCGCTTTCATCTCCCCTTCTCCTTTCCACTGTACAAAACTGAAGCAAACATCACCTCCCTCAAACGGCCACTGTCGCACACCAATACCATCAGAAAATTGAACTCCGCCTCAAACCCAAAATTTATATTGGCATGCACCTCGTTCAACTACCCAACTCCCCCACTATCACCACTACGTCACGTCACTCCTCTACCTCGCTACCTCGCCCTCCTATCCCCTGCTTCAATAGCCCGCAACTGAGATGATCCTATACCCTCACCATCGCTAAACGAGTGCCACATCTCATTGCAACCCTTTCAATCCTCACCGCTAGTCCAGAAAAGCCACAAACTCCATCGCGATCTAAAATCGACCCCCTTCCAGTGATGATCGGACCCAAAATCGAGCACGCCATGGTGACACTCTCCCTTGCAACGCGATGGCACCAGTACTCATTCGAGCTTCAGGGTCTTGGCATTTTGAATCGCAGTCCCCCTTTTGATTTCCGTTTTTTTTCTTCGGTGGAACAACTTCTGAAAGAAAGAAAGGAGAAAGAAACTTGAACGGGATTTCTAAGTGGAAGGAATACGAAGGCCGATGGGTTTATTTATAAATGCGAACAAGGGAACAAATGTACTGATGCCATTAATTTTCTGTTTCCTGGATATTGAAACCTAGAGACAAAGCTGTTGGCTCGAGATGAACAAGTCTGCGCTGATGTAAAATCTTAGGGTAGTGCTATTTGTTTTTAGGTCGGCTGAATACATATTGACTTGATTTTTTCTTTAATTAAAAACTAAACTATATCGCGGTCCTTTAATTTAAAACCCCGAACCACAATTTCAGCAAAACAACTGATGTTCCCAGCATTATTCACTATTCTGGATTCAACGAAACTGATTATACAATTTTTTGAATGTAATATAAAATAACCATTTTAAATCAATATAACTTAAATTCAAACAAATGAATTCTTCGATAATAAATTATTATTTGTTATCGTTTAAATTCAAATAAGACTTCATATAAATCAATTTGACTCCATTTCAAATTTAATTACTTAAGATCCTCCTATTACGATAGTTATGTCGATAATTCAATATAAAAATTGATTATATTATCAGCTCAATATTTAAAACGATATTAAATATTCAAAATAAATTGACCAGAAAAATCTGGGTCGTTACATTCTTCCCCCCTTAAAATAACTTCGTCCTCGAAATTGCTAAGGTAGGAAAAATGGTACAAACTCATTACTTTTCAATGATTCATTTATGTTGAAACTCAACTCCTCATATTTTGACAATTTTAGTTCCAACAAAACTTTTGGTCTTCTTCCATATGCATTCTAATTCATTCAAGTTAATTCTGATCCAATTTATTCACTTGATTTATTTAACTTGTTTAAGTTAAATTTTAATTCCCGAATTCAAATTCCCGGGTTTTTTTTTTCAAATTCTTTTGAAATCCCATAAATATATACATATATTTATTTTCATTTCAAATTTCAAACATTTGAATTTTCAAACAAAAACTTTTTCTAAGGTAGCAATTTCCTCACTTAAAAACTCGGAAATGAACACTGATGATGTTGCAATCATCATCAGAATTATTTCCCAGCGACTGAAGTGAGTTCAGTGCTTAACAATTTCAAATTCCATTTAAAATCCTTTTAAAACAAGTTATATTGTCCTAATATACTTCCAAAAATATTTCAAACTTCTCAGGATTAAATTTTCAAATTCTGGTTTGAATTCAAATTTTAATTCATCTCATTTTTATATTTCATTCAGATACAAATTAAATTTTGGTTATAAATAACCATTTCAAGTGTATAATCTAGTTATAGCAACCAACTCATCCATATATAAATAATAATTTAGAAAAATTATTCCTTTCCTATCGAAATAAAATTTTGGGTAAGATTATTTCATTTACCCACTTTAAAACAATATTATGTCAATTCTTCTGTTTAAGTGTTTAGAAATTCCTATCGACTTCGTGGCGTCCCACGATTCGACCAGAGTTCATAAACCACTCAACAGACTAGCCAACACAATATAAAACAATTTGTATATTAATAACAAATACGCGCTCTCGTATTATACACTCAACTCATTCCAGGATACTACTGACCCTATCTCTAATGAGCACATTCCAACAAGCCTAGGTGTTCGCTCAACCTAAGCTCTGATACCAACTGAAACGACCCGCAAATCCGAGCTATCTGAGTTGACTAAATACAACACATGCCCAACCCAAATAACACAGAAATACGAACCATCAATAGAAAGAAGATAAAGGATGAGAAATAGAAAGAAAGAAATATTAGAATAGGAGAAAAAAAAAGATCACAACTCACAGCGGAACGAATAAAATATATTATATAACATAAGCTTTGAAGTACAATCTGTTTTGTACATATATACATACCATCACCAGAGTACACATAACATTTGATTCAGCGGAAGTAACTCTAAATAACTAACGTTGAAGCCTCCAGCTTCAAGCTCCTCCAAGTGTATCTGTAAAGGCCTGAAACACTTGACTGCCCGTACAAATTTGGGCACCCAAGAGTTTAGGAAAAACAAAACAAAATAAACTCTGGGTCAGTCATGGGACTGGTGTGAGTAAACTCCAACCACTTGTTTAACTTTCAAAACTCTTTTCGGAAGAAAAGATAATAGTAAGACCAGCCCATACATAAACATGGACGGTTTTTACCTTACTATAACCCAAAACATTTTGATACGAAAATCCAGTGATATTATAATAATGTCTACATCAAGTAAATAACCAAATAACAGAACGCTTGCATCTCACGCTCTACATATATAGTATAAAATCAAAAACCGCATGGCGCTTATTGGAGATTGGATTTCCAACATGACAAGGTATGGGACCACCTTCCGATGATGTATCTCTAGAGGCGAATACACCTGGGTTCAACAAGAACGTCTTGCAACCCGGCCCACACATGACCGACCACTCATTTCGCTTGAGTGTATCGAATGTATATCACCAACGGCTGGGCTCAAACCACCGTTTTCCGAATGGGCAGAATCGATAGATTTAGAAACAAAAGGAATTTCTCTAGATAGGTGATTATACACCCTAATGGGTGCGACCCACATAGCCATGCTGCCTGCCCGATTTTTGTCCTTTCCCGGTTGTTGAGGCCTGAGGCTACGATTACTTACCATTCATTGATAACACAATCACTTTGAATGCCACATTGTCAGATCCGTTAATCACTAGTTGAGTTTGCACAAATATTCTGGATATTATGCTAAGGGATAAATCCGTTGCAACCATATATATTCATACAGACCAACCCATTTGATCATTGGAAATACTCTGTCAGACATTCGTCCATTTACGTTCGTTCTGGGATTGAACGAAACCGAAGGCACTATTTCTATTACTAGAAAAGCCCTTGCACTTTACTCCGTCTTCAATATATTCAGCATACTTGGTTCGCAACGCTTATGCCGATACGGAGTGGTTCTTCGGATAATAATCCAACCGGTCTCTCCATATTGACAACGATGGTCAAAACTTCGATAGTCTGTGATTTAACTATCGAATCAAAACAAGTGTTCAATCAACATATCAACCAAATCACTGGGCTCTTTAATTAATATTCATTAATTAAATCACTTCTCCATTTCCTTATCAATATTTGTTAACCAAATATTTTCAATAATCAATCTTGGCCCTTTACGCTATTTGGAAAAAAACATTTCCCCATATCCACTTCTTTTATTTTCTATATATTAGAAAAATCTCTATTTTCAATTGGAAACAATTCCAATCACTTATCTCTATCCCTTTTTGTTTAAAATATTCGATTTTTATATTCACTTTCCTATCGAATTCAATACGTCGATACAATGATTTCTAATTATCAAAATATCTTAAAAATATTCTAGCTCCTTAAATTTCCGGAAAATTTTGCCATAACCTCCCCTGTATCTGGAGCATCGGGAAATTTCAAATAGCTTCCCCGGTCCTTCTAATCTCAAAAAGAAAGAAAAAGCCAAGCGGCTTGCCGATACGGCGCATAAAATCTCATATATGAATTTAAACATGTACCTTTTTGTCGGGCACATAAATAAAAATCTTCATATACTCCATCCCATATCTGTTTAATACCTGTTCACCTGTTTCCAATTCCATTCAACTCAATCCATTCGTTTTAATTAAATTTTGAATCGTTTGAATTCAGTTTCGCTCAATTATTCTTTAATTAGCCTTTTTGCCTATTTCACTTCTTTGTTGAACATAACATGTTCGAACAAAATATTTAACTCGTTCATAACCAAATCGAATTTCGATTTCAATTCTAGTTTCCTTTTCTATTTCGAATATAAATTTTCAAATCGAATTCACTTATTTAAGGCCCAATATCCATTCAAAAGCTCCTTAACTAATTTCTATTCAATTTAGTTAATTCTATTCAATAAATCAAAATTTGGTTTCTGTTTCAAAAATCATATTCATTTACACAACTTGAATTCGCATATATTTTACAACTCACTCTGAAATTTTCTAAATAGAACTTCGGATTTTATTTGCTTAAAATCCTTTTATAATATTAAATAAACCATTATGGTTTTAAAACGATTCTGGCGCTGCTTTTCTGAAAATTTGATTTTGATATAACTCAAAATATGTACGACGAAATCCAGATTTTTCTCTTCCATTAGAAAACTATTATCAAATCGGTCCGGACGTTTCTTGTTTCGAAGAATTCCGACTTCAATTGCGTTCTGTATACTCAATTGAAGTTCGAATCGCCAATTTACGAACTGCATCGCTGCGGCGAGTTCGTTTTAATTATATTTATATATATAAACTTTTAAACTTCGTTTAAAATGAATTCAACTCCACTCTAATATATATATATTCATATATATTTCAAATTCCCTTTGAATCTTTACATTTCAAATTCCATAGTTTTAAATCCTGTATTCAAATCCCATTTGAAATCCTTTATTCGAATTCCATTTCAAATCCTTTATTCGAATTCCATTTCAAATCCTCTATTTAATTTCCACCTTAATTCGACTCCTTTTTGAATTTCTATATTTGAAATTCATACTTGAATTTAAATATCCAACTCCATTTAAATTTCTATTTGAAATTCTAAATGTTTCAAATCCCATTTGAACTTCTATATTCCAATTTCTATATTTGAATTCTATTGAAATTCAAATATTCAAACTCCCTTTTAAATTCTATATTCAAAATTCCATAGTTTTAAATCCTTTTTGAATTTCATATTCAAATCCCATAGATCAAATCCTATTTGAATTCAATTTGAATCTCTTATATTCAAATTTCATTTTCCATTTTCATTTGAATCCTAATATTCAAATTCATTTCCAACACCATTTGAATTTTTAATATTCAAACTTATTTTTAACACCATTTGAATTTCTTCACTCAAATCCATTTGAATTCCCTTGAATTCAAATTCCATTTCAAAACCATTTGGATTCCCTATTTGAACTCCTATTTGAAATTCTATTTCCAATTCTACTTTGAAAATCCTATTTCGAAGTTTATTTCAAATTCTATTTTGAAATTCTACATGCAAATCTCTATTTGAATTTCTTTATTCAAATTCCTTTGAATTCAAATTTTATTTTAATTTCTTGAATTCAAATTCTATTTTTCATTCTAATTTCGTCTATTCAAATTTTATTTGAACTTCTATTTGAATTTCTAATATTCAATCTCCTTTTAAAATTCAAATATTTAAACTCCTTTCTAATACTACTATTCAAATGTTATACTCAAATTTCATTTGAGTTATATATTTAAAATTTCTTTCCACATCTTATTTTGAAATTTCAATTCAAATTCCAATTTCACACTTCTATTTCTGAATTACCAAATGATAATTCTTTTCACTTCACTTATAACTTCGTTATAAAAGAACTATTTATAAACTTCGTTTAAAAAGAAACTTCTTGTTTTATTTTTCAAAACAAGTTTATATTTTTATTCCCTTTAAAAATTCAAATTCTATTTAAAAATAGAATTTTCCCTTTTAAAATCTCAAATATCCTTTTAATTGGCCCAGTGATATTTAAAACAATCAAATCACCCAATTTTCAATCATTTGGTTTTTAACGCATCATATATGAATATATGTGAAATCAAACAAACAACAAACAGATAATATATTTTTGAGGAATCCAGTTGGATTCCTCCAACCTGTTTTCCTGCATCCACAGATGTTAGCACATAAATAATACCCATTCTGCTTCGTGGCAGAATATCGCGGTATAGAAGGTCATCCACTAATCATAGCGTGGGGCGTATAGGGTAATCATCCGCTATGAAACTGCGGGCATCCGCTAATGAGACTGCGGGAATCCAACCAATCAATCAACCCAATATATATATATATATATATATATATATATATAGCCTAAATAACTAATATATATAAAACAACCAGAAAACATTCACACAAGCAACAAACAATTATTTTTAATGAAATAAAAATAATTCTAAAGGTGAGTGAGATTTACTCACCTTATTATTCGTTTGTCGAATATCCGGTTTAATTTCCATATCGTCTTAGCTACATGTCACCTCGAATCATTGCGAATAAATTGTTTCTGTACCTAAGATGATTTAAAAATTTATTTATCGATTAAACATCTTATAAATTTCTAACAATGAATAAATAATTTAGTCCATGTATTTTAAAATTTTGTTAAAAAGAATATACCTTACTTTATGCTATAAAACAGCTCTTGCCGAACAATCCAAATCGAATCGCCACTTCATCGCTTCCCATCACCTAGCACCACCATATCAACAGCGTTTTGCATCCAAACCTGACTTACACATTTCATCAAACACCTACTGAGCATCAGCATGAGCTCCGCTTTCATCTCCCCTTCTCCTTTCCACTGTACAAAACTGAAGCAAACATCACCTCCCTCAAACGGCCACTGTCGCACACCAATACCATCAGAAAATTGAACTCCGCCTCAAACCCAAAATTTACATTGGCATGCACCTCGTTCAACTACCCAACTCCCCCACTATCACCACTACGTCACGTCACTCCTCTACCTCGCTACCTCGCCCTCCTATCCCCTGCTTCAATAGCCCGCAACTGAGATGATCCTATACCCTCACCATCGCTAAACGAGTGCCACATCTCATTGCAACCCTTTCAATCCTCACCGCTAGTCCAGAAAAGCCACAAACTCCATCGCGATCTAAAATCGACCCCCTTCCAGTGATGATCGGACCCAAAATCGAGCACGCCATGGTGACGCTCTCCCTTGCAACGCGATGGCACCAGTACTCATTCGAGCTTCAGGGTCTTGGCATTTTGAATCGCAGTCCCCCTTTTGATTTCCGTTCTTTTTTTTTCGGTGGAACAACTTCTGAAAGAAAGAAAGGAGAAAGAAACTTGAAGGGGATTTCTAAGTGGAAGGAATACGAAGGCCGATGGGTTTATTTATAAATGCGAACAAGGGAACAAATGTACTGATGCCATTAATTTTCTGTTTCCTGGATATTGAAACCTAGAGACAAAGCTGTTGGCTCGAGATGAACAAGTCTGCGCTGATGTAAAATCTTAGGGTAGTGCTATTTGTTTTTAGGTCGGCTGAATACATATTGACTTGATTTTTTCTTTAATTAAAAACTAAACTATATCGCGGTCCTTTAATTTAAAACCCCGAACCACAATTTCAGCAAAACAACTGATGTTCCCAGCATTATTCACTATTCTGGATTCAACGAAACTGATTATACAATTTGATTTGAATGTAATATAAAATAACCATTTTAAATCAATATAACTTAAATTCAAACAAATGAATTCTTCGATAATAAATTATTATTTGTTATCGTTTAAATTCAAATAAGACTTCATATAAATCAATTTGACTCCATTTCAAATTTAATTACTTAAGATCCTCCTATTACGATAGTTATGTCGATAATTCAATATAAAAATTGATTATATTATCAGCTCAATATTTAAAACGATATTAAATATTCAAAATAAATTGACCAGAAAAATCTGGGTCGTTACAGTTCTGGTTTCCATGAATGAATGGTTGAAGTGTTTTATGTAAAGGCTATCACTATCCAATGTGTGGAAGATAGGGTTGAGTTTTTCTTTGATGTTGTGGGTAGATTAGTATGTTTATCTATCCATTCTCATATACTCTATTGATGATGTTTGTTAGTTGTTTTATCGCTCACTAAGACTGTTGTCTAACTCAAGGTTTTATGTTTCCCTCTTATTACCTTGAGTTGTTCATTCGGTTGTGGATGGACAGACTAGGTAGCAGGTGATAGGTGATAGCTTAGTGAGTACGATGTGGAAGTTTAGAGGCGAGCAGGAGGTTGGCGTACTATCTTTCTACTATATAGTATTTGGATTTCTGCTGTTTATTATTCTCCGAGTGTTGTAGTATGGCAATTTGTACAAACACTATTTCCAAGTGAATGGATATTACTTTCTAGTTGTTATGAAAGTCTAGTGTTTTCTTCTTCACTATTACTACCTGTTGTATGTGTTCAATTATATTTTATCCTTACGCTGGGAGTTATGACAGGTTCCGATGTCGTTATTTACTTATGATAATCGTATGATGATCGTCCACGGTTACCTGACACACTTTTCAGCGCATTATTTCTCTTGTTTAGTGCAGGGGTTATGGGCGGTCGTCACAATTCTACTTTATAAAAAATAAATTGGATAATTTATTTTTCTCCTTTTAGCTTAAATAAATCATAGCTAACATACAATCCTAGGGAAAGGTCAACAATGACCAAGGACCAGTAGAATGTTAGAATTTTTGAGGTTATATACCTAATGTGTTTGCTTTCCTATAATTTTTGAGAATTTGACTCTTGTCTGGCAAGCATCTAGTCTTTAGATGCTTGTTCAACAAACATCTGAAAACATATTTGTTAAACAAGCATTTATTTGGTTTATTTTAATATTTGTTAAATATGCGCTTAAACATCAGACATCTATTCAATAAATGTCATGATTTCAGATGTTTTTTTGAACAAACACCAGGAGTTTGGGTGAAAAAGCATTCAAATATATTACAGATATGTAACCATTTTAACCGAGTTTATAACTAAATAGATTTTATACACTCTATGGGTAGTCACTTGGGGTTTAAGAAGAGTGCTAGCAACAAAATAATCATGAAAGAGTAGAAAGAAAAAGCTCATGCGAAGGGATGCTAGAAGTAGGAAGAACCCCTTTCGGAGAAGACCGAAGGGTATATGCCTAAGATCACCAATCTTCAAGTACTTAGAGAAAAGATAAATGCACCATTCGGTTCACCCGAAAGGAAGCAGTCCAGTCATCTATCTCACTAGGAAGCACTCTACCCGAGGGGAAGCAATACTTCGGGCAACATCAAAAGCGAGGAGCTCCTGCAAGCCTAATCCTCCCGCAAATACCCGAGTTTATGGTTCAAATAATTACCTTCGGAGAATCTGAATGCATCCCAATGGATACTTATTTTCAAACATTCAAGAAGCCATACTGCTGTTCCTGATGATAACAATAATGCAAGCAATTCGCCAATGGAAGCACTTTCATTAGATTTCGCATTAGCCTCTACGGAAAAGCCCATAAGACGGAGGAGGAAGAGTCACCATACCTATAAATACGATAATAAGATTCCAAAATTAAGACTATTTTTCTTCGTTCTCTCACTTGTACTAGAAAAGTCTAAGTTTAAACCTAATTGTGAAATCGATTTAGGAAAAATCTGCATTTAAGCTACAAAAGTTCTAGTAACACTCATATTCGTAAAATAAAGAGATTTGCTTGCCTAAGTAAGGTAATGACATGATAAATTTTGAATTGTTATATTATTATTATCTCATAACTTTGCAGGTTCAATATCAAGAGCTTCGAAAGGAACCAATTTTGTAAGAATGTCCTCCGATAGTCCCGAAGGGTCACGTTCAATGGAATAAGTCAAGTAAGGTCACTTTGAGGATCACACCTCCGGACCTCATAAATTAGAATAGGAAAATGATCACAAGGACAAAACTCAAGGTTTTTTAACCACAAGGACAAAACAATAAAATTTTAATCCCAAGGACAAACCTGTTAATAATTTAATCAGAAGGACATTACAATGTTAAACTTCTCTCCCCTGAAAATTTCATCGCACAAAATAAATTCCTCCAACGATCAACTTTCACTACGTTAGTGACCGCCTCTTCCATCAAACCCTAGTCGCCTCCGATGATCAAATTCCACCATGTTCCTGACTGCCTCTACCATCAAACCATAGTCGCCTCCGATGATCAACTTCCACCACGTCCCTTATCCTTCGCCGTCTTGCCACCACTCGATGTCGCTGCTTTCTTCTTCTTCATCAATCGTCTATCTCGTCCATATCTCGGTCTTCACATCGATCTTCAGCACAAATTTTTTTCCTTGAATATTTTTTTTACAAACATTACAGCAGTTTTAAGGTATCATTTTTATATTTTTTTGTATCAGTTTTAATGTAATTGTTGTTTTATGTTTATGTTCTTTTCTTTTTTTTGATGTTGTATTTTTTGTGATCATGTACCCTTGCATTACCTCTATATTTCAGTGGAAATTAGTTTTCCTTGATCAATCAAAATGTTTTTTCCTTTGTATTTCAGTTTCGTTTTTTATTTATTTAGTTCAGTGGCTGGATATCAATTGCAAAACATATAATATTTGGTGTAACTTCAATATAATATTTGGTGTAATACAAGTGATGAATTAATATCAGTGTGTATTATTAAAAATAAATATCATTTTTGTGATAATTCAATTGAGTTGATTTGTATTATTATTTTTATCAGTGAATATCAGTTAGAATTAATGTTGTGCATGACAAAAATCATTTACCAAAGCAAACATCTCAAAACTGCAACCCTTGACACAGTTCTAACACACAAAGTCACAAAACTGATACCTAAAAAAATATAAAACTGATACGTAAAAACTGCTATAATATTTTAAGGAAAAACTAATACAAACAAAGTTTACATCGCAGTTTGATTAATTAAAATGACATAAGTTCGATTGAGTTACAAAGTTGATGCAATAGTACAATTACAAAATTAACACAACAATCATATGAATAAAAAACATAACACATTTAAAACTTTAAAACTGATACCTAAAAAAATATAAAACTGCTATCTAAAAATTGCTGCCGTGTTAAAACATTTAAAACTGTAAAACTCATATCTAGAAAAATATAAAACTGCTACCTAAAAACTGCTGCCGTGTTAACACATTTAAAACTGTAAAACCGATACCTAAAAAAAATATAAAATTGTTACCTAAAAACTGCTATGATATTTTAAACAAAAACTAATGCAAAAAATGTTTTCAACACAGTTTGATTGGTTAAAATGAAATAAGTTTGACTGATTTACAAAGTTGATGCAACAGTACAACTACAAAATTAACACAGTAACAAAATCATACGAATAAAAAACTTAACATAGTTAATACTCTAAAAATGATACCTAAAAAGATATAAAACTATTACCTAAAAACTGCTATGATATTTTAAAGAAAAACTAATGCAAAAAATGTTTACAATACAGTTATATTGATTAAAATGAATTAAGTTCTATTGAGTTACAAAGTTAGTGCAACAGTACAACGACAAAATTAGACAGCACCAAAATCATATGAGTAAAAAACTGCTGCTAAATTCACCATCAAAACTGATATTTTAAATAAATAAAAATAAAAAATTGATACCTAAAAACTGCTGCTAAATTCACCATCAAAATTTGTGTACAAAACATGATACCTTCAAAAAATTGAAATTGATATCTCAGAATGTATGAATTTTATACATTTTTTTATTGAAGGTTATATTTACAAAAATATATTACATTGTTTATTATCAGCATATGTCTTTTTAATCTAGAAAAAACAAAAAAAATAGCGAACATTTTTAACAAAAAACAAAAGTGGTACTAAAGAGAATGTATATAAAGTTGCTAACAAATATCATTTTTGCATTATTTTAATATAATTTCTTCATACATATCAATCAAATAAATGATTGAAACTAATGTGCAACAACTAATATCAAACAAAGAGTAAGTATCATTTTTGCAAATATATGGGTATCAGTTTTGATATAAATAGAAGTGAAAATAATATACAAAGAAAGCAAGCAAGAACTTCAACCAAGCAGCAATTAGTTATCAGTTTTGTATTTTTTTGTTAATTTAATAAGGGCGAAGGCTTGAATTAATCTAATCTGAAAAAGAGACGTGGTGGCGCATTGAAGGCGGTGGCTACGTGGCGGTGCGTTGAACTCGGATTTCAGTTTCATGATTTGTAGATTTGTGTAAATTAGGGTTTGGAGATTGATGTAGAAAGGAAATTGGGGATTATTGGTGACAACGGCTTCGACGATTGTGGTTGTGTTTGGAGAGATGACCGACGCTGGAGGAATCAGAGAAGAAGACACCGGTTGTAGCGCGATGGAAACACAATGGAAATTTTATTTATATTGTCCTTTTGAATAAAAAATAAAGCGGAGCTGTCCTTCTGATTAAAAAATGGAGCGACTGTTCTTATGGTTAATTTTTTAGTGCTAATTGTCCTTGTAAATTAATTTCCCAATTTAGAACCCACATAAGGTTTCCCAAGAAATTTGAAGCCAAATAAAATCTCTAATCTCCTTTGAAAATATAGAAAGAACTTGGTAATCCTTTCCGAAGCCCATTAAGTGACGGCAACCGGCATGGAAATCCACCAAGAAAACTTAAGAATCCCAACATCCTACGAAAAGATCTAAACGGCCTCATCGAAAGGCTTTTTTTGGAACCACCTGAGAAAGAACGATATGGATTAACATACATATAAGAGCAGAGTCTCTTCCATAAGGGATTTCGAATTTTGACCTGCATACATTTTATTATTATCTTTTGTTTCAATAGGATTCTATCTTTGAAAGATAACATAAGCATGTTTAAATGAACCATTCTAATTGAAGGACGATGTGACCCAAATGAACCCTTTTTCAAGTAAAGGATTTATAAAAACCAAATGGAGTGGTAAGCAAATTTTTGGCTAAAAAAGTGGTACAAATATTTATAGCACAGCGGCTAAAATCGTGAGAATAATGGCAAAAAAGCATAAAAATCTTCCATTTCTTCAATAGTAAATGAATTTTTTTTTTAAAAAAATTATTAGAAGAAAACCTATAAACTATTATAATATATGTAAATTTATAAAAGTAAATATGATAATGTTACAAGAGCATTATTGGAATTTTCATTTTCTATTGCATGTCTATAAATATAATCAACAAACTTATTATTTATTTAATTATGTTTTGATAACTAGGTACCTTTATGTACAAGTCTAGTTAGTATATAACATAATATGTAAATCTACAACATCTCGCAGCATATCGAAGTGTTCTAACTATTTGAATAATAATGTTTGTCATTGTTAGCCTTATTATTATTTTTACACTATAAGCGGATACCATTTTTGCCTAAATCCGCTCAAAATATGAAATGGGAAGAAACCGTGTTTCCATTCTTTCTCTGTGTGGAAAATCTCTTACATTGGATCCACGGGTAGGATGTTTCCGAAAGCAGCACCTGCTCCCAAATCCCCTTGGGCCCAACCAATGAGACCCACTGATTTCAACCCTTTTGCAATTAAACCCACATTATTTTAGAGTTTTAATTGCAAAAGTGTTGAAATCATGGAGCCTCATTGGTTGGATGAGGGAGAAAGGGATTTGAGAATTTGAAAAGGATGTTTCCACTCTCACATCCTGCAAAGTGCCACGTTCAAACCTAGAATGCATAGTTATAACATCAACCATCATTTCTTCCTGAACTTCCTTGATTATTATTTTGAGGATATTTTTTCTTTCTATATCTCAAAAATTTTCTCAAGTGCCTTGTCATTAGGGTTGTTTCTTCACCATCTTCACTACTTGAGTCAGGATCAATTGTTGTTGCTTTAAATGCGATGGATTTCTTCTCAGTTGGCATGTTTTCCTTTCCTTTCTGTAATTGGACTTCAAAAGACATCAAATTTCCAATTAACTCCTCAATCTTCATTTCATTGACATTATTGGCTTCTTCAATCACCAAAGTTTTCTGATCCCATTCCGGAGTCAATGAACTCAATATTTTTCTGACTTGGTCTTCTTCAGAATAAGTTTTTCCAAGTGTTGTCAACGAATGCACTATCTCTTGAAATCTGCAATACATATTGGAGATAAACTCATTCTCGTTTATTTTGAATTGATTAACTAACATCGATATCTTAGTTTGTTTAACTTTACTAGTTCCTTCATGAGTAACTTGTAAAGTTCTCCATATTTCATAAGCAGATTTACAAACTGACACTCTATTAAAGCCATTCCTATCTAATGAACAAAACAACATATTCATGTCTTTAGAATTGCTTTGTACAACAACCTTTTATTTATTTGTCCATTATGTAAAATTAGATGTGGGTTCAACAAACTCATTTTGTGTACTATTTCATGTGTCTAATCCTACTGATTCTAAATATATCTTCATTCTATATGCCCAATATGAATAATTACTACCATTAAACAGTGGTGGTCTAACAATGGACTGACCCTCTACAAAAGAACTATTATTGCCACCAGTGTTGGTTGCCATTATAACTATTTTTCAAAAATTAGATTATGAACTTTTTGAAAGATCTTGCTCTGATACCAATTGTTAGGGATTGCGGAATGGATCGTTAAGGCAAAGCTAACACTAAAGGGGGGTGAATAGTGTTTTTGAGGAATTTAACAAAATCTGAAACTTATATGATTTACTATATGAATCACACACTACAGAGATTATCATAGACACAGAATCAAACACAAACACAAAGATAAACAAAAATAAAATGCAGAAAAGGAAAGAACACACCGGATTTTATACTGGTTCAGATTACTCCTATGTCCAGTCCCACGCAACGTTGGATTGCACAGAGTTTTATTACTATATCAATATCCAAGTACAACCCCCTTGATTTGACGGCCACAAGGTTACTACCAATTCCAAACACTCTTGATCAAGTATATTCCCCATGATTTCCCCGCTACAAAGTTAACACCGCTCTGTTTCCTTGATTTCAAGGCTATGAGGACACACCTTTTTCCCAAATACTTCCCAAACAATTACAACAACCCTATAACACTTCAATTCAGAGTGTAACGAGTAGAGAGTTAGAAGAGAAGAAGATTTATATAAATAGAATTGAATTCGGTAGAGTATAAGTGTAGAAATCATAAAAATATGAAATATTAATGGTGTAATGAAAGAGGATGAAGATGGAGAAGAAGAGTTATGAAATAAAATTCGAAATCAACCCCTATTTATAAGATTTGAAAGGTTGCAATGCTTCTGGAACATTACAAATAGTGAAAAGACACTTCCTTTCTAAATAAAAAATATGACAGTTATATGTCAACATATAAATATACGTATGTCGACATAAACCTTCACAAACATGAGTTTTGAGCATTTTTGAAGTGTTTTAAAATATATATAATTCTGGAAATTCTTGAGTTAAAACGTAGTGTTATAAATAAGTATTATAAAGTAGAAAATCATATGAAAACATAAATATAAAATATATGAACATGTTTATAAAATTATGAAGTATAAAACTATATAAATATAAGTATATAAAAGTATAAATATATAAAACTTATAAACTATAAAACTTGAGTTTAAAATCAAATGTAAAATAGAAAAAGTAAAATAGAGAAACTTAGTAATGATTGAATATAGAATTTGAAAATAGATTTTTAAATCAGAAATTGAAAATCAGAAATTGTATTTGAATTTGAATTTGAACCTAGAGTGCTATTCAGAGTCTTACGTAAACTAAACTATATTACTATATTTATTTTGAACTCTTGAAATCTTGATTACTCATGAGTCTTGAATCATCTCTGAATTTTGAATCTCTAGAACCTCTTATATTGTGCAGTATTCAGTATTAAACCCTGTATATAAATCCTGCATATGTATGTGTGTGTGTGTATATATATATATATATTCTAGATAAAGGTGTTAGTATATATTTTATAATCAATTAATATTGAAATAAGATTGTTATCATCAAAACTCCATTCTCCAACAAATAGGTCATGCTGAAGTAGATGGAGTTGGCTAAACTTACATAGGTGATAGAACACAATAGCCATTGTCACCATCATGACCATTACGATATATCTCATTTAGTTCAAAGTGAAAACCTTAGACAGTATTTGGTATGTTATTATCCAAGTACAGTGATATAGTTTTAGTATTTGATAAACGGATTGGGAGATGCTTGACGGCTATGTTATAATCCCATTTATCTTAAATTTTATTTTATTTATATGAGCATACATTCAAAAAATCTTTCATGCTATAAATTAACATCATGTTTACTTTCGAAAATTTGATCGTCCATCCATAATTTTATATCCAAGCCTACATCCAAACTAAACTTTACTTGAATTTCAGTCTACATCCAAACTAAATTTTACTCAAACTTTTCTTCCATTTCGTCTGAACAACGATCTAATGATGAACACTGACCTTTTGTTGGAAAACATACCTTCTTATCTTAAGGGAATATGCTAAGATATCCAAGTTGTCATCTAAATTCTACTTTATAAAAAATAAATTGGATAATCTATTTTTCTCCGTTTAGCTTAAATAAATCATAGCTAACATACGATCCTAGGAAAAGGTCAACAATGACCAAGGACCAGTACATGTTACAATTTCTGAGGTTAGATACCTAAAGCTTTTGCTTTCCTATATTTTTTGAGAACTGGACTCTTGTTTGGCAAGCATCTAGTCTTTAGAAGCTTGTTCAACAAACATGTGAAAACACATTTGTTAAACAAGCATTTATTTGGTTTATTTTAATATTTGTTAAACATGCGCTTAAACATCAGACATCTATTCAATAAATGTCATGATTTCAGATGTTTTTTGAACAAATGTCAGAAGTTAGGGTGAAAAAGCATTCGAATATATTATAGACATGTAACCATTTTAACCGAGTTTATAACATAATAGATTTTCTACACCCTATGGGTTGTCACTTGGGGTTTAAGAAGAGTGATAACACCAAAATAACCATGAAAGAACCGAAAGAAAACGCTCATGCGAAGGGATGTTAGAAGTAGGAAGAACCCCTTTTGGAGAAGACCGAAGGGTATATGCCTATGATCACCAATCTTCAAGTACTTAGAGAAAAGCTAAATGCACCATTCCATTCACCTGAAAGGAAGCATTCCAGGAGTTTAAATACCCATAAGTCATCTATCTCATCAGGAGGCACTCTACCCGAGGGGAGGCAATACTTCGAGCAACATCAAAAGCCAGGAGCTCGTGCAAGCCTAATCCTCCCGCAAATACACGAGTTTATGGTTCAAATAATTACCTTCAGAGAATCTGAATGCGTCCAAATGGATACTTATTTTCAAACATTCAAGAAGTCAGACTGTTGTTCCTGATGATAACAATAATGCAAGCCATTCACCAATCGAAGCACTTTCATTAGATCTCGCATTAGCCTCCACAGAAGCGTCAAGACGAAGCCCATAAGACGGAGGAGGAAGGGTCAACCCATACCTATAAATACGACCCTAAAGGTCTAGAATTAAGACTATTTTTCTTCGTTCTCTCACTTGTACTAAAAAATTCCGAGTTGTAAACTCTAATTGCGAAATCGATTTAGGAAAAATCTGCATTTAAGATACAAAAGTTTTAGTAACACTCATACTCGTAAAAAGAGATTTGCTTGCGTAATCAAGGTAATGACATGATAAATGTTGCATTGTTATATTACTATTATCACATAACTTTGCAGGTTCAATATCAAGAGCTTCGAAAGGAACCAATTTTGTAAGAATGTCCTCCGATAGTCACGAAGGGTCACGTTCAATGGAATAAGTCAAGTAAGGTCGCTTTGAGGGTCACACCTCCGGACCTCATAGTTTAGAACCCACCGAAGGTTCCCCAAGAAATCTGAAACCAAATAAAATCTCTAATCTCCTTTGAAAGTATAGAAAGAACTTGTTAATCCTTTCCGTAGCCCGTTAAGTGATGACAACCTACAGGGAAATCCACCAAGGAAACTTAAGAATCCCAACGCCCAACGAAAAGATTTAAACGGCCTCATCGAAAGACTTTTTATGGAGCCACCTGAGAAAGAACGATAGGGATTTGCATACATATAAGAGCAGAGTCTCTTCCGCAAGAGATTTCGAATTTTCACCTGCATACATTTAATTATTATCTTTCGTTAACAGGAACCTATCTTTGGAAGATAACATAAGCATGTTTAAATGAACCATTCTAATTGAAGGACGGTGTGACCAAAGTTAACCCTTTTTCAAGTAAAAGATTTACAAAAACCAAATTGGAGTGGTAAGCAAATTTTTGGCTCAAAAAGAGGTACAAACATTTCTAGCACAGTGGCTAAAACCGTGAGAAGAATGGCAAAAAAAGCGTAAAAATCTTCCATTTCTTCAGTAGTAAATGAAAGTTTTTTTTTTTAAATTATTAGAAGAAAACCTATGAACTATTATAATATATGTAAATTTATAAAAGTAAATATGATAATGTTACAAGAGCATTAATGGAATTTTCATTTTCTATTGCATGTCTATTAATATAATCAACAAACTTATTATTTATTTAATTATGTTTCGATAACTAGGTACTTTTATGTACAAGTTTAGTTAGTATATAACATAATATGTAAATCTACAACATCTCGTAGCATATCGAAGCGTTCTAACTATTTGAATAACAATGTTTGTCATTGTTAGCCTTATTATTACTAGTATTTTTTGCCCGCTTTGCTGCGCATTAAAATTTATGTTATTAAAAAAAAATATTGTAATGATTATATATCAAAAATAAAAGTAAAATAAAGTATTGTAATTAATATTAAATAGTTATATATATATATATATTAAAATTTATGCGGCAACAATAATAAATTGTTTTGTTGTTCATCCAAAAATATTTTTATCATCGGTATGTGTGCATTGCAATTGAGTGTTAAATTGGACCCTTGTTGCTCGAACAACTGGTACTTAAGTACATCATTAGTATATTTTTGTACTATTGAACATAAAAGTGTTAATATTTTTTAAACTAACTTTGATAGCTTTTCTATTTAGGACTTACAACTGCAAAAACTTATTTTCAATGGTGAGTGGTAAATATTCTTACATTACTCATACATACAATTTTGAAATTCTATAAAAAATGAATAAACGTGTAGTTTTCTCATTTTATAGTCAGTATTCACTACATGAATATAGAATAAATAAGTAATACATTGGTTATAATAAAAAGTGATAACTTAAGCAAAAAAAAAAAACCATATTAAGTTTTGCAGAACTAAGATCATTAATTGTGTGACATTACAGGTTGTAGAAAAAAAGTACTTGGTCAAGGCATTCCTAAACTTAATCCTACATATGCAGTTACCTTGGGTCTTTTCTACGTTCTTCCACAATATTGCTCTTTTATGACCAATCTGCAAATGTGGAAGTACGCAGTAATACACCTGACATTCTATTGTTCACATATTTTTAGAACAGAATTTTATTGTAGTTGCATCTTCGAACCATGCCATAATTCAGACATTATGCACCCATATTACTTTGCATTTCTTATCTTTTCATCTTATTATATGAAAATATCATCCCACATTGCTTATTTTATGCTTACATAAGAAGGCAGTACCGCCTCCTTGCCCTGTGAAATATTCTAGAAGAACCATCAGGATTCATTCAACCACATTTTGAATAGAAATTCTATCAAAAAATGAATAGAAAGTCTATCAAATGCAACATAATGAATAGAAAGTCTGTCAAAAAAATGTTGGTAATGAAGAAAAAGATTACAGTAATAATGCAGGATACGTTTGAACTTTAGGATAAGAATTTTCATTAATTAAAAAAAATGCATCATAATTTTCAAGTACAGCAATCAGACAATGAAGATATATCTGATTCTATAATTTCATGTAGCCTTGTAGTAATGTTTTCTGTCTCTTAATTCGAAGGAAACAGATACCACAATTTGGAACATTTTACAGTTTAGGTACAAATCATGCTATCACATATATTACCTCACGAAAGAATTTAACAACTTCTACTATGTACTTGCTTATACTTTTTGAGGCATTTGTGTGGTCTTTTGAACAAAAAGAAGTCCTCTATTATTTTTTATTCTTACCTCTCAAGGCAATGATTGTTCCATAATTTATATCTCAACTATTGTTTCTACAACTGTCACGTACTATAAGTTTCTCTTCTGGCCGACTTTATCAACTTCGTCAACTATAGGTATTAACTTGCACCAGCCTGAAACATAATATAATTACTTTCCATTATATTTGTTGATAATTTCAAAATGAGAGTGTGATGCAAAATATATGCAAGGTACATGTTTATCCTACGTATTAGATAAAAATAGAAAACAATACATACAAAACGAGACTAAAATTATAGTGAGTATTGATGGTGACATACCTCTTATATGTGTTACCGATTCCGTCAGATCACATAAATTGCCATGTCCCTATTTAATTCAACCTTAATTACCTACATATCGAAAAATAAATTAAACGCTTACAAAAGAAAGAACACGAATAATGAGACATGTAGTGATAATGAGTAAATGACAATGACACCTTCCAGAGCTATATGCAAAAAGTAAATAAAATAACTTAAATGGTCAGCTGATTCATCATCTAAAACAAACTTAACAGCTTGTCGTCTAATAATGAAATAAATTATATCCAGCTAATCAAATAATTTTCTTATATTTTCAAACTGAATATTAATTTATTACGAGTCTAAGATCACCGCCGAAATACATAAATTAAAAAAAATCCCTTCTGAAATTCTATTTGCCTTGTTGGAAAACTTGTTGACATACAACAATAGTAACATAGTGCATAACATCTAAAGAAGACCCAAATGAATCATCCAAATGTCTATAAAATGGTTATTCTTTATAAAAGTAAGCACCACTCAAATTTTCCATGATGATGAATTTTTGAAACCGAAACAAACTGTTATGAATCAAGATCTTAATTATGGTGATAAATTAAATTACGAAAGAATAAAGTATGGAATACAAAGCAATATAATATCTATCATTTTAGCAGCTAATGCATAAAAGAAATGTTAACTTTGTGTTCATTCAACCATTCCATTTTTTGTTGTTTACTTTATGTCATTTTGCTTTAGTCATAATTCTTCCAACCACTCCAAATTAATAATATTACAGTAGCCATTTTTCAGAACAAAAAAAGAAGAAATCATAATATTACATGTAAAAAATGCCTGTAGTTTATTGGGAAGCTTGTAGGAATCAATCTAGAGCACAACAAACTAACTTACTGTTTAAAAAATTGGAATTAACATAATTGATAACTCTTTAGTGCTCCTAAATGGATGAAGGAATACGACAATGACGATATAAGAAATTCAGTGGATTGGCTATTGTATAACACGGTTGAAAACTAAAACATTTGAAAACCCACCCTAATTTTCTATGTTTCATGAATAAAACTTGTAAAAAGAAATGCTTTTAGTATGGAAAATAATTTTAGGATAATTAGAAACGAAAATTAATGGATATTCTTATAATTATAATTTTGCATTAGTGAAAGATAAGAAAAAGGGGAAATAAAATTATGCATGGTTATTATGAGTAGGTCTAAGAAATAAAAATTAAAAATATACATGTCTTAAAAATTATAATTATGCACGAAATAAAAGTTACACTCATTATTTGTGGTACACATTCTTCAGTGAAAATTAAACATGGAAAATATCCATTTTACATAGAAATTTCATCTGCCATAAATTATCTACCTTATTAGTGCAAAATTGTGGCAGGTAATTAATTACACTGGACAAGCCAGTGCAAAACTATGGCAATTAATTTTGGCAGTTGTTTCGGTGTAAGATACATTACCTGTAATGGTCATTTCATGGCAGTTAACTATGACATATCAGTGCAAATCGATTCTGTCACATATAATTTTCTCTTATTTGTGCTAATTTCATATAAATATTTTTTATCACCAGCTATATTAGGGTCAGTAACTTCAAAATTTGGAACTCTTGCTATTTGTAATCCAAAAATTTATCAGCTACCATATCAACACAAAAAAATAAAATAAAAAGTGACACATAAACAAAATAAGACAAAATTGTAAAAGAATTCCAAATCATTGCCTAAGTAATACATATTTAATGTTCTTATGAATAAATCAATCATTATGTAAACTCGTATAACCGCATAACGGTGGGAAAACCGACTTTGTAATACAATACAACTGATAAAAAAATTATTTTGTTGTACTTATTTAATTATTTAAAACTACATATGAATGAAAATATATGAAAGAAAAATTACATATATTATTAAAAACCAAAAATAATTATTTTAACCAATCATGTCAGCACAAAAATTAAATACACAAACAAATATTCATGAAAAATATCAAAAAAAGACTAGTATGATGATTCAAATCTATGTAATGCATATCTATAAAAAAATCATTCTAAGTAGTAGTGAGATATTTTTATATAATATAATATATACAGCTAGGTAAAGTCCATCTCGGTTTGTTTGGTTAAATTTCACAGTATGGGATTAAATGTGATTAAATTTCACTATATGCTAATCTATAAAAAATAAAGAGCAGAGAATTAAATGTGTAATTTAATTTCACAATATGGGATACCTTGATGCAGTTAGGAAAGGTGTGATCTTATTTTTCAAATATCGCATACATACATACCATGTTTACCATTTGAAATCAATTACGCATACATACATATTTTTCCTTGATTGATGTTGCCGTTTTTAGAAGAATAAATTGGCTATCATTTCAGGTCCTTTTTTAATGTTCTGAAGAATATAATCAATAATTTAAGGCATGCTATAAAATCTTATTTAAGGCATTGCCTGGTATGTGTTTCTTCAATTTTTATTATTCTCCCTCTTATACATCCAAATAAAAATAAATGGTAACATAACTAATTGATTGAATGATCACACAAATTAAATGCACTAAATTAATTGATATTTGGAAGACTACATATTATATTCACCAAGCATAAAGCAGAAAATCATAGGAATGATTTTACATTAAAGGAAAAAAGAAACAACAGATTGCATACAAATGATTTTACATTAGAAGAAAAAAGAAACAAAATTATGTTAGGTGTGATGCTCAATTAAATTAAGAGATTATCAATTTAAGAAATAAACTTAATCAACAAATTGTTGTCAATTTATCTTATTAACGTTAGGTGTGATGTTTTAAAATGAACATCATGTTCATGTCAACAAAAGTGAAAAAAATTTAAGAAATAAATTTAATTAATAAATTGTTGTCAATTTATCTTATTAACGCTAGGTGTGATATTTTAAAAGGGCATTGTTATTGACACTCCATTTTCTGTTAAGGGGAGGCCAAATTTTAAGGACACTCCACTTTTTTTAAATTGTTAAGGGAGGGATCAATGTAGGCGACTATTTTTTTTACTTTTTACGTTTTTATCCTTACTTCTAAAAATTACTCATCATAAAGGCAAATTCTATTTATACACCGAAAATTCCTTAACATACACCATTATTTTTTACATAAATTTTTATTACTAAATTACCCTTTTCTCATAATTGTTTTTTTAATACTTCTGCATATAAAAAGTCAAATTATTCTTAAAAGTATTGAAACTTGATACAAACTAGATATGTTAATGAATTATTTAATCATGAAATCTAAAATTTCAATTAAGAAAACATTCATAAATAATGATCTAATTTAGGAGTGTTGATTTATTTTGTAAAATTACAATAATTTTGTTGAAACTGGATTTTTTTCATAAAGTTAATAAAAGTTGCAATATTAGTACAAGAAACATATTTCATTTTGTAAAATTTTACTTGATTTGATGCAAAGAGTTTCTAATTTTTGATAATTGTGTTTTAGATTTGAAAAAGGAATGAAAATGAAGATGAGAACATGGATATTTTAGTAAAAGAAACGGTGTATGTAAAGTAATATATGGTGTATATTAATTTATTATAATTTTTGGTATATGTATAGCAATTTTTGGTATATAAATAGAATTAGCCAACTGTAAAATCATAAGTCTCCTAAATCACAAAAACCCAAATTAAGCCTAAATGGATAATAATGTAAAAGCACATTTATTTGTTAAGGGGCTACTTTCCTCCTTGGTACCCCCCTTAACAATTTTTTAGAAAGTAAAAAATTGGCCTCCCCCAAACAATATTTGGAGTGTCAATAACAATGCTCTTTTAAAATGAACACCATGTTCATATCAACAAAAATGAAAAAAATTAGCTTTTCATCCAAATATAAAGTTAATTAAGTCACACAATTAATAAACATTAATGAATCAAATAGACTACATTAAAAATTAAATCGGGGAGCTCAAATAAGGCAAGGCAAGGCTTCAGAACTACATTAAATTAATGCATAAATCATAGGAGGACAAAATGAGTATTATTAAAAAGCTTTAGACGGACGGAAGTTATCGAAGACTCAGTCGAATTAAGAAAAACCGACAAAGTCGGTTTGATTATACATAGTTAATTAACTTTTATAAGAAATTCAATCTTGCCATATGTATGAATATCTATAAAAAAATTAGTATTGTAGAAATTTAAAAGGCAGCTTCTTATTATATAAAAAATTAAAAAAATAACATATATACCATATAAGCCAAACACATAAAATAAAACCACTAAACGGAAATAGAAAGCACAAGAAAACAACAGTAATAAGTAAATTATCAACGTACATTACGAATAAATTGAATCCACATATATGTTAAGATATAGTTAATAAAAATTCATTGCAACATTGAAGGCAATTAGAAAAATCATATTGCAAATAGTACTTCCTTTATGGAAAAAGTAAATCGTAAGGTAACCTAGACAAAATCAATTGATTTCTTTCTAAAATCTCATCATGACACACATACATCTATAAACCGCTATAAACCAAAAAAGATAGCATTGCAAAAAGTAAGATTCATTCCCTTATGGAATATATGGTCAAAAACTTGCTTGTCTATACTATGATTGAAAAATTAAAAAGAAAATAACAAAAATCGATTTCAACCGTGCAAACTAATAGATATGGTTTTAATATAATTTTTGATCATGAATTTGGAAAATTTTCAACTATGGTAGTAATACAATATATTATTCAAATCATATACCATGCAAAGTTTAGGGAAATAATTATACACAGCTAAAAGTAGTGAGTATTAGGTGATATTTAAAAAGTGAGGGGCAATTTCGGTATTTCAAGGTCGGACCAAAGGCAATATTAGTGGAAATTATTAGATAGATAGATAGATAGATTTTTACACTATAAGCGGATACCACCTTTGCCTAAATCCGCTCAAAATATGAAATGGGAAGAAACCGCGTTTCAATTCTTTCTCTGTGTGGAAAATCTCATATATTGGATTAGGGCTGACAGTTGGAACCGAGAACCGAAAATCTGAACCGACCCGACCCGAAAAGACCCGAACCGAACCCGATGGGTCTCGGGTCGGGTCTACGGTCGGGTCTAGGTGATGACAAATTCCATCAAGACCCGATCAAATCCAACCCGCATAGACCCGACCCGAAAGAACCCACCAAAAAACATTGAAATATATGTATTTTTAGTGTTATTATTCAATCGGACCCGAACCGATCCGACCCAACCCGAACCAAAACTCGAATCGGGTCGGGTCCAGATTTTTGAAATATATAGTTTAGACCCGACAAAACCCGACCCGCCTAGAACCGAGACCCGCCGAGTCGGGTCGGGTCTAATTGCCACCCCTACATTGGATCCACGGTAGGATGTTTCCAAAAGCAGATCACCTGGTCTCAAATCCCCTTGGACTCAACCAATGAGACCCACTGATTTCAACCCTTTTGCAATTAAACCCACGTTATTTCAGAGGTTGAATTGCAAAAGTGTTCAAATCATGGAGCCTCGCTGGTTGGACGAGGGAGAAGGGGATTTGAGAATTTGAACGGATGTTTCCACTCTTAGGGTGCGTTCGCAGTTAAAAATTGGCACACTCAAGTTTTTATTGGCGTCCGTCGGACGCCAACAACTTTTACCCCTTCCAGATTCCACAATTCTCGAACGTTGGAAAAGTAACTGTTGGCATCCAACGCGTTGGACGCCAACGGTTAATTTTCCAATGTATCGATTCATCAACTATAAAACCATCGCCACCCCTCATTTTCCACCATCATAACCCGAAAACACTCCTCAAAACCACCGCCAGCTCGTTTTTGACCGACCAGCTGAGACAGCTTGTTGCTCGTTGCTTGGAGCTTGTTCAGGGACCGGGCACGCGTGTGGAGCTTTGGGAGATTCTGACGATTTTCCGTAATGATCCGCGGAATGTGGATATTGTTCAGGAGCTTACCGATGAGGGCATACGTGGATTTATTATAGCGGAGTTGAGCTTATTACCTCATCGTCGTTTATTTTAGATTTTCATGTACTTATTTTAATTTTAGTCTTGTTGTGTTTTTTATGTTTGTATTTCTGATCGTGTACTGAAAAATGTAGTCGTTTTGTTTTATGCAATTAGTATTTAATTAATTCAAAACAATTAATTTAACAATTAAATACCACGCTCAAATATCCCGTTCGTAGCTAAAAACACATTCCCCGCTCGCTACAGTACCACGCTCACATTCCCCGCTCAAATGCCCCGCTCAACAACCCCGTTCACGTTCGTTAAGAATGCACCCTTAGGGGGCGTTCGCAGCCGAAATTTGGCACGCTCATTTTTTTTTTGGCGTCCGACGTGTCGGACGCTAGCACATTTTATCCCTTCCAGATTCCACGATTCTCGAACGTTGGAAAAGTAACTGTTGGCGTCCGACGCGTTGGACGCCAACGGTTAATTTTCCAACGTATCCTTTCGCTGGCTATAAGAATGGACCCCCCTTTTCCTCCCCATCCCAATCCGAAACCTCTCCCCTTTTACCCCATATTTCGATTTTTTTGAGCAATTTCGAGCTGCAAAAACGGTAAAAAAAATTATAGTTGAGTTTATTTTTCAATTCTCTTCCATATATATATTTTTCGATTTTTTTTGAATTTTTGTTTTTTTGTTTAGGCAGATGGCTTCCACTTCCACCACTGCTACCTCACAGCCATTTGCGAATTGGACGGACGACCGGGAGTCCGCTTTCATAGATGTTTGCGTTGAGTTCATAGCGGAGTGCGATACAAGCGTCAGTGGGTTCTACGCAACAGTCGCAACAACAATGAACAACCGTTTTAATCTGGAGTTCACAGAAAACCAGATTAAAAACAAATGGGACAACATGAAGCGAGCTTTTCGCGATTGGGACATGCTGCTTATAACACCTGGGGGTGTATGGAATGCAGAGTTCGATTATCTAGACGGTCCTGATGATTTTTGGAGTACCGGCGATGGCAGACCATTCAGAAAATTTAGGAAGCACTCGCCGATGAAGTTTCGAGAGCATGACATTATGTTCGAGGGTTGTTTGCGGAAAGATACTTGTGCGTATCCGATTCCTCCGGTTGCACCTCCTACTGCACCAGCACTTCCACCAGCGCCTGTGCCAGCTGCTTCTTTCTCCCCTGCCGACACGGGTTTCTATACCGGTTGGATGACTTCGGGCGATCCCCCTTCTGGTCAGCCCTCTAGGCGCAGACAGGCAGCGCGTGCCATCTCGTTTATGACTGACGATACGAGACAGCTTGCTTCTCGTTGCTTGGAGCTTCTTCAGAGATCGGGTACGCGTGCAGACCTTTGGGAGATTCTGACGATTTTCCGCAATGATGAGCGGAATGTGGATATTGTTCAGGAGCTTAGCGATGAGGGCATATGTGAGTTTATTTCAGCGGAGTTGAGTCAGTTACCTCATCGTCGTTTATTTTAGATTTTCATGTACTTGTTTTAGTTCCAGTCTTGGTGCGTTTGCTATGTTTTATGAAAAACGTTGTCGTTTATTTTATGAAATATGTTGTCGTTTTGTTTGATGCAATTAGAATTTAATTAAATCAAAACCATTAATTTAACAATTAAATACCACGCTCAAATACCCCGTTCGTAGCTAAAAACACATTTCCCCTTCGCTACAGTACAACGCTCAAGTGGCATGCTCAAATGTCACTTTCACGTTCGTTAAGAACGCACCGTTACATCCTGCAAAGTGCCACGTTCAAACCTAGAACGCACAGTGGGACCCAGAGTGTATCCATGTCACTCGGCTTTCTGTTCCCTTTTTCCGAGACTATCAATCATCTTCTTCTCGGTTTCTATTTATTTTTATTTCTGATTTCTGAAGAGTAGAAACACATTACACAAGGAGAGAAGGAAGACTGAGAAGTATCATCAAAACAGTTAGAACCACAATGGCTATTTCTACTCTATGCCTAGGAAGCTTCTTGTCGTCTATGAAATGCTGTACATGCTACCAGTTTAGTTCCAAAAGCGTTCAAATCAAGCATATTTCCGAAAAAATTAGTGGTGGAAATGTGAGCTGTAGATCTTCAATGACAACTTCTGCTTGTTCGCCGCCCACTGCTGCTACTGGAATCGAGGTTAATTATTTATTATTAGGTGGTCAAGCAAATCTAAGCTTAAGTTAATTCGAATTTCTGCAGAAAATGTTAGTTAACGTTTCTAGTCAATTATTGATTCAGATAAAATTGATCCCTACAAAACCAATTGATGGTCAAAAGACAGGGACAAGCGGATTGCGCAAAAAGGCCTGTGCTTTTTTCAATCCCTTCTTGACCCCAATTCCCCCATTGCTATTTAATCACGTTTGAATTTTGATTTCAGGTTAAGATTTTTCAACATGGGAAATATCTTGCGAATTGGATCCAGGTATTTTGTTTAACTGCAAATATGATATTTGAAATTTATTGCTAATTAATTTACTTTTGTACTAGGCGTTATTTAATTCTTTGCCTCTTGAAGATTTTAAAGATGGAATTTTGGTTTTAGGGGGGGATGGCAGATATTTTAATCGTGAGGCTGCACAGGTTTTGTAGTGTTTTATTTTTATATTTTATTTGCTAAATTATTTATTATTATTATAATTTTAGTTATGTTTATAAATATGTTTGCTTTGGTGCTGTAGGTTATCATCAAAATTGCTGCTGGGAATTGTGTTGGCAAAATTTTAGTTGGCAGGTGTTTTATTTTAGAAATTTGAGTCTCATGAATTGTTCATTGTTATTATGGAGAACTGTTAAAACTAGCTATTTGCTTGTTTCAATGGTTGTAACATCAATCGTTGCTCCAAACTGATAGTACTCTGTTAAAGGGGCATTCGTTGATTATGAAGGGGCACTTCAGCAGGGGTCTGTTGAATTTAAGACTTAAAATCGCCGGGGTCGGTTGAATTTACAACTTAAATTTGCCGGGGTCGATCGAATTACAACTTAAATTCTGCAGACCCCCGCCAAATTTAAGCTTGAATTTCAGCCGATGGCACCGAACATAGTATAAAAATTGTGTTCGGTGGGGATACGTTGGACTTTACCTTTTTGGGATGTCCCTCTCATAATCAAATCTAGAGTGTTATTAACAATACCCAGTTAGAGTATCAAATCTGGAGTTGAAGTTTGAATTGAAGTGGAAACAATAAGTCAACTCCTTTTTTCTACTTGTGTGGAATAACGATGATTGGGATTGGTTATATAGCAGAATTTATTTTACAGATAAAAGAATAACTATTGCTGCTTACCAGTCTGATTACAATGACTAGTTGGCATTTCAATCATAATGACTGCTAATACTTGCTACTTTGTTTATTGCACTGCATATGCTTTATTAGTAGTAAAGTTGCAAGTATGTAACTGAATATTAGGTCCAACTCAAAGTACTCTATAAAAACAAAAGTTCAAGTTTGAATGAAAACGGTTAGAAATTCTTTCTTTTAGTACTTACGTTGCATAATGAAGTTCAGTATTGGTCATATAGCACAATTTCTCCTTTTCCCATGGTTTTTGGATATAAGGAACAAAAATACTAGTTACAAATCTGGGACAGTTACCATTCCAGAAAACTACTACCACACCAGTACTACTGCCAAGTCAAAAGTGACTACCGATATTTTATCACAACCTGTAAACCGATGATTGATAATGATAAATTCACCGACTTAAAAACATTAAAAAAACTTGTGTTAAGATTTGAATGATGATAAAATGGTAACCGTTTTGTTACTGATTCAAACCCATCAATGATTATGTCTATATTGTGATTTGTTTTAGTTGACACAAGAAATTCCCTTGGTTTATCACAAAATATCAGTACAAAACGACAGGTTTGCTAATCTTAAAATTTGAAGTTAAAGTAACTAAAAAAAGAACATTATCATGAATAAATGGCTTCTTAAATATGATATTTTTTAAAATCACCCTTGGTTACGGTTAATAAAAATAGTGATAAACCAAAATTATGACTAGCGAAATTACCATTACCATTGGTTTTGACATTTTTCACCCCTAATTTACGATTAACAGTGTAAAATTTACCACTAACATTCTGCAGCACCAGTATACAGTTGTAGCTCAACTGTTTAATATTAGTATGATAGTGATAAATTTACCATTACCATCTCAGCTAGTGAGCATCAAGTAGTAATAGTAGCATAGATAGTGCAAATGACATTGTTTATCTTATATAGATTATACTGTGCAACTTTAAGATAGAACATGAGTAGTTATTAAGGCAATTTTCCATTTTATTTAAACAAATTGTAGACATGAAATCCAAAAGTTTAAGGTATTATGTTAGCGCCATATTTCCAGGGATGGAATTTTGTCTACTCCAGCAGTTTCTGCAGTAATTCGTAAGAGGAAGGTATATGTGTTTCATATGTACTTAAACTATTAATACATCACTTGCCTTTTGTTTCTTGTCTAAATCATATATTTTAGGCCAATGGTGGTTTCATAATGAGTGCAAGCCATAATCCGGGTGGGCCTGAGTATGATTGGGGAATCAAGGTATCTTGTTGCTTACATTTATCTATTTTTTTAAGTTACTAGCATTATTACCATTTACATTGTTTTTACTCTCCATGATAACATCTATGTTCATATGTATGCATAATTTGGTTTATCTGCTTTATCACTGTTTATTTGATTACAACACTAACACTTTCTGTAATTTTCTTTTTCTTTTTTTAACAGTTCAATTACAGCAGTGGACAGCCTGCACCAGAGTCGATTACTGACAAAATATACGGGAACACATTATCTGTATGTCTCATCCTTTTTTTTTGGGGGAATCAAATTTGTTGCTATAGATGAAGTTAACATATGTATTGCATGTCTAACATGATGTAAAAAAATAAATCAAAGAGAATTGCTGCAATATAGCATGTTTTCTGGTTTATTAGTCAAGAAACGAATCAGTGGCTTAGTTTGTGACTTCAATCTAAGGTTTTGACTTTTCATATCTCCTATGTAATTGTCTAGCAATTTCAGTTTGATGAAATATCTTTCCGGCAACTATTTGCATGCATGTTCGCTTCTCTCTCCAAGTGACAAAGTTAAACAATAGTGGCTGATTTTTTCTTCTTCTTAGTTTCACTTTTATTGGTATCTGCTTTCACATGAGAGGATCGCTGAATATACGTTTAACTGAAAATGGTTTTCATGTAAAAGCCACAATGTTTCAAGCATGATCAATAATTTACTGCGACACTGTATTACTGTGGATTGTTAAATGAAATATCAGTTCGGTTGTTGGATGTTGGCATTATATGACACACACAAAAGAGAGTAATAAGTCCTAGAATAAAAATCAGTCACTCCTTTACTTATGTACTAAACTTTAAGTGTGTATCTCTTTGTGCGCACGCATGCGTGTGTTGTGTGCATTCGTATGTGTGTGTGTCTGCGTATATGCATGCACACGTGTGTATTCTGTATCTCGAGTTACTCCATACTTTTTAGAGCTTTGCAATTTGAAATGGAAGTAATCCTTGTAGATTTGTTATCATATCAATCAATACCATCTTTACAAATATTTGGTTTGCTTGGATAAACCTAACGTATTTAATTTAATAGTTCAAAGTAGACAATTTCTATATGCAAGAGGGGGGGGGGGGGGGGGGGATTTTAACTTCTTATATAGTCCTCAAGTTCCAGCAGTTAGAATTGAAGCGTGTGCACAAGATGAAAATGTGCCTTCTTTTGAAATATTTTTTAGGCCAGACAGCTAAACCGTTTTCGTATAATATTTTAGAAGTTAAACGGGTTTTTAAAAAGCCAAATATAAATGTAAAATACAAGTAGTAGTTGTTTTGGAATCTGCTTTTGCCCTTTAAAGAGGTTTAGAAACCTAGTTCACACAATTTGACCTTTTTTCCTTCCTCTTCTTTTACTAATACAAAATCAGAAAAAAGTTCTACAACTTATTGCTGGGGGAGGAGTTGTCTGTTCCAGTTTTATTTCTCTTCCTCCAAATCTCTAAACTCTTGGTGATGCTCTAACATCTGCACATTCGGCTGGATATCATGAATGGTTTTGGCTTAATGCTGCTAAAGCTGGATTATGTACTGATTGCAATTTTTATCACTGATTGACTTAATTTTATTTCAGATTTTTGAAATTAAAGTAGCAGATATCTCTGATGTGAACCTATCCAAAATAGGGGTTACTAATTTTGGAAATTTCAGTGTTGAGGTGATTGATCCAGTCTCTGATTACTTGGAGTTGATGGAGGTAATGCATGAAAAATCTTCAAATTTGGAATTTTTTATTGGTGCATTTTCTTATTATGCAATATCAAATAAAATCTTTTGCAGAATGTGTTTGATTTTCAGCTTATCGGAAATCTTCTCATGCGACCAGATTTCAGGTAATACCGGATGCTGTAAAGTAACTGTTTTGATGTGAATGCTGCTTGATTAAAGTTCAAGAAATAATTGCTGCTAAATCAAAGTTCAAGAAATAATTTGGGATATTGCATTTGCAGTAATTAAAACCTATAACCAGTAGCCTGTGCATTGCATGATACAATTTGTCAATCAGTGATATTGATTCGCTCGAAAACAAATGGATGCACATGATCATTTGGAGTATCCCTACTCCCATCATATGTATGTTTAGACCTATTGCTGCCTTCATATATTTCACTTTAAAGATTACTGTGTGCAAATTCTAATAGGGAAATAAAAATCTTGATCACATGTGCCAAAACAACAAATATTTCTTTCTAGCTGTGGGCAAAATTATATCTATTTGGAGAATAGAATGCCGTCTTTATAAATGCAATGCATGTATGGATGAATAGTTGTAAATTATTGCCTATAACATCATAGTTAATTCATAAGTTAATCTGCAGTTTCGTATTCTTAGATGAATTGGTACTGTGTTGATATAAATGTAAATATTTCCGTAAGGATTTCCAGCACATTTTAGTTGATGTGTGTGTGCGTGTGCGTGTGTGTAATTGTATTTTACAGAAATAAGCAGTTGAACATTAACTAAAATTTAGCGGCACTATCAACATTCCAGATTTACATTTGATGCCATGCATGCAGTGACTGGTGCATATGCAAAACCTATCTTTGTAGACAAACTTGGAGCCAAAATGGTTTGAAAATAAAAACACTCGATTGGAACATAATTACATCTAAATTTAATATAATCACATATATGTGTGTTCTGCAGGATTGCATTTTGAATGGCGTTCCACTAGAAGATTTTGGTCATGGTCATCCAGATCCCAATCTCACGTAAGATTGAGAAACAAAAGTAAAAAATTAATATTATCTTGTGGATTTGATTTTTTTTTCTTCGATTTATATAACAGGTATGCCAAGGACCTAGTTGAAATTATGTTTTCTGAAAATGCGCCTGATATAGGAGCAGCAAGCGATGGTTTGTTTTCAATGTCAAATATGTGTAAATTAATTCCTTTTATATGTTCTGATCCCGTGTTCTTTTACACAGTTGACCGTCTCTCTCATTTATTGATTTTTGTTTACAAGCATTGCTGTTCATGTCTAATCAATTTTTGTGGCAAATTACACTGTTTCTCTTAATATTTCTTATTCTTAGGATCAAAACCAATAGTTTAATGTTAAGCTAATCATATGCAATTATGATGTTGTCACAAACATAATATATTGGTTTTAAAACCGAGGAACGTAGGTAAGTATAAATCACGAATGCTATGTATAACATAGTTGTTTAAGTGGAATCTATAAGAAATATTCTGCTATAATAGCATTGATCCGTCTTTAAAATCCCAAACCTTGATAAGAATGTGAACGACGGCAATTAATCCACTTGGTAATGACCTGGAGTACAGGGATCTTATGGCACACTCCCTCAGGATGTTTATGAACTCTGTTCAGTGTTCCTGGGTATTAAAAAATATGAACAATGGCCTTTAACATTCATAATAATTATATTTATTTAGTCTAAAGACGTGGTTTAGTCTAAAGACATGTGGAGTAAAAACTAGCACAAACTATATAGTTTTAAACAAGATTATCAAATTTAGTTATTCTCACTACACTTTTTCTTCTTCTGTACAATCAAACCTTGGGGCTGTAGAAAATAGGGCGCTGGACAGTCTCCCTTTGGCCCTTAGTACAGGCCAACTCTGATCATACAGTGTCCTTTAATATTCATTATTATTATATTTATTTAGTATACAGACGCGTGAAGTAAAAACTAGAACTATCCATATAGTTTTAAACAAGGTTCTCAAATTTACTTATTCTCACTATGCCTTTTTCTTCTGTACAAATGTGACTTTGGGCCTGTGGAAAATAGGGCTCTGGACAGTCGCCCTTTGGCCCTTAGTACAGGCCAACTCTGATCATACATAAAATCTTTTTATGATTATTTCTGTTTATTTTTCCTCTGTTATGGTTCGATGGTCCACCTGCAGATCACTGCATTGGTAGAACATATGGTTTGGTCAACACCTTAACAAAGGGAATCCTCTTTGTTACATGCGACCAAACTCATATATAATACTAATCCATCTTTATTATTTCTCACGGTGTGAGACGATTTTATTTATTTTTCCAATGTGCGCCCATCACCCACAATGGGAGACAACCCCTCATCCTCGTCATTAATATTACCATTTTGAATTTTCTCTTGTACTATACACTTGCCTTCTATGCCTTCAAAACCTTGCATCTTCAACACGACAACAAATATACTAACCTTTTGCACCTGAAAAAGATAGATACTCTGAAGAAATTATCTTACAGTTTGCTTGTCATGACCAGAAAATTTGAAGCATGCATAGAAGATATAGACTTTAGCACTTAAAATATCCTTTTATATTTGCACCAAGTATTTGCATGAAGTTCTGGTTACATATGAAACTTTGAATATGAATTAGGGGACGGTGACCGAAACATGATTCTAGGAAGGCAGTTTTTTATCACTCCTTCAGACTCAGTTGCTATCATTGCTGCTAATGCACAAGCAGCTATACCATATTTCCAACATGGGCTCAAGGTGAGCAGACCCGTAGCTTATCACCTTACCTTAACTTACTACATGCTTACGACGAAACATTATTCAGGGACTTGCTAGATCTATGCCAACTAGCGGAGCCCTTGACCGAGTTGCAGAAAAACTGAATCTTCCATTCTATGAGGTTTGCATTTACCTTGACCATTGTAGTTTGGAGTTTTGACGACATTTGATTTGTACTTATCCAATTAAAGTTAATATCTTTTGTGCTAAAGGTGCCTACTGGCTGGAAATTCTTTGGGAATATGATGGAGGCTGGTAGATTATCTATATGTGGTGAAGAAAGTTTTGGGACCAGCTCTGATCATATTCGTGAAAAAGATGGTATATGGTTAGTCTTCCTTTGAAATCTTATGTCGGCATTGTTTTGAAACAACTCTGCTCACTTTTTTCAGTAAAAATCCAGACCATTCAACCCTTGTTTTTGGACCAGTGATTGATTTTGTAATGGATTAATTTACAATTCATCCCACTTTTTCCAAAATTTAACAAGCTATACCCACTTTCAAAACTATTTACTAAAACCACTTTTACACCATTAAAGTCACACTATAAATTTATAAGAGGCGGAAATATGACACCATTCGGTGCCACGGTGCCCAGGATGAAAAATGGAGCTTTGGTTGAGCCTGAGGGAGCTCAGGGCCAAGCCTTCGGTAACAAACTGTTGACAAGGCACCAATGTGGCCAAAAGTGGCCTAAGTAGGTAATTTGTGAAAATGGGTTGAAGTTGTTATATTTTGGAAAAAAGGGCTGATGGAGATTTTTCTTTTTCCTCTTTTGTCCTTAAAAGATGGTTATATGTTTGGGCAGATGGGTTCATGAAATCTAGGAGCAAGTAATTTTTACTCAATTTGGGATCTATTCTGTTTCAGTCAAATTCGAACAGTTCATTTTTATTTTTGTATATAAGTTAATTTTATAATGGATGCTTAGGGTGTGTTTGGAGAAGATATGGAAATTTAAGATATAGAATTCAGCTTACATTGAATCATAGGTGTTGTATAATAAAAATACTTAACAGGGCTGTTTTGGCATGGCTTTCTATTATTGCATACCGGAACAAGGACAAAAAAATAGGGGAAAAACTCGTCTCAGTTGCAGATGTTGCTCGTGAGCATTGGGGTATTTATGGAAGGAATTTTTTCTCAAGATATGATTATGAGGTAGCATTTGGGTGAACATATCACTTGCTATGATTGAATGAATGCTAGAGAAAGTGGTCCATCCCATAGTTTGGGTCTTTAGATCTTAGAGCCCATTTGATGGATTTTATTTATTTATTGTTCAAAAAGTTTTTAAAATAATAATAATAAGTTGATGTCTCACGACTTGTACTTATATTTTTCCCCTTAATAGAGAAAAAAGAAAACTTAATGAATATTTTGGCAAATTGAATTTCAGTTTGTTGATGTTCTAAGGCCAAAAGACATTTTTAACAAAAGCGATAAAACTTCTATTTTCTGATCGCAAGATATACTTTGAACCTTTGAAAATAACATTATAGCATATTTATTTCTACTACAATGCACTGGATTTTTAAAAGGGAGAGTCTACTTAAACACAAAAATTTGACACAAATTAAGGGACATAAATTCTCAACCATTGGATTGTCCCATGATTTCCATCCCTCACATAAAGACAAATCGATCCAACAGTTGAGATTTTGTGTCCTATGATTTGCGTCAAATATTTGTGTTCAAATAGGTGCTTCCTTTTTAAAACCATTGTTATCAAAAGTCTTAAAATGTTATGTTTTATCAGCAATTGATGTTGATGTGTTTAATATAATTTATTTGGATTCATTGTTCCAATTCTGAAGTTTTATGAACAAAATGAAAACGTAACCGGAGATAAAACTGAGTTTAAAGTTTGGATGTAGAGGTTTAACTTTAAACATCAAAATCAGTTTGCAAGCGTTAGCAAGTCTTACAATATGGACCTTTTGAATATACGATATACAATTTGTATCCGGTTTTAATTTAAAGTTTGAATTTTACTGTTTATGATTTGTATCCCGTTCTGAAAACTCCTTTGGAACTATTAATTTTTATGATCGACGTTACTGGCTGATGAATCCACGCTAGGTATTCGATCTTATAGGCAATCTGCTTCTGCATTCTTCATACGCTCACAGCTTAGTTATATGTTCTACTTCTGAATATTTAACTAAAATGAACTAGAAGTGCCTGATTGATTTTTGTTATATAGGAATGTGAATCAGCTGGGGCAAGTAAAATGATTGAACATCTCAGGGAAATGATTTCTAATAGCAAACCGGGTGAACAATACGGTGGATTTCACTAAAACATGATCTTATGTTCCATATAAAGTTTGGTTAAATCGGTAATATTGGATTCCTCAATATTTGTTTCAGGAGATTATGTCCTTCAATTTGCCGATGATTTCTGCTACACTGATCCAGTAAAAGCTTATTATACTTCTTTATGCATTTTTTAAATACAATTATAACTTTTACTATAACATTATACAAATCTCTATATCTGATCAGATTGATGGCAGTATAGCATCGAAGCAAGGTCTTCGATTTGTATTCACAGATGGATCGAGGATTGTATTTCGTCTATCGGTATGCTTCTTTAATATTATATCACGTATATAGTTATCTAAAGGAAAATTTGTTCTTTTAAGGTCCTTTCGGAGAATTTACTAAAGAAAGGACATACTGTGAAATTAATTACAAAAACAGATGTGTTCCTGCCACGTTCGTCCTTTTCCCCCCTCTTTTATGGCACGATTTTGGATGAACAAACTGGTTCGATTTGGGGCTTTGTAAACTAATTTCTTAACATAAAGGTTATGGCACAATCTTTGATTGCACCATAACAACTTTTTCGGGATCTATGTGACAGAAAAAGACTTGGTTTTTTGGTTTTGAAACAAGTCTGTCTGTAGTAAGTTCGCAAATGCTGCCTACATGAGCAAAATTTCCCATGACATAACTTCTCTTGCCGCCTCTTTTTTTTTTTTTTAAAAAAAAATTCATTAGGGCACAGGGTCAGCTGGCTCGACAATACGAATATACGTAGAGCAGTATGAGCCTGATGTAGCTAAACAAAATGTGGATTCACAAGTAGCTTTAAAGCCATTAACAGGTTCATGATTTAGCTCTACATATTACAATTTTCTTCTCCTTTTAAATATCTCTTTAAATAGCTCGTGTTTTTGTTGGTTTAGATGTTGCGCTATCTATTTCAAAGCTGAAGGAGTTCACTGGCAGGGAGAAGCCCACGGTCACTACTTAAATTTGTTTGTTTTATGCAGTGATTAACAAGTGTATTTTATTTTCTTCTAACTTTTTCGAAAAGGATAATTTGTTTTATTGCTGACGTGATAATAGCTCTGCTTAAGCATTCATTAGTTGATCCACAGTCATAATTAAGGCAAACTGCCATGTTTTACCAATATGTATTTTTAACTTCAAAATTGCTTTAATGGATTATGAGATATAGATACCGTGAATTTGCAGTAGATCGTGTCGTGAAGACCAAAATGCCTCCTATTTTAAGTCAGTGGTTTGATCCTAGTTGCCTTTGCATGTTTTCAACTTCAAAGTTGCTTTATTTTCTGGTTATCAATGCTTTTATTTCCAGCAACACCAAACAGTGGTTGATATTGCTAATTTCGACGGATATGACTGTCTTAGGAATTGAAAGTGTTGGTGCAGTTTTTCGCTATAATAACATCTTAAAAATGTTCATAAGATCGTGCTGAAGTGGAAGTCAAGTTCTGTAGTTTTGAGATAAATTCAAGTGTGCCTAAGAAGCTTGAAAATAAAAGCTGAAAGTGATCAGTATAGAACAATAGATTTAGAGTGGTTCTGCATCCATCCATTGTTAATTGATTTTTCGTTGGGTGACAACGGGGAAAACAAATTGGCCTGATGGCCGGTTCTACATCTTGATACAATGGTTGAATTCCTAGTTTTTGAGAAAAATAAAAAAATGAAGTAACAATTTGGTAGTATGGTTGCTTTAGGGCTTCAATCCTTTCATTAGTGCAGTGAATCATCTGTGAATGGTAGTTTTAAAGCTCGTTGCCCGCTTTAAATTTCACTAGTTCACCTGAAGTTGCTTTATCAAGAACATAAATACAAGCAGTAAATGTGTGAATTCTAATATCAAGCGATGAACGATACTGCTTGTATTTATGTTCTTGATAAAGCAACTTCAGGTGAACTAGTGAAATTTGAAGTGGGCAACGAGCTTTTAAACTACCATTCACAGATGATTCACTGCAGTAATGAAAGGATTGAAGCCCTAAAGCAACCATACTACCAAATTGTTACTTCACTTTTATTTTTCTCAAAAATTACCAATTCCATCAACTGGAAATAGGCATGTTAAATGGATCGGGTCGGATTATAATTGGATGGAAATTAATCTAACCCATTTGAATAAATATTAAAATTGATCCAACTCGTTTAACTCATTCTCCATATGGTTCAACCCAACCAACCCGCAAGTTCCACGGGTAACCCAATTCAAACCACTTACTATTCTGGAGAAAACTTTTAAAAACCGTATAATACATCAAAAACATCGTCTCAGAATAAAATTACACCAAAATAACTTCATTAGAATTAAGTAGTAAACACAAAAGCACTCAATAAAGTGACTGCTTGCAACAAGAATTCAATGAAACGTATTGAGGGTGCAACAAAAAGAGCTTTGTTAATGGTACTCCAAAAACATTTTTTTTTTTTTTTTTTTTTTTAAATTACGGGGGAGGATCATTTAACATATAGCCCCCCCCCCCCCCCCCCCCCCTTAAACAATTTATAAAATATAAACCAAAATGCTCTTTTATTGTTTTACCCTATTACTTTTTACTGTTCATTATACCATAATTATCTTCTTTTCAAAGTAAACAATTAATCATTTTTTTCATAGAGGAATCAATTTCTAACTTTGAAAAAGAAGACAACGTGATTTTTACTCAAAAAAGCGAACGGCATGTTAAATTTGTTGAACAAATCACCGAAAAGGTAAAAATTTACTGGAAAACACGGAGATCTGTATTCGACTTTAAACGATATATTCGTTTATAGCGAGCCGAAGTTAAATAACTAAAATGGCATGTATTCGCCGAATTTGGTGAACGCATCAGGTCATGACAATAACACAAACTCAACGATAGACCACCGAATAAAATCGTGTTTTCCGAGTTACTATCGTCGAATATGTAGGACCTTTTTTTTCAGTTAATCTATTTTCAGCATGTTATTTTCAAATTTTGTACTAAATTTCTGTTTTTCTTTTCGATATTTACGGTGTTTTGTGTATTTGAATGAAGAGTAAAATATGGTTCTTTTATTTATTTTTCCATTATGTTTGACTTCCCTTAACAATTTAATTTTTAATGGAGTGGAAATAAAATATGACCGTCCCTTATCCGATTTTGTAGTGGCATTAACAATACTCAATAAAAAATGTAAATCCTTCAATTTGCTATGCCACCAAGACCAAATCATATGGTCGATTGAAACCTGACAAGAGTATAAAACATTAGAGCTCCAAAAAGCAGCAATGAGATAAAACGGTTTTCAAAACAATTTGGCAAAGATCACAAAAAGTAATTGGAGAAACATGCTCCCTGAATCAGTTTTCTCTTTTCTTTAGATTCGAATCAGTCCAAATAGAGATCTAAGGGGGTAACTTCAGCCAAACTCAGTGACAACACAACAAAATTTTGAACTTTAAGCTAGGACAATAGCAGCTCGGTAGCAAACTATTTACAAGAACAACGCCAACGGCAACAATAAAAGAATGAGACTCGACCAATCTCGAGAATACCAGCAGCTTGAACGTCGAGCGCTGCTTCTATTCAGCCAAAGGAGGAGCGCATTTTAATTCAAATTTGAAGGGATGATTTTCAGTTTTTTTTTTTTTTTTTGGGGGGAAATCGAAGGAACCATTTGTATTTGCGCCGATAAAATAAAAGAAAAAGAGGAATAAGGGATGGTTTTAATTTGAGAAAGCAGCAGGCATGAGAAAAAAGGAACAGGATGGAATGGTTTTTTTGAAGGCAAGTTCTATTCGAAGCCCCTAAAATGCTGAGTTGCCCCCCCCCCCCCCCCGCCAAATTGAGGAAAAACACAAGTGTAATAACCGGAAATGCGAGCCAATTTAAAATTTTTATTTTGGCAATTTTGATGAACTTTGAATATTTAAAATAGATTATTTTAAATAGTAACGACGAGAAATTTATTTTGAATATAATTAGAATGTATATATTTATATAGATCTTCGTTAGAGTATAAATAATTATTTATAATTATAAAAGGAATTGAAAATGGCGCGGTAGTTCGATAATTCGATTTCAAAATTCAAATGAATGTACCGGGTGCAAAATAAACCGGATTTTAGCGAAACCAAAAATATTTGAATCTAATTGAGAATATCTTTCCAACGAATTCGAAAAATTGAAATTTCATAGCGGGAATCAAAAGTTATGTCCAGTTGAAAATTCAGAATAGTCGCTATGGAATTCTGGCACTTAAAAATGGAAATTTTGCAAACGACCTCGGTTTTCGATGAAACCACTTTTGTTGGATCCGGGATGTCTAGTTATTGCTAGATTCCAAAATTCGTAATTTTTCGATTCAATATGTGAGCGTAGCAAAAGAAAACGCGTTTGACCAGTTTCAGTTGATTTTAATCGACCGGAAAATGGCCATTTTTCAAAAAGTCTTAGAATTTGACGAAATTAGTTTTATTAGGACCGTATCGTCAATACAAAGCTAGAAAATATTTTTCTGGAATTTTTCGAGTTAGTATGTGGCCCTAGTAAATTGAAATGCGCGTTCAAATTCAATATATAGAGTTATATATTGATTTTGACGAAAACTGATCGAAACGATCGAATCAGCCTACGATACATAACCCATTGTGTTCGGAATGAGGGTAATTAGCTAGGGACGACAGTCGTTGGGCCTCGTTTTGAGTTCAAATGTAAAGTCAACTTTCATAAAATAAAATATTAATAAATTAATTATGTATATACTATAACCCTACCCTTCCTTCCCCAAACCTAGCCCCCAAATTTAAAACACCCGAACCCTCCCTTCAGCCAAAACGACGACGACTCCCCCCTCCATCGCCTGCGCGCGCCTCAAGCGGCGTCGCTGCCATCTCCGGCGGCTTCTCTCCCCTCGTGACTCTCCTCCCCCTCGCTCCTCCTCGTTACGAATCACACCACCCTCAAATAACCCCAAACCGCGCCGCTAGAGCCCAAGCTCGCCACTGTCGGTCAGGGCGCACCCACCAACAGCCTTCCAGACCCTCTGCGTCGCCTTCTCCGACTCCCTGAACCCGCGCAGACCACCCCCTCCCCTTTTTAACAATAAGTCCTTTTATTTTTATGCTTTTGATTTCAGTTTTTTTTTGTAGTAATCCGTAAATACAAATCAAATTGATATGTATGAACCATTGAAATTATTCTTAGCTTTTATTATAAAAGATTAGATTTTTAAATTTATGAAAGATGATATTTTTAAATACGAAAAGTTATGATTTTTATGTTCTAGTTTAATAAAGAGAAAAATATGATTTTCTTTTACTTATAACTTTGCTTTGAACTTCGGTTTTAAAAATAAATATAGCATTTGTTTGTAAACATAAATATAGCAGTGGTTTTAAAAATACATGTAACATTGGTTTTAAAAATAGAATTAGGATTGTTTTTAAAATTTAAACATAGTATACCAATATAAAGAAAAAGATTTGATTTTTCTACCTCAAAAAGATGTGATTTTTAAAAAGTAAAAAGATTAGATTTTTAAACGATTTTTAATATGACGTTAAAGTGATAAAAATCCGATTTTTAATATGAAGTTGAAGTGATAAAAATCCGATTTTTAATGCGAAGTTGAAGTTGTAGAAATTCGATTTTTATATATATGAACTAGCGATATAAAAATATGATTTTTATATAATAGAGATTATCGAAATATGATTTTTATATATGTAGCGAATACGGGCGACAAAAGTGACGAAGGGCGAGCACGGCGAAATTTTCTACATATGAAGAGTCGCGGTGAATTGGTTTAGCTAGTCGGTGAGAACTCCTCACCTTCAATTTAAATTTCTACTTAAAAATATATACTAGGATGCAGACGGTGTTTAGTAGCACCCGACACTCATCGTCCACAGACCATGGACGGCTTGTATGCTTGTTTGATTTTGATGTGTAGTTGATTGTGTGATGTGATATGAAATGAAATAAAATATTTATATAGTTAAAAATATTTTATAGTTGAAAATAGAATTTTTAACGTGTATTTAAAATGAAATAAATATAAACAAATCGGACGATTTGTTTATATACACACATTTGACTGATATTGATTGGGATGATAAATTTTACACATCGCTCAACTACACAAATAATATTCAGTGTTTGTGGATTGAAACCCCACACGGGTGTTGGGATGATATTTGGCGTACACTAATCCCAATTATTTAGTTGTATGTCGATCGATTGGTCGACAGACTGTGTAAGCGTTAATTATTTATATTTAATGCTTATGCAGTTGTGTGGTGCACTTTGGATGATGGTTGATTATTTATCATTGCTATTATATACATGTGTTGTATGAAATCCATATAATTAACGTTATATGGTAATTGATTGAGCCTCATTCCAATTGGGAAAATAAAGAATATTATAAAATAAAGATTCATGTGTTGACAGTACTCATGTGTTGAGATTAGTCATGTGTTGAAAGAAATGTAGATTCATGTGTTGAACAAAATATTTTAACAATAAAATTTACATCTTTATCATATATAAAATTAGAACTAACTGGAAAATAGATAAGATGAGTGGTCTCCTGGGTATTGATCTGATGTTGGTTTCGGCCTTCGGGGTTAATGCTTAGGGAATCGTTCTCTTGCTAATTTACGGTTGGAGCCTGATTAAAAATTTAACGATAGAAATCAAAATTTTATAAAGTATATTAAATAACAAAAATAGTCATGTGTTGACAGTACTCATGTGTTAAGATTTGTCATGTGTTGAAAGAAATGTAGATTCATGTGTTGAATAGAATAAATATTCATTTGTTGAATAGAATAACGAAGTTATTAAAATATATAAAGCCGTGTTGATTAGAGATGCGCTATTTTGACGCGAACGATATTTATATCGATTATATTCGTTTTTATAATGAACATTGAAAAGAGATTTAAAAATCGAATATTTAGAAAATGAATTCGAATTGAATTGAATATAAAATGAATTCGAATTGAATTGAATATAAAATGAATTCGAATTGAAATGAATTCAAATCGAATTTAAAACGAACTGAAATAGAATTGAAATCGATTTGAATTGAAATCAAATAGAGATGAATGTAAAAAGAATTTATAATGTAAAATTCAATTTTGATTTGAATTTGAAATGAAGGTTGAAATTGTTTTTGAAACCGAATTTAAAATGATTTATAAAATACGTTTTAAAAGAAAATCGACGAAATATATATATAATATATATATATATATAATATATATATATATTATATATAATGGCTTGAGTAGCACGCGCCGCGCCGCGGCAGTTCGTGAATTTCGACCATTGACTTCGAACGGACATTACGGGAGATACGACCGTCGGATTCTCCTAAAACTGGAACCGTTGGGTTCGTATCGAAAAGAGCTTTCTAACGAATACAAGAAATTTGAAATCTAATGGTTGGATTTGGAGATATGTCTAAATCAATTTCAGAAAAGGTCGATGTAAGTGCAGTTCGATGGCCGTTATTGGAAATCAACTATACGGGCCATGATAAAATTATTAAAAATATTAATAATTTGTGTAAAATCAAAAGAAATGATTTGTGAAGAATTGGGATGAAAAACTTCATATTTTAAAAGATAAAAAATAGATTTTTATCGAAATGAACTAGTTTTGAACTAGAATTGAAATCCAATTATTTTTAAATAAATAAATTGGATTTCAAATGGGTTTTAAATAACCAGAATTTCCAATATATGAATTGGAATGGATTTGAATCGAAATTGTCTTTGGAATATTTCGATATTAGATTCCGCGATTATACAGATATTTTGGAGGAAATTTGGAAGATATACTTTATATCGTTATTTCCAAAGCGGTATTTGTGGGTTTCAGAATTTGATATTGAATATAAGCCGATATATTTTCTATTCAGAGCCTTGTATTTAATATCAAATGGGATTTGGGTTTGTCGTGAATGGTGTCTTCATCAACACTGTTCTTAAACCCCGTTGATAAAAGATTAAATCTTTTTATTTAGATTTAATGAAGTATACCAATTAATTAATATATTTAATTGGAACTGAATTAGAATTGATTTGTGGGTTTATCGTGAACGGTGTTTTAAATAACACTTGTTCTTTAACCCAATAATAAATAGAATGTGATTTTGGGTTTATCGTGGATCGTGTTTTAGATAACATTGGTTCTTTAACCCAGTTAAAGATTAAAACTAATTGGAGTTTTAATGAATCTTTAATTAGATTGAAAATATCGAGAATGGAGTATCACCAGTTTTGCTCCAAAGCGATAGTTAAATCTTTAATTAGATTTGAACGTGAAATGGTAATTAATTTTACCGATAACACCGTGGTGTTAGATATGGAGTATTACCAGTTTTGCTTCATGGGATGAATAGGTTGGGATTGGGAAATAAAATAAATAATTACTTCGGTGTGGTTCGCTAATCCCGACTAGTTTGGAAAACCATAATATGGTTTAAAATGATATCCAAAGGAAGATTAAAGAATAAATTTTAAAGAATTTATCTTTGATAAAATTAATGGGAACCTTTCCCTAAGAATGTGAAATTTAGGAACTAATTGGGGATCAGTTAAGTTGAATGGTTTCCTGGGTATTGATCTGATGTTGGTTTCGGCCTTCGGGGTTAATATTTGGGGAATTGTTCTCTTACTAATTTACGGTTAGTGACTGCTGAATTGGAATGAGGTGTATGTTGTGTTTGTGTAACATTTGTTTATTATATACGCGGGTTATTCGGAAAGGCCGGGTTTATACCCATTCTGAATAACTGATTCGACGATATGTCGAAGATGAAGATGGTGGTTGAAGACCAGAAGTCTTCACATCGTTTGGGTGATTACTGATGATCTTGATTGGGCTGTACACCCAAGATGAGGGAATCAGTTGGTGATCGTCCAGACGTACTTGGAGATCGATGGATATGCGAGGAAAGTGCCTTCGGTTTCGTTCAAACCCAGAACGAACTTGTAAGTGGACTGTGTGTCTGACATTGGATTTTATTCTGTGCTGATTGATCTCTATTAAATATACATCTATTTGGCGGCGGAGAATTTATTCTCTTGCTTAACGCCCTTCTCTGAGACGTACGAGCTCAGAGGTTGTATATCGATGGACATCAGTCGCATGGAGTGAATTGCCTCTATGGCATGCCTAAGTGGCAGATGATCAAGGCTTCTGTTGAAAAGCAAAGTCTTGTGGTTGATGATCAAAGCACGGCCTGCGTGGCGCAACTTTGTGTATAACGTGAATTCGCGATCCTCACACCTCGGTATGAGTCAAAAACGGGATAAGGACTACAGGGTGAGCACGATGTTTCTTTCTAGCTAGAGGTAGTGTTAGTGCTTAAACTGGCTAACATTTATATTATTTTTACCTATGTGGTTGTTGGAATGCGAGGCGCCTCGATTATAGGTCTGTAAGGACTGGGAAACGTGTGTTCAGGAATTGCCAATCCTCAAACGTAAGAGAGGACCGGCCCTGAAGATCCAAGGGTTACCCAGAGTGTGTAGTCCTGAGGCATTTGCTAGAGTGTCTCGAAGCGGAGAGGAGCTTGCCCCTTGCCTCGACTCATGATGGAAATCCAATTTCCAATACGAGATATTTCGGTTTTATTTGTAGAACCTAGTATGGCGACATAGTGGTATGGGTCATTAATGCCGTCTATGATTGATATTTATGATTGAAATTGTTTTGACACTATACACTTATAATAGTATCAAATGATTTGTTTTAAACGTACCAAGCATGTTTGGCTATTATAAGGGAAAACCCTATCCTCCGGCTTGCGTTGCATTGTGTGATGGGACCTGGGTCTTAAAATAGCTTCATTTTTTGAAAAGCATTGCGTTGTTTATTCTATGCACTGGTATTCTTGGGAGGAAACCCATTCCGTGTTATATGGCGTGGTCCCTTGAATTACTCTCTTTTAAAGTAAAGTTTTAACTAACTGTTTTAGTTCTCACACCAGTCACATGACTGACCTGAAGTTTATTGTTTTAACCTAAACTCTGGGTGCCCTTATTTTTGACACGGGCAGCTAGTAGTTTTGGTTTTGCAGATTTATGTTCACAGGATCCTGATTTACAGCTGGAACGATACTCGGAAAGCTCTGTATCCGTATATCGCCTTCAGTTGTGTTTTGTATTGTTTTTCCGCTGCTGTGCAATTTATTGTAATCTTTGATATTTTCTGTGTAATATTTATTCATACTCTGTATATTCTTGTATTTTGATGGAATTGTTGTAATAAGCAATGAAATGTTCTTCTATTTGTGTTCCGATTTGTGTTGTCCTCAATTCTATCCGTGCTTTCCTTATCGAGGAAGTTCGGGTCATCTAAACAAGTCCCTCTCTTTCTACCTAGTTGACCCCCGTGTTTAAAAAAAAGACAAATTTACCCTCCCTCGCACTGCCAGTGCGAGGTTCCTTAGTGTACCACGTAGCGACACTGCGTGGTACTATAAGGAACCTCGCACTGTCAGTGCGAGGTTCGTTAACGTACTAAGTAGTACCTCTACGTGGTGCACTAACAAACCTCGCACTGGCAGTGCGAGGGAGGCTAAAGCTATAAAAAAAAGCAAGCAAAAGGGTAATTTCGTCATCACGGTTTTTGGTCTAAGTGGGGGGCAACTCAGCATTTTAGGAGGTTCGAATAGAATTTGCCTTTTTTGAAAGGTGAAATGAAATGTTTGAAAGCGTATAAACCAAGGAAATAACTGGCTTTAATGGTACAATCCAGCAAACCTAACGAAATAATTGGGGTCGACCCAAGCCAACAATTATGTAGTTAACCAAGGAAATAACTGGATTTAATAGTTCAATCCGGCAAACCCAACAAAATAATTGGGTTCGACCTAAGCCAACAATTATATAGTTAATTGGGTTGGGTAAATGAATCGGTTTCATTTTTTACGGCCTTAATTGAAAGACTTATCATTGCTATATCATGTTTCTTTTTTTCGAAAAAAGGAGATAAAATAACGCATAAACTCTAAGCAACAATAAAAAATGATGGTTCCAATTCTAATAAGATCCCATGGTGGATTAGTCCATGTTGCTTCAGAAAGATTATGTGTTGTAACAACCCGGAAAATCAGAATCAATTTAAAATTTTTATTTTGGTAATTTTAATGAATTTTGAATATTTAAAATAATTTATTTTAAATAATAACGACTAAAAATTTATTTTGAATAGAATTAGAACGTATAAATTTATTTAAATCGAAGTTAGAATATAAATATTTATTTTAATTATAAAAGGAATTGGAAATGGCGCGGTAGTTTGAAAATTCGATTTCAAATTTCAATTGAATGTACAGGATTCAAAATAAACCGGATTTTGGTAAAACCAGAAATATTTGAATCTGTTTGAAAATATCTTTCCGAAGAATGTGAAAAATCCAAATTTCATAGTGGGAATAAAAAGTTATGTCCAGTTTAAAATTCAGGATAGTCGCTATGGAATTTTATGTAAAATATAGCCCTTAAAAGTGGAGATTTTGCAAATGATTTCCGTTTTCGACAAGACCACTTTTGTTGGATCTGGAATGTCAAATTATTGCTTGATTACAATTTTCATAATTTTTGGAATCAATATGTGAGTGTGGTGAATTTAAACGTGTTTGATCAATTCTGTTTGAATTTAATCGACTGGAAAATGACCATTTTTCAAAGGGTCTCCAAATTCGACGAAATTAGTTTTTTAGGACCGTATCGTCAAAACAAAGCCAGATTTATTTTTCTGGAATTTTTGGAGCTAGTATGTGGCCCCAATAAATTGAAATCTACGTTTAAATTAAATATATATTTATATTGTAATTTAAATGAAAACTGATTGAAACAGCCGAACTGGCTTACGATACATATCCTATTGTGTTCGGAATGGGGGTAATTAGCTAGGGGCGACAGTCATTGGATGTGAATTGGAGTTCAGACAAAAATTCACCTTTTTGAATTAAAATAATAATAAATTAATTAAATAAAAACCCTCACCCCTCTTTTATCCACCCCACGTCAATTTCCATAGTCGAAATAAAATAAAAACCGCTCTTCAAAGAAAACCGCGACACCTCCTTTAGAAACCCGCCCCCGCTCTCCCCTGTCGCCAGCGCCGTCGACGGCGATCCCCTTTGAATGAAGAGTAAAATATGGTTCTTTTATTTATTTTTCCATTATGTTTGGCTTCCCTTAACAATTTAATGTTTAATGGAGTGGAAATAAAATATGACTGTCCCTTATCAGATTTTGGAGTGGCATTAACAATACTCAATAAAAAATGTAAATCCTTAAATTTGCTATGCCACCAAGGCCAAATCATATGGTCAATTGAAACCTGACAAGAGTATAAAACATTAGAGCTCCAAAAAGCAGCAATGAGATAAAACCGTTTCAAAACAATTTGGCAAAGAGCACAAAAAGTAATTGGAGAAATCCGATTTTGGAGTGACATTAACAATACTCAATAAAAAATGTAAATCCTCCAATTTGCTATGCCACCAAGGCCAAATCATATGGTCGATTGAAACCTGACAAGAGTATAAAACATTAGAGCTCCAAAAAGCAGCAATGAGATAAAACCGTTTTCAAAACAATTTGGCAAAGAGCACAAAAAGTAATTGGAGAAACATGCTCCTGAATCAGTTTTCTCTTTTCTTTAGATCCGAATCAGTCCAAATAGAGATCTAAGGGGGTAACTTCAGCCAAACTCAGTGACAATACAACAAAATTTTGAACTTTAAGCTAGGACAATAGCAGCTCGGTAGCAAACTATTTACAAGATCAGCGCAAACGACAACAATAAAAGAATGAGATTCGACCAATCTCGAGAATACTAGTAGCTTGAACGTCGAATGTTGCTTCTATTCAGCCAAAGGCAGAGCACATTTTAATTCAAATTTGAAGGGATGATTTTCAAATTTTTTTTTTGGAAATCGAAGGAACCATTTGTATTTGCGCTGATAAAATAAAAGAAAAAGAGGAATAAGGGATGGTTTTAATTTGAGAAAGCAGCAGGCATGAGAAAAAAGGAACAGGATGGAATGGTTTTTTTGAAGGTTCGAACCTCCTAAAATGCTGAGTTGCGCCCCCCTCCCCCCGCCGCCCAAATTGAGAAAAACCACAAGTCCCTCCCTTTCTACCGAGTTGACCACCGTGTTTTAAAAAAAAGACAAATTTACCCTCCCTCGCACTGCAAGTGCGAGGTTCCATTGTGTACCACGTAGCGACATTGCGTGGTACTATAAGGAACCTCGCATTGTCAGTGCGAGGTTCGTTAACGTACCAAGCAGTGCCTCTACGTCGTACAACAAGGAACCTCACACTGGCAGTGCGACGGAGGCTGAAGCTATAAAAAAAATAAGCAAGCAAAAGGGTAATTTCGTCATCACGATTTTTGGTCTAAGTGGGGGGCAACTCAGCATTTTAGGAGGTTTGATTAGAATTTTCCTTTTTTGAAAGGTGAAATGAAATGTTTGAAAGCGTGTAAACCAAGGAAATAACTGGCTTTAATGGTACAACCCAGCAAACCTAACGAAATAATTGGGGTCAACCCAAGCCAACAATTATGTAGTTAACCAAGGAAATAACTGGATTTAATGGTTCAATCTAGCAAACTCAAAAAAATAATTGGGTTCAACCCAAGCCAACAATTATATAGTTAATTGGGTTGGGTAAATGAATCGGCTTCATTTTTGACGGCCTTATTTGAAAGACTTATCATTGCTATATCATGTTTCTTTTTTTCGAAACAAGGAGAAAAAATAACGCATAAACTCTTAACAAAAATAAAAAAATGATGGTTCCAATTCTAATAAGAACCCATGGTGGATTATTCCATGTTGCTTCAGAAAGATTATATGTTGTAACAACTCGGAAAAGTGGAACCAATTTAAATTTTTTATTTTGGTAATTTTAATGAATTTTGAATATTTAAAATAATTTATTTTAAATAATAACAAATAGAAATTTATTTTGAATAGAATTAGAACATATAAATTTATTTAAATCGAAGTTAGAATATAAATATTTATTTTAATTATAAAAGGAATTGGAAATGGCGCGGTAGTTTGAAAAATCGATTTCAAATTTCAATTGAATGTACATGATTCAAAATAAACCGGATTTTGGTAAAACCAGAAATATTTGAATCTGTTTGAAAATATCTTTCCAACGAATGTGAAAAATCCAAATGTCATAGCGGGAATAAAAATTTATGTCTAGTTGAAAATTCAGGATAGTCGCTATGGAATTTTATATAAAATATAGCCCTTAAAAGTGGAGATTTTGCAAACGACCTCCGTTTTCGAAGAGACCACTTTTGTTGGATCTGGAATGTCAAATTATTACTTGATTCTAATTTTCATAATTTTTGGAATCAATATGTGAGTGTGGTGAATTTAAAGGTGTTTCATCAATTCTGTTTGAATTTAATCGACTGGAAAATGATCATTTTTCAAAGGGTCTCCAAATTTGACGAAATTAGTTTTGTTAGGACCGTATCATCAAAACATAGCTAGATTTATTTTTTGAAAATTTTGGAGTCAGTATGTGGCCCCAATAAATTGAAATGTACGTTTAAATTAAATATATATTGATTTATATTGTAATTTAAATGAAAACTGATCGAAATGGCTTACGATACATATCCCATTGTGTTCGGAATGGGGGTAATTAGCTAGGGGCGACAGTCGTTGGATGTGAATTGGAGTTCGTACAAAAATTCACCTTCTTGAATTAAAATAATAATAAATTAATTAAATAAAAACCCTCACCTCTTTTTTCTCCCACCTCCCCACGTCAGTTTTCATTGTCGAAATAAAATAAAATAAAAACCGCTTTTCAAAGAAAACTGCGACGCCTCCTTTAGAAACCCGCCGCCGCTCTCCCCTATCGCCGCGCCGTTGACGACGATCCCCTTTCCCCCTTCCACCTCCTCTCTCCTTCCCCTCAGCCTTAAATCGAGAAACACCCCCCACGCCCAATTCAAGAATCGCGCCTCCACCGCAAAAGGCCACCGCCGAAGTCCCTTCACCGCCGCGAGTCCCAGCACCTTCGACTTCAATCCCCCCTTCCCCAGTCCACCAGAGGCCGCCGACCTCCCCGAGCCTCCATCGACAGTGAGCATCTTTATTTTTTTGTTTATTTGTTATTCTTTTTTTATGTATTCAAGTGTTATTTGTAAATTTGAATTTTTATAAAGGAAAAGTTATGGATTTTTCTAAAGAAAAAGATTGGATTTTTCAAAAGAAAAGAATAAACAGATTATTTTTTTATATTAAATAGAATTGTTTATAAAAACAATTGGAATTTATATATATTTATTTGTTTAAAGAGGTTTGATTTTTATTTGTTTAAAATTTTTTGATTTTTATTTGTTTAAAGAGGTTTGATTTTTATTTGTTTAAAGAGGTTTGATTTTTATTTGTTTAAAAAGGTTTCATTTTTATTTGTTTAAAGAGGTTTGATTTTTGTTTGTTTAAAGAGGTTTGATTTTTATTTGCTTAAAGAGGTTTGATTTTTATTTGTTTAAAAAATTTGATTTTTATATAGCAGAGCATGATTTTTAAAAATAGCAAAGTACGATTTTTAAAAATGAAATGGTAAGAAATAGCGATAAAAATTGTATTTTTTTTATTTGAATGAAGCGATAAAAATTGGATTTTTATTTATTTGAATGAAGCGATAAAAATTGGATTTTTATTTATTTGAATGAAGCGATAAAAATATATTTTTTATATCTGAAGTACCGATATAAATTATACTTTTTATATATAAGACATTGTAATAAAAATGTGATTTTTAATATGAACACCGTAGAAAAGATTGAGTGGGAATTTCGGGCAAATCCAAATGGTTCAGAAATTCAGAAATAAAACCGTAGGAGTGGATCCCAAAGGCGAGAACTTCTCACTCTAATTTATTTTCTAGTTAAAAATATATACTAGGATATAGACGGTGCTTAGAAGCACCAGACACCTTTGTTTGAAACCATGTTTGTTTGGTGTTTGGTTGATTGGATTATTTGGTTGAATTTGGCTTGGAAAATGAATTGAATTGATTAGAATTAGGTTTGTACATGGTGCGAGCCATTATTAGGCGAGGGATAAGGCTAGACCTTATTCCGGTTCTAGTATCGCGCCGTTATGCTACCGAAATTTTGTAAAAATGTTAGAATAATAAAAATATCATTTTTATTGTATAAATGAACTGTATAAAATATTCACGAGTTGAAACAAATATTTTATAGTTAAAAATAAAAAAATTAACGTGTATAAGAACAAAATAAATATTCATTTACAAATAGGACGATTTGTTTATGTACACACATTTGACTAATATTGATTGGGACAATATATTTTACACATCTCCCAACTGCACAAATAATAATCAATGTTTGTTGTTTGAAACCCCACACGGGTATTGGGATGATATTTGACGTACACTAATCACGATTGTTTAGTTGTATGTCAATCGATGGATTGACAGACTCTTGTAAGCATTAATTGTTTATATTTAACGCTTATGCAGTTGTGTAATGCACTCTGGATGAAGGTTGACTGTGTTTGATTATTGTTATGTACATGTGTGTATGAAATCCATATAAATAAAATTATATGGTAATTGACCGTGTCTGATTCCAATTCAGAAAGAACAAATATTTTAAAAGAATGAATATTTTAAAATTAAGGAATAATTTAAAATAATATTCGGTAATGGGTCAAAATATGGTTTTGATGTCCGATTTGGAATGGGCACGAAAATATTGAAATATATAAAGCCGTGTTGATTAGATTAACGCCATTTTGACGTTAACAATATTTATATCAATTTTATTCATTTTTATAATGAATATCGAAAATGAACTGATTTCAAAATTTAATGTTTTGAAAATATTATCATTTATATATCAATGATATGGAATATTCAATTTTGATTTAAAATTGAATATGAAGTTGAAATCGTTTTGAAAATGAATTTAAAACGATTTATAAAATACGTTTTAAATGGAAATCAACGAAATATATATATTATATGTATTTAATGGCCTGAATAGAACGCGCCGCGCCGCGGCAGTTCGCGAATTTCGACCATTGATTTCGAATGGACATTACGGGAGATCCGACCGTCGGATTCTCCTAAAACTGGAACCGTTGGGTTCGTATCAAAAAGAGCTTTCTAACGAATACAAGAAATTTGAAATCTAACGGTTGGATTTGGAATTATGTCAAAATCAAATTTCGAAAAGGTCGCTGTAAGTGCAGTTTGATGGTCGTTTATGGAAATCGATTGTATGGGCATTGATAAAATTATTAAAAATATCAATAATTTGTGTAAAATCATAATAAATGATTTGGAAAGAAGTTTGGGTGAAAAATTCCATGTTTGTAAAGATAAAAATATATTTTATCAAAATGAACTAGTTATTAACTATATTTGAAATCCAATAATTTTTAAATAAAATAAATTGGATTTGCGAACGGTTTTAAAATAACCAAAAATTCCAATATATGAATTGGAATGGATCTGAATCGAAATTATCTTCGGAATATTTCGATATTGGATTCCGTAATTATACAGATATTGTGGAGGAATTCGAAAGATATATATATCGTTATTCCAAATACGATATTTGTTGATTTCAGAATTTGATATTGAATATAAGCCGATATAATTTCTATTCAGAGCCTTGTATTTAATATTGAATTGGATTTCGGGTTTGTCGTGAATGGTGTCTTCATTAACACTGTTCTTAAACCCAGTTGAGGAAATAATAAATCTTTTAATTAAGATTTAGTGAAGTTTTTTCCAATTAATTAATATTTAATTGGAATTCGATGAAAGAATTTGATTTTGGGTTTGTCGTGAATGGTTTCTTCATTAACACTGTTCTTAAACCCCGTGTGAAAAGAATAAATCTTTTAAATAAGATTATTGGAGTTTCCAGTTATATTTAGTAACTGGAATAAAATGGAATGTGAATTGGGTTTATTGTGAACCGTGTTTTAATGACATTCGTCCTTTAACCCGATTTACAATGAAATGTGATTTGGAATTTATAAATCTTTTTATTAAGATTTAGGGAAATATTCCAAAGTGAAGTTTTCCAATTTAATACAATAGATTGGAATGGAATGGAATTCGATTGGATAATAATCGAAGTGAGCTTTTGTGGAGGAAGATGGTTAATATATATGGAATTTAAAAGGCTTTTCCATTATTCCATTTATATTATTGGTTGGATACGGAAGTTTATATCGATTATATATATATATATTGATATGTTTTCCATGAAGATTCCATAATTAATGGAATGAGATTTTGGGTTTATCGCGAACTGTGTTTTAAATGACATTAGCTCTTTAACCTAGTTAAAGATAAGATTAATTTCTTAACTTTGAATAATCATTAGGTAATGATTTTTGAGATTAAAACTGAATTGGAGTTTTAATGAATCTTTAATTAGATTGAAAAACAGAATGTGATAATTTAAATTATCAAATTTGGGAAATGATCGAGAATGGAGTAGCACCAGTTTTACTACAAGCGATAGTTAAATCGTTAATTAGATTTGAACGTGAAATGGCAATTAACTTTACCGATAACACCGTGGTGTTAGATATGAAGTATTACCAGTTTTGCTTCATGGGATGAATAGGTTGGGATTGGGAAATATATCAAATGATTACTTCGGTAAGGTGCGCTAATCCCGACTAGTTTGGATATACCATAATTTGGTTTGAATTGATATCCAAAGGAAGACTAAAGAATAAATTTAAAGAATTTATCTTTGATAAAATTAATGGGAACCTTTCCTAAGGGATATGAATATTGAAATAAAAGAATATTCAGAATTGGAATGAGGCGTATGTTTTGTTTTTATAGCACTTGTTTATTATATACACGAGTTATTCGGAAAGACCGGGTTTATACCCATTCTGAATAACTGATTCGACGATAAGTCGACGATGAAGACGGTGGTTGAAGACCGGAGGTCTTCACATCGTTTAGATGATTACTGATATCTTGATTGGGTTGTACATCCAAGACGAGGTAATAAGTGGTGATCGTCCAGACGTACTTGGAGATCGACCGGATATGCGAGGACCTCTCTCCTGTATTGGACATATGGGACGAGGAATAAGGTGCCTCCGGTTTCGTTCAAACCCAGAATGAACTTGTAAATGGATGTGCGTCTGACATTGGATTTCATTCTGTGTGATTGATAGACATTAGTTGCATGGCGTGAATTGCCTGTGTGGCATGCTGAGATGCAAATGATCAAGGCTTCTGTTGAAAAGCAGAGTCTTGTGGTTGTTGATCAAAGCACAGATCGGCTTTAATATAGCTTAGCTTTGTTTATAGCATTAATTCCCGAGGGTCACACCTCGGTGTGAACCAGAAATGGGAGAGGACATCAGGGAGGACATACGTTTCTTTCTAGCTTGGAGTCGTGTCCGGGTTTTGCAAGCCCGGACGTTTTACTTATGTAGACGATGGAAAGTGAGGCGCTTCGGTTATATTGGTCACTACGGTGGCGATGGATGGTCTGGTCGACATACTGACCGGATTTACCCCCATAGGGCGGGGAAACGCATTGTTTAGGCATTTTAATCAACTCCGTGTGGACCGGCCCAGACGATCCAAGGTGCAGTTGCGGCTGTTCCTGAGACATGGTAGATTGTATCGAAGCAGGAAGGACGATCCCTTGCCTTGGTTCACAGATGGAAATCCAACTTCCAATACGTGACATTCAGTTTTATTTGTAGAGCCTAGTATGGCGACATAGTGGGATGGGGCACTATGCCGTCTATGATTGATACATTTATATTTGAAGTTGTTTTCATTCACTTTGCACTATAATTGTATCAAAATGATTTGTTTTAAACGTACCGGCATGTTTGGTTGTTATAAGGTAAAACTTTATCCTCCGGCTTGCGTTGCGTTGTGTGATGGGACCTGAGTCTTATAATAGCTTCATTTTTTCAAAAAGCATTGCGCTGTTTGTTTTATGCACAGGTATTCTTGGGAGGAAACCCGTTCCGTGTTATACGGCGTGGTCCCTTGATTTACTTTATTTTTAAAGTAAAGATTTAATAACTGTTTTAGTTCTCACACCAGTCACATGACTGACCTGGTGTTTATTGCTTTAACCTAAACTCTGGGTGCCCCTATTATCCACACCGGCAGCTAGTAGTTTGGTTTTGCAGATTTATATTCACAGGCTCCTGGTTTACAGCTGGAATGATATTCGGAAAGCTCTGTATCCGTGTATCTCTTTCAGTTGTGTTTTGTATTATTTTCCGCTGCATTGTAATTTGTATATCTCTGATATTTATCAAATGTATATTATTTGTTCATACTCTGTATATTCTTGTACTCTGATGTAAATTGTTGTAATAAGCAATGAAATGTTCTTCTGTTTATGTTACGATTTGTCTTGTTCTCAAATAATCCGTTCTTTCTCCACTCTTCGGAGACCGGGGAAGTTCGGGTCGTTACATGTGTGGAGAAAAGGGTTGTAGGGGTAAATCTGGAATTAGGCGTACCCGCTACAAAAGAAACAAGGTTTAGTTTTGCTAGAATCTTAGTGGCCATCAAAACTGATTGTTCTATATGAAATAAAGCCTACATTACTATGTGTGGCAGTGAATCAATTACACAGACAATAGGGTACGAGTGGATCTCGCTATGATGGTCGTGTTGTGCAAAAAATTGCACAAATTGCTCTGATACCAATCTATTGTGAAAAAATTGCATAGACGCGGAAAAACAATAAACATGATATAGATTTTCCAATTGAACATTAATGAAACTAACAATAATTATTCTATTACTCCAAACAAATAGTAAATAGCTATAAAGGAAAAAAAATAAAGACACACAATATTTATATTGGTTCCACTATCATCAAGAAGATAGTGTATGTCCAGTCCAAATGAGAGAGATTTTATTCCACAAAAGAGAGAGAGACACAAGATAAGAGTTTACATAACTGCTTGTGTCAGCATTAAACATGAATAGCTTCTCTCAGCTCAATTCCTTGATTGAAGAGACACTCTAATTTGGGATCCCTAGTTGAATGCCCGGATGGGTTTATAATGAAGTAAACCCTCAATAATATATAAACAGTGAAACCTATGTGAGCCATCAATCACCTACCAAGATATGGTAACCAATAATGAAGGTAAATTACTGAGGAAACAAATGGCGCAAACATAGCAAGTAAATCAATCAACTCCTTTCCTAAGCAAAGTTGAAAGAAAATAATGCTGCATTTATTTCTTTGCCATCTTATGCAAATGCAATCATATTTACTTTCCATTTTGTTCCACCTATTTGTGATTTGGTATCACCAAAATTCAACACACTCCACCTTGATGCAAAATCACATATTTCCAACGCCTCATCTTGAGTCAAATTCTCTTCATAACATAAAACTCTCCAAAAAAGAACTCCATCTTAAGCCAAAATCTCATAGTGAGAAAAACTGAATATTTACCCAACGGTTTCCAACAAAGCTACCCCCTATCTTACCTTGTTAACGAGCTTAGACTACTTCCCCTTCCGTCAACAAATGTTGTAAATATCCAAAATCCAAATAAGGTAGATTCCAAAGCAATCTCAATGCCACTAAGGCCAACAAATCCTCTCAATTACCGATCTAAATACAAAGTTAGAAACTAAATCCAACTGAAAAAAAGGCTAATCCAAATCTCTCTCATGCCGCTTAACGCAATCAAAACCATCACAAACTTCACTCACTGCCTGCGAAAGATGCATCTTCCAGATATGCACCGGGCAAAAACTAACGGTCTAAAAACGTTTGTAATACCACAAAGATTTATGTCTTATCTTTTTGGATTTTCCAACTCGACACCCGTCTATCACTTTTGCGGAAATATTGCACAAAATGCTCTTATACCAATCTGTTGTGCAAAAATAGGAGCCTTTTGTGGAAGCGAGTTATGCTAGGAACTTCATCACCCAAAACACAAAGATAATTTTGATGGAAAACAAACACAGATATGAAATTACACACCAATATAAGATATTCCACCCAACCACCCTCTTTATTGATTCACCAAAAACAAATTTGTTTACACTCAATGGATCAAAACAAAAAATAAACAAAATTACAATTGAAAATCTTATTGAGAAAGGAAAAGAATATCTAGATGACTACAAATATCTTTTGAGAAGTAGAGCAATGAAGAACAACGTCATACCCTTGAATCAACCTGGAGGCACTAATTGCGTCTATCAATAGAAAATTGGAATAGCTTCTCTCAGCCCTAATTCCTTCATTTTCTTATCTAGGGCGCAATCCCTGAAGGCACACAACCTCTCCGAATATGATTATATAGTTTCGGGTTGTCCTTGATCTAACCAAGAAGGCTGAATATATAGGATAATAGAAGACGTAGGTAAATATCCAAATTGCCTCTTCAAAATACCTCCAAAATATAGTCATTTATTTCTTTCCTTTTATGATGAAATTAACCAATCAAAACAATTAATTGATCAATCAATCAAATCAATTAATTGATTACATTCCCCTTCAAAAAATATTTGAATTAACAAATTCAACACTCCACCTTGATTCCAATATCACATATCTCCAACAATCACCAAACAAGTCATCACTAACTCTTTCTCATCTACAAATTTATAACCCTTGATTTCAAGGCCACAAGGTACACCCCGCCTGTTTTTGGAGTACAGTGAGACTCGATTGATTTCTGGATATAATCACGCCTAGTCGATTTGGACGGGATATGAGCACGCCTTCTCAATTAAAACCATTATAAATACAACCCACCACCTGCAAAAATTGCATCTTCCACATGAGGTGAAACATGCAAAACTAACAGTCTCAAAAGCATTTGTAACACCACAAAGATCCCCGTCTCGTGGACTTTCCAAATCGACACCTGTCTACCACTTGACCTGAGCTCCGTCCTCGATCACCCTGGATCCCTCGAGCAACATCAACGTGAATACGCCTATCTAAAACATGAAGCAAGACATCATGGCATTCGCGAACCAAAGCAATCATCTTCTTCTTTGTCTTCTTCCAACTTCCCTTATTCGAATCAAAGGGCTTCTTCTCATCTTCATCAATCGAATCATGAAGAACATTGAGGTATATAACATCCATCATCCTTGGCTTCCAAATCCTCTAGTTTCTTCCATCAAAAATAGCCATCTCCATATCCAACATCAAAAATTAGTTTTTCTTAAACCAAAAACACTGTAAGCTTTGCAATGATTGGCTCTGATACTAGATTGTTGTGAAAATATTACACAAAATGCTCTTATACCAACTTGTTGTACAAAAATAGGCACCTTGTAACACCCCGTATTTTCTGTGAACTTAAGAATTACAAATCTGAGTATAATTAAAATATAAAATCAGAATCAAGGGAAACGGGATGTGCCATTGCGTTCGTCTCGGAAAAATACGCGAAATAGAGTCCGAAATTTCGTAAATCGGAGTCCATATGACCAAGTTATGACCTCCCAAAGTTCAAAAAAAAATTAAACAGCACAGACCAGGTCGACTGGGGAGTCGACCCTAGAGTCGACCTGCCCCCAGGGGGTCGAACCTAGAGTCGACCCTAGAGTCGACCTGGGGGTCGACCTACCTCTCGAATCTGCTATTCTGCCTAGGTGCGTTCTGATGTATCTGGTCTCGTTTTCTGTCTAGATTCGTCTGCCTAAACCTATTTAAACAGCCCCAAACCTAGCCTTCTCTGCACACAATTCTATTCTGCTTCTACTCTGCCTCTGTTCTAAATTAAAAATAAAAATGGCGTTGCTACTCCGTTGGAATCAAAACTAGAAGACAATCATCATCAACCTAAATTCAATTAGAAATTAGAGCTTCTGCAACGGTTCTACAACAACTAGAGTTCTTTCTTTAATCCAATTAAGGCAAGTGCAGTTACTTTCCGATATAAACGTTAATTTTGATTGTGACATGAACTCTAAATCTGAATCTGAGGTTATACCTGTTCTGTTCTGATCTGATCTGTTTTATTCTGTACCTCTTTCCTCTTTCTGTTCTATAGCCAGCCTACCACGAGCCTGAGCCAATCTCATAAGAGATCAACATACGCTAAAATGTTTGGGACAATCAAATGAATGTGCATAAATTGGGCATGACTGATATGTGATTGATTTGAGGAAAGAACATAGGTTGGACTTGGAACTTAGAACATAAATCTAAGGCATAATTGGACTGATCTGTGACTGATTTGAGTATATAAACTAGATCTAGATCTGTGCATATATGACTGTTTGGGATTATCATATGATAATACATAACTTGCAAATCTGGAATATTAAGATCTGAACTAAAACACATATCATATGTTAGATCTAGATCCTTGGGCATATTTTATAACGGATTATAACTTAGGTGTGAAGATCCATATTAAGATTTGATAACTATCAAGTGTGAATAACACCTAAGTAGGAGATTTTTGAATATATGACATGCATTGAAATAGATGGCTATAGTTGGTATAATTTATATGTGAATCTTTTGTACTAGGCAAGCGGAACTAAATTGGGACATGTAAATTATGACCATAATCTGTGACATGCAAATTCAATGCAAACGTAGGGTATATGATCCTAGTGTGAATCATGACCACTATTTAGGCATGCAAATTTAGGCCAAATTTATAATTAGGCAAGATATGTGAAACTTTAAGGAATGATAAAAATCAGTTATAATTGCCTAATTTGCTAGTTCTGCTATATTAGCCTAATCTGTTAGTTTTATTATATTGCCTAATCTGCTAGTTCTGTTATATTGCTTAATCTGCTAGTTCTGCTCTACTGCCTAGTTTACTAGATCTATTCATCTGCTAGATCTGTCATCCGCTAAGTCTGTTGAAAATGCCTAAATCTGTTAAATTTATTTGTTCAAATGCCTAACCTGTTATATGCCAAAATCTGCTAAGTTGCTAAATCTGTTAAATCCGTTAATCATATAATCTGGAAAATCTGTTATCTGCTAAAATCTGTTATCTGCTGTGTTGATATAATCATCCTGTTATTGATATAATCTGAATTGGCATATATATTGGGCGTGCGCATAAACGGTAAATTATTAATTAATTGGCCGCAAAGATAAACGTGACTAACTCGAGGTTAGAATGAGTTTGCGGCGTAATTCTGCCCGGAACCGCCCGGCACATCCAGTGGCCACAAACAATAGGTTCTAATGTGAGAAGTTAGTCATAACCTGCTTAAGACACGAGGTTAGGTCTGGCTTGTGGCAGAAGTCTGCCCGGAACCGCCCGGCCCATCCAGCGACCACAAGCTAGCGACCTAATGTGAGAGGTCTGGCATTAATAATTAATTAATGCAAATCTAAGATAAGAATGACGTCTAAAACGTATTGGGGAAAATAGGGTTAAACCAACTGGATTAATAGGTGTAGTAAACCCGTCCATGAATCTGTAGGCCCAATACAAAGTTAGACAAATCTGAAAAATCTGTACATCTGATCTGTTAGTCTGAAAACTTGTTAACTTAATCTGTGAACTAGTAAAATCTAAATTCTGTATGTCTGAACTTGTAAACAAGTTAATCTGAGATCTGTTAGTCTGGGGACACAAGGTTAGGAGGGGAATTACTTGTGTCATCTGTTGTTTGGGACCCATATTAGTCAGTAACCCTTTCTGGTATCAAAACTTTGACCCAACAGTAGGTAGGGTCCGGGCACGCTTACTGAACTAATTATAAGTGGTTCATTCTGATAATGGCGAGGGGTGTTGATGGTGCGTTCCAACCGGGTCATGTGCGTGCATGGATCCCGGTCTGCCTCTGAGGATGTAAGACGCCGTGACATCTGTAAATAGGTCTGTGCCGATTGGTTGTCACTTTAGGGAGTGATACACCCTACTGTGGGGCCGACACAGGATATTTATGTATTAGGGAGACGATCGCTTGGGGTAGGGTTTTAGGGTACACTTAGTTCTGTCTGTTTCTGTTGGTACCGTCTGTTTCTGTTGGGTGGTAACACCTGTCTGTTTCTGCGTGGTACCATCTGTTCGGGTGGTAAAGGCCCATTACTAGTGTACACCTAATTCTACGTTCTGTTTCCGTAGGGATTAATCTGTTTCTGCTTCTGTCTATTTCTGATCGGGTAGTAAAGGCCCATTATTAGTATTCTGTTTCTGTTAAATTATTCTGTACCCGTTCCTGTTTCAGTTTGGACATTAGGGCGACACCTAATTCTGTTATACTAGTATTAGTGCAGAGAAGTGTAAAGCAATAGTTTATGTCATTCTGTTCTTCTATTATATCTGCTACACCTGTTACAGTTATCCCTCATCCAGTTTTATGTTCATGTCATATTAATATTATTATTATCTGTTCATATGCTGAAAGTCACTGGACTTGCCGGACTTTTTGTCTGACCCTTGTTGTTTCGCCTCCTTTCTTCCGTTTTCCCCCCAGGTTATCCAAGGAGGGAATACTTTAGCTTGATCCGGATTTCTCTTTGCTTGAAGTGCTTAAAGTATGGCTTGGCTCTGTATAGCTTCCGTTCTATGGGGATTATGATTTTAAACCATGCATTTTGAAGGCTTTTGTACAAGACTGATATTTTGTACTTGAATTCTGAGATTTGAAAGGATGTAACCATATTGATTTCTGTTTCCGCTGTAATAAAGTTAAAAATTTTCAAGTACTGTTTTATCTGTCTTGTAAGTTTCTGTTCTGTTTACTAAAATGCTCCACCAAAGTCAAGGCATTTCCTTTGTGAGTGACCTTAATGGAGGCGGGGTGTTACACTAGGCACTAGATCGGCTCGAAAACACTCTCATACTGCATATGGATGTGTGAGCATTTTAAATTTTTATGAATGCAAAATGGTTGAATCAGCACATGGATGTTGCATATGAGTGGATGGTTGTGCACTCATATAGAAATGATATGTATCAAATAGGAAAATGGCATACATATTGGACTCATGGCACTGACATAATTCGCATTAAGGAGGTCAACTGAATCAGTAGACCGCCTGATCTTTGCCCCCCAGGTCGACTCTAGGGTCGACTCCCTGGGGGTAGGTCGACTCTAGGGTCGACCCCCTGGGGGCAGGTCGACTCTAGGGTCGACCCCCTGGGGGCAGGTCGACTCTAGGGTCGACTCCCCAGTCGACCTGGTCTGTGCTGTTTAATTTTTTTTGAACTTTGGGAGGCCATAACTTGGTCATATGGACTCCAATTTACGAAATTTCGGACTCTATTTCGCGTATTTTTCCGAGATGAACGCAATGGCATAGCCCGTTTCCCTTGGTTCTGATTTTATATTTTAATTATACTCAGATTTGTAATTCTTAAGTTCACAGAAAATACGGGGTGTTACATTCTCCCCTCTTTAAAGGATTTCGTCCCCGAAATCTTCAAGTTAAGAAGAATGTGTCCTACCATCCAATCACTCATCTACTCAATCATCATCCACAAGCATCCATTGTCCTTAGAAATTTCTAGTGCTGTATGAACATTTGCAAAAGTGTGTGTATATGTTCCTTATCTAATGCAAAGATCAGGGTACATGATCCTAGTGTGAATCATGACCACTATTTAGGCATGCAAATTTAGGCCAAATTTATAATTAGGCAAGATATGTGAAACTTTAAGGAATGATGAAAATCAGTTATAATTTCCTAATTTGCTAGTTCTGCTATATTTGCCTAATCTGTTAGTTTTATTATATTGCCTAATCTGCTAGTTCTGTTATATTGCTTAATCTGCTAGTTCTGCTCTACTGCCTAGTTTACTAGATCTTTTCATCTGCTAGATCTGTCATCCGCTAAGTCTGTTGAAAATGCCTAAATCTGTTAAATTTATTTGTTTAAATGCCTAACCTGTTATATGCCAAAATCTGCTAAGTTGCTAAATCTGTTAAATCCGTTAAGTCATATAATCTGGAAAATCTGTTATCTGCTAAAATCTGTTATCTGCTGTGTTGATATAATCAACCTATTATTGATATAATCTGAATTGGCATATATATTGGGCGTGCGCATAAACGGTAAATTATTAATTAATTGGCCGCAAAGATAAACGTGACTAACTCGAGGTTAGAATGAGTTTGCGGCGTAATTCTGCCCGGAACCGTCCGGCACATCCAGTGGCCGCAAACAATAGGTTCTAATGTGAGAAGTTAGTCATAACCTGCTTAAGACACGAGGTTAGGTCTGGCTTGTGGCAGAAGTCTGCCCGGAACCGCCCGGCCCATCCAGCGGCCACAAGCTAGCGACCTAATGCGAGAGGTCTGGGCATTAATAATTAATTAATGCAAATCTAAGATAAGAATGACGTCTAAAACGTATTGGGGGAAATAGGGTTAAACCAACTGGATCAATAGGTGTAGTAAACCCGTCCATGAATCTGTAGGCCCAATACAAAGTTAGACAAATTTGAAAAATCTGTACATCTGATCTGTTAGTCTGAAAACTTGTTAACTTAATCTGTGAACTAGTAAAATCTGAATTCTGTATGTCTGAAATTGTAAACAAGTTAATCTGAGATCTGTTAGTCTGGGGACACAAGGTTAGGAGGGGAATTACTTGTGTCATCTGTTGTTTGGGACCCATATTAGTCAGTAACCCTTTTTGGTATCAAAACTTTGACCCAACAGTAGGTAGGGTCCGGGCACGCTTACTGAACTAATTATAAGTGGTTCATTCTGATAATGGAAAGGGGTGTTGATGGTGCGTTCCAACCGGGTCATGTGCGTGCATGGATCCCGGTCTGCCTCTGAGGATGTAAGACGTCGTGACATCTGTAAATAGGTCTGTGCCGATTGGTTGTCACTTTAGGGAGTGATACACCCTACTGTGGGGCCGACACAGGATATTTATGTATTAGGGAGCCGATCGCTTGGGGTAGGGTTTTAGGGTACACTTAGTTCTGTCTGTTTCTGTTGGTACCGTCTGTTTTTGTTGGGTGGTAACACCTGTCTGTTTCTGCGTGGTACCGTCTGTTCGGGTGGTAAAGGCCCATTACTAGTGTACACCTAATTCTACGTTCTGTTTCCGTAGGGATTAATCTGTTTCTGCTTCTGTCTGTTTCTGATCGGGTAGTAAAGGCCCATTATTAGTATTCTGTTTCTGTTAAATTATTCTGTACCCGTTCCTGTTTCAGTTTAGACATTAGGGCGACACCTAATTCTGTTATACTAGTATTAGTGCAGAGAAGTGTAAAGCAATAGTTTATGTCATTCTGTTCTTCTATTATATCTGTTACACCTGTTACAGTTATCCCTCATCCAGTTTTATGTTCATGTCATATTATTATTATTATCTGTTCATATGCTGAAAGTCACTGGACTTGCCAGACTTTTTGTCTGACCCTTGTTGTTTCGCCTCCTTTCTTCCGTTTCCCCCCCAGGTTATCCAAGGAGGGAATACTTTAGCTTGATCCAGATTTCTCTTTGCTTGAAGTGCTTAAAGTATGGCTTGGCTCTGTATAGCTTCCGTTCTATGGGGATTATGATTTTAAACCTTGCATTTTGATGGCTTTTGTACAAGACTGATATTTTGTACTTGAATTCTGAGATTTGAAAGGATGTAACCATATTGATTTCTGTTTCCGCTGTAATAAAGTTATAATTTTTCAAGTACTGTTTTATCTGTCTTGTAAGTTTCTGTTCTGTTTACTAAAATGCTCCACCAAAGTTAAGGCATTCCCTTTGTGAGTGACCTTAACGGAGGTGGGGTGTTACACACCTTTTGCCAAAGCGATTTATGCTAGGATCTTCATCACCCAAAACACAAAGAGATAATTTTGATGGAAAACAAACACAGATATGAAATTACATGCCAACATAAGATATTCCACCCAACCACCCTCTTTATTGATTCACCAAAAACAAATTTTGTTTACATTTAATGGATCAAAATAAAAAATAAACAAAATTACAATTAAATCAATAACCTTATTGAGAGAGGAAAACAATATCTAGATGACTACAAATATTGTTCGAGAAGAAGAGCAGTGAAGAATAACATCAAACCCTTTAATCAACCTAGAGGCACTAACTGCGTCTATCAGCAATAAATAGGAATAATTTCTCTCAGCCCTAATTCCTTCATTTTCTTCTCCAAGGTGTAATCACGGGAGACACACAACCTCCCCAGATATGATTATATAGTTTCGGGTTGTCCTTGATCTAACCAAGAAGACTGCATATATAGGGGAATAGAAGACCTAGGCAAATATCCAAATTGCCTCTTCAAAATATCTCCAAAATATAATCATTTATTTCTTTTCTTTTACGATGAAATCAATCAATTAATCAAGTCAATTAATTGATCAATCAATCAAATTAATTAATTGATTACATTCCTCTTCAAAAAATAGGAATCAACAAATTCAACAGTTCGAAGCGTGTCTGTTTTAGCCATCCAGTTGTAGTTTGCTGAGCAAAACAAACATGGAAAGAAAAAGCCAATTTGAATTTAACTTTTGGAAATCTTTGAATCGTGTTGAAAATAACTTTCAAGAAAACCGTGAAAGAATTATTCAAAGAAACGATCAAAGCTTAGAAAATTGCATACTAATATCCCCTCTCAAAAAATCTGATGAAAAAGTAAAACAGCAGCTTCTAAAAAAATCATTTTTTCGAAACTATTGAAAACGATACCAAAAACATGAGTTTGATTTCCTTAGATCAACGCTATCGATAGGAATTTTTTAGAGTATGTAAAAAATAATTCAACACAATAAATATTTACAATTTTGCATTTATTTTATTGCCATTAGCAGTTGCTAATTTTACTTTTAAATAAATACAACCAAGCATTTAATTCTCACAATAAATTATTCATTTATAGCCTATCCAAAAATACCTTGCATATAATTATCATACTTAAGCTCAGCCAAGGCAATAAGTTTGTAGACGGAGCGTTGAGATTTTCCTAACCAAAATCTTATTTCTTACTGCTAAGTGCAGATTGGCACCAAATTGATTTCTGAGAGCATCAACTTTCCCCTTCCTATTCAGATCAACATCACAAGCGTAAGTTCCACCCCTTGCCTTCAATTTTTGAGTTGTTCCATCATGAAGTCCCATAGTCATGCACCCCCGTCCGATATGGATCGGTGCCTATCTAAGTTTTCGGACCGAGGCCGATCCGACGCTATTATTGGGGTTTGCTCCCCAGCCTTGATTTGGATTTGCTACGCTGCTATGTTCTATCCCGACATCCTGAGCTTGATTGCCCATTCTTTCCAGTTGCCGTTGTATTTCCTGCATCACGACCTCTTGCTATTCGAAGCTAGCCTACAATCCTGAGTACATGGAGATAACCGTTGCAAAATCAAGAAAAAGCCCATTGATTTGGATGTAGATTCCAACCAGGAAGGAAATGAATTCCTAACTGAACAATTGAATCAAGACGGCAATGAAAATCGCAGTTAAGAAAATACTCAAATAGGCACAGAGATAATATCACACAGTTCATAAATCATCATCCATAGAAAGATAATTCAAATTTAGTTACAAACTTTACAAATGCATGTTCCCTCAAAACCAACAATGTCAATCAAAGCTTGTATCGAATTGAACAAGCCGCCTATCTCTAACTCTGTGCATTTGAGAGAAGATGTTGCACTTTTATTATCCTCTTCTTGTTCATCTATAAGTAGCAAAATGAAAAAGGCCATCTAGATATATTGGACAACAATAAAAAGGAAAAACGTAGAAGAAATTCATTCGAAGAAATTACATTATCACGAACCCAAAATTGGAAGAATGTCTTTAAATCTTAAGTAAGAAAGCATGCAAAAAAAGTAATCAGAACTCTATTAGTTTGGAAACAAAAGAAAACGTGCAAAAGAAATGCATGAGAGCAATTCTGAATCATCAAAAACTATTGAGATGTCCTTTATTTTATATTTTCAATTTATTAATATTGTATAAATGAATATTATTGAGTGTAATGTTCGAGGTTTTAAATTTCTTGAAAGAAAATTAGTTTTTTCTAATCTTCTTTCATCTAGTAAACCTAGTATTGTTGGTATTCTAGAACATAAGTTGAATGATAATAATATTTCAGATTTGCACAACAAATCTATTCTATTATATTAAAAAGCGAATATTGCACTTTTAGAATTCTCATTTCCCATTTATTTTTAGGCCGAGTACTGTATCTGCTCAATCCTTAGCTTACTATTCATTAAGGCCCTTAAATAAGATTTCTATATTTCAGTAAGTTACCACCATTGACTTAGTAATTATTGATATTTCATTATGTAAAATATAAAATACAAAAGGCTTTTCTTATCTACATTTCATTTATTTTGTTGTTCTCATAATCTTTTTTGCTCTTCTCCATTATTTTATTACAAATTTCTCAGTTCTTTATTCTGTTTTCTATCATTATTTCTTATCTCATACATTTTTCAAATTGTTTTCTCTTTATATCTCTAGTTTCATCAGCACACTATAATTCAACAAAACCAAAATCTATTTCCAACTTCCATTTCTCTCTTAAAGTATACTCTATTTCTAAATTTATTTTTTGTACTTATTCCAATTATAACTAGATTTTATTTGTTTATTTGATTTGACATTTTCATCCTTTTCCATTTTTTTGAAAAAATTAAAGTAGTACGTATTTATCACTAGGATTTATTTACTTTTCTGATTCAATATTTTTACTTCATGGTAATGAATTAGCTAAGAGTTAAGTATGCTGAAAATATCTTTATATTTTTTTTTTATTAATTTTTATGAACAAAATTTAATTAATATGTAATTTTTTATTGTAACATGATAATAGATCTTTAAAAGACAATTAAGTTTATCTTATTTGGCTTTTTTCCTCTCTATAGAATTTGGTTATTATTAATAGTTTTTATTTTAGATTTTTTTCTTAACTGGAGGGTTTTCACGATAAGATACATATTCTAATGTGTACGTATATAAGTAATATTAAATATTGTTCCAGTATTTATTTTGGGCCTTTCATCCTAAACATGGAATTCTCCTAATTTATTGCTTAAAAGTTTCACTTGTCCCTTTTAAATATTTGTTCAATGGTTTCCTTAACATTGTTCTTATGTGAAAACATTGTCCAATATTATTAAAAATTGTTGGCCAAAATATACCCTAGGGTAACCGATGAAAACGAAAAGATATAGCTTCCAAGGAAATTTGCGAAAGAATAAGCCTCCCAAAATCAACATAGAGAATGAGGCAAGGAGGGAGAAAAATGTTGTCGGAGAAGTTAAAGGCATTCCATTGCATGTTATGTCCTTATGGAAGCCAAAAGAAGTAAAGCAAATCTTTCCAAGCGAGAACAAGCCCCTTCGGCTGCATCGAAAGGCATGACTTCGTAATCTATGGGGATATCAATCTTCATATCTACCAGGAAAAGGAATTAAACCATAATACACCCTTCAATTCATTCGAAGGAGATGCTTCGGTAGTTCAATCCAAACTTGGATCACCACCATGAAAAGAAGGTCTTATCTAAAGGGAAAAACCTTTCTGTAAAATCAAAAGTAGAAGCTAGTTGAAATTTGTTCTACCTATAATTGTCAAATCTAATATCCATAAGTTTCCTTTTAGAAGATTCGAAGGCTTTACAACAATTTCTTCTTAAGAAATGCCTAGAAAGACTCATCTCTAGCCTAAACATACACTGCATCAGGCTATGTCAGAAGCACTAGCTGCGCTGCATCGAAACCGCTAGAATTAGACCTTCGAATCCACTCCCAAAAGAAATCAAGATGCAGATGCTAAGGTAGAGAGGGGATCAACGTGCACCTATAAATATGACCCCAAGGATCTAGGATGAGGATGACTTTTTTATTTCCAAAATCGTAGCCACATCTGCGGAGTGTAAAACCCTAGGATTGCAATCTATTTGAGCGATAGTTAATCTGGGAAGAATAATTAATCATATATGTCTTAAACTGTCCAATTTTAAGAATAAGAAGTCAATAATTTTTGGACTATTAGCTAGCCTAGTATACAATTGTACATGATTCAAATTTATATCATTTATGATTCGATATACACAAATTTTGTTATTGTCTCGAGGTCCTCCTGGAGTGAGAGGAGTTCCAAAGGACTTCTTTCGGTCTAGTTGAACAAAAAAGGGGTGTCGATTGGACTTTCTTAACATAATCCCTTTAAAGGAGGATGAAAAACGGATAATCCTAAGGGCTTTGAGATGAAAAAGACATCGATGACCTTTAATTTTCAATAATTTTTATTTAACTACATGTGGTAGAAATCGAAACGAGAGCCCTACTTTCGAATTCGATTTCTATTATTGAAGCATTTGGTGTTAAAGAATTTTGTCACTAACATTTTGGCATTGGAATGAGGGATTGAACCTCCGGCCTTATGGTTAATATGAATTATTATTTGCATTTCAACATATGTAGTAAATATAAAGTCAAAAGTAAAGTGGTTAGACACGGTATATGAAGACGTGGTACACACCACCACCTTGGAAGAAGGAATAACACCATCGTTCGATCTAGAGAATGTTGCGGTATGAAAACCGTCCGATAGTAGAATTGTAAGGTCTGATCCATGAGGTTCTTGCTCAAAAATCCTCAAAGACGGCAGCAAGTGATGACCCTTTATACAAACAATTGTTCTCATACAACAAATATTGCGCCATACAAGCACCTGATCAATGTAAAGCGATCGTCAGGAGAAAGAAATAAGAGAAAAGAAGAGAAAAGTAAAAGAAAAGTAAAAGAAAAGAAGAAATGGAAGAGAAGAGAGATAAGGGAACATGGATAAACCAGACAAAACACAAACATAAACACAAACCTATCGTATATCTCACAGCGCATCAGATAATATATAATAATCAATCACAGATACAAAACAGGCAAAATAGTAATAACTATATAAACCATATAATCAGAGAATACAAACTCATATAGTTATATAGAACAATAACAGTTTATACATGGGATAAAAAAACCCAACTAATGTATCTAACAAGAATAAATAACATTGTCATGGCTCCACAAAGCAGAATAAACAATAAGAATACAAGTATAAATATATATAAAATGTTGCCTCCTGTTAACCCACCTGCGCAGCTCTGATAATACCATACCTATCACCAGGCCTACTCATCAGCATTGTCGATGAGAACCCAAGGTAATAAGAGGGAAATAAAACCTTGGGCTAGACTACAATTTGGTATGAGCAATAAACAAATCTCAAAGTACTATAAAAGTTGTAATAGTATATATGGCACAGAGGGTACAGAGAATCATACATGTTCCGCCCCTACATCTATAGAGTTAGCACATATAAAATATATACCACTTTATGATAATCATAATGGTTGTATCCTACATCAGAATATTAGGGATGTCCAGGTGTCAAAATCAATGATATTTTACACCACATGACGCCCCTTTAGTGATAAATGAAGTAAACATAGCATCCATCGTCCATCCTTACATTCATCCATTCAGTATTGGACATACGTTAATTCTCTTGTTCCTTGGTACTCGAATTTGTGTCACTTAGTCGCCCATGAATTAAGATTTACTAGTGTATAATCTAAGGTAAGGACCTGGACTTAGTCCAAGTGTATGTCACTGGTTTCTCAGACTTGGAAACAACCTCCTGGACTTGCAGAAAAAGATCCGAATTTGGTCCAAATGAACCACACACCCACAACCCCTTCTTCCCGAGTACCCGTCAAACCTGCATATCGATGATCAGTTTGCACACGTTGTTTGTAGTAGAGTCTGTCTTCAGTACTACTCTCATGCCTCCCAACTTGGGGTCTCCTTTGTTGGTACTAAGTATAAACAACCAAATTATCGTCTAACCCAATCAATCGTTCCTAACCCTCTCTAGTAGCTTCCCTTCAATCCATCATCGCTACTTTGCATTGCGGAGTATCACCATCCTTCATCGAAATCATTGCTTTATTTCCTATGTTGGAATTACCATGTCTAATAAGAAATCATTGATCGAAGAGCCATCATGTCGAAATCACCATCGAACATACCATCATGTCCTGCTCCTCGAAATCGCATCATCGTACATGTCAAATTGACTGAAGTGGCCAATATAAATAGTAATTGATATTGACCACTTCATGGTAATCGATAAAATTATTTGGATCACCTTTTTAACCAAAAACAATTAAATATGCGTCCAAAGAAAGCGTCCGGTATTCATCGTGAAATTCAGCACGTCATCAAGCCCATCCTCCGTCTTAAGATCGACCATCAAGCTCCAGTGTTGCTCCCCATTCTAATCCGTCGTCGAGGTCCAATACTGCTATGTCATCAAATCCATCCATGCACTCTGAAGCTCCTTTTAAAATTTATCTCAGCTGTTCGAGTCTATCATCTTGTGCATTTATATACACCAATGTGTTATTTGATCGATAAGCACCCTAAACTCTAATGAATGAGATTTTCTAATACTAGATTGCCTACAAACGACGTTTTAAGCTAAACTAAGAAAACATTTAAATCATACAACCAATATTCATACAAATTCCTAAACTAGCATATAAGCATCCATAATAGTAGTAATAAATCAAAAAGAACATATCTATAGCAAATCAACGTAAAATAAGTATCCAAATAACCTATATTTAATAGTGTGGTCAATATAGCGCAGAATCGCGCGTAAATGGGTAAATACTGCATAGTAGTGCACAAATAGATAAAAACGTTATAATCAGGCTAAAGCTACATAAATTGCTTTCTAATATTTTTATTTATTACTTACTAGGTTCAATTATCGTAAATATTACATTTTATAATTAAAAATTATTTTAGATCGTTAGATTTATACTATAAAAACAAACACAATTTAGTGAGAAACAATATTAATCACCTTGGCCAATTACCCGAAATACACTCTAAAGCGTGGAGCTCGCCAATACGAGTCCAATGGAAGAAACGATGTCCAAATTCGACCTCGTAGGCAGAAGTTACACATGATATTTATTTGAGTGTTATTTAAATTAACAAAATGTCATTGATACTTGAGTTAATTACTCAATTGCCTTAACTCCATTCTTCCCTAAAAATCAAACGTGCATATCCTGTAATCAAACCCACTTCTTACACAATCCTCTTCTCCTTTTCTTCCATGTTTCACCATGAAATCACGGAACATCAGATGCTACGATGTTTAGGAAGTCGATGCAAATCTCTTCGAATTCTGTTACATACACCAACATAAAAATATTGCCTGAATGGGTGAAATCCTCACCGATGTTTAAGAAGTCGATGCAAATATCTTCGAAGCAAACTATGAACTGGTCCTGAGAAAATCGATTTTGGAAACCCAAAGCGATAAAGATTATCAACCAATTCAGGTTCAATCTTGGAGTCTCTTAGGAGAAAAACTCCTAATCCGTTTAACAACCAACTCCAAGTTGTTGAAATCCTTGCTAGAACCCAAACAACCCTCATGCCACAACAATCGACTCTATTCCAAGGAATGCTTTTGCTACATTGACACATAAGTATCCATATAACGCGACATAGTCGGCTCGTTTCACTTGAGCGCCATAACCAATTAGAGATATAAGGGAATTTAAGTAAATGGTTCGTACCATTATTGGAAACATAAAATATAAGTCGAGGCTGGCAGTTCTCAATTGTACCCGATTCTCAGTAGAAGAGACAGAGTAATTAGGAGTATTTCTTGTTCGCTAGATCATCTTGAATAAATGGTTATGACGATCAGCCGCTAATAGAGAAAAACAATTTCAATGTGACTCATGTTCAAAAATAACCTATGCTATATATACTACTAATATTTAGAATTAAAAACCAAAATATATACAAATACGAAGTCTCATGTATATATTAACACTCGAGTTCAGTACTGCTTTGGTTGAACAACGCAACCTAAATTGTGATACTAAGTGTGACGACCCATTATACACCATTGGTGCTCATATAATAAATATTGCACTGTACAAGCACCCGATTGATATAAAGAGATCGCCAGGAGAAAAAATAGTGTAAAATAAGAGAAAAAGAAAAGAAAAGAAGAAAATGGAAGATAAAAGAGAGAACAGGACAAACTTGACATAACACAAACACAAACTTGTCGTATGTCTCACGGTGCATCAGATAATATATAATAATCAATCATAGATATAAAATAGGTGAGTCAGTAATAGTTATATAAATCATATAATCAGAGAATACAAACATACAGTTATATAGAATAATAATAGAGTTTAAACATGAGATTAACAAACCTAATTGATATATTATCTCTAATAAGAGTACATAACACTCTCAAGGCTCTATAGTGTCATACAGCGGAATACACAATTTGGATACAAGTATAAATATATAAAACGACGCCTCCTGCTAATCCACCTACGAAGCTTTGATAATACCTATACCTATCACCTGGTTTGCTCATCAGCATCGTCGATGAGTACCCAGGGTAATACGAGAGAAATAAAACCTTGGGTCAGACAATAGTCTAGTGTGAGCGATGAACAAATCTCAGAGTACTGTAAAAGTCGTAATAGTATATATGGCTTGGAGGGTATAGAGAATCATACATGTCCCCCATATGCAGTTAATGCCCCACAATTACCTCACCATATCCCCTCTATATCGTATAAGGAATTTCTACCGTTACGCTATTTCGAAATAGACTCTGAAATAGCCTTTCCGCTTTAAGCCTGCTATATTTCGATATGTCCCAACATTTTAGCTATATTCCGCTATTTCCGCTATATCTTCTATAAAAAAATGAATTTGAAAGTGACATTTATACATTATAACCTTTATAAAATTAGTTTTTTAATATAATTTTTTAACATATATTTTTCAGAATAGAAAATATTGTAATATTCTATAAAATTTAATCAAGTTAAATAAAAGGTTACATTTATTTACATATATTTTTATATTCTTTTATTTAAATTAAGAATGTGCTAATTATAATTAAACTGAATGTTAATTTTCCATTTATTTATCATTTATATATTTGTGAAAGCATAAAATATGAGTTTTCTATGCTATTTTAGACTCCTATGTTGTATCTGTTATCTTCTCGCTTTATCCCCGCTACAAATTTTTGCACCTCCGCCTCATTGGATCCGATGAGCGCTTTAACTGCACAGGTTTCGTCCCCCCTCTACAGAGTTAACATATAAAATATATACTGCTCTATGATAATCATAGCGAGTATATCCTACATCAGAATACTAGGGACGTTCGGGTGGAAGAATCAATGGTACTTACACCACATGACGTCCCTAAAGCGATAAATGATTACGTAAACATAACATACATCATCCATCCTCACATTGACTCACTCGGTGCATTGGATACACGACAATGCACTTGTTACTTAGTACTCAAATCCATGCCACTCGATTGACCATTAACTAAGTTGTACTAGCGTATAACCCAAGGCAAGTACCTGGACTTGGTTCAAGTGTGTGTCGCTGGTTTCCCGAACTTGGTAACAATCTTCTGGACTTGGAAAAAAGGACTCGGACTTAGCCCAAATGAACCACGCACCCAAAACCCCTTCTTCCAAGGAACTTGCCAAGCCTGTGTATCGATGATCCCTTTACATACGTCATCCGTAGCAGAGTTTGTCTTTGGAACTACTTTTATAACTCCCAACTTGGGGTCTCCTTGGTTGGGACTATGTATATGCCAAATTAACCGTTCTCAACCCTCTCTAATAGCTTCCCTTCAATCCATCTTCACTACTTTGCATTACAGAGTATCCCTATCCTTTATTTAAGTCATTGCTTTGCTTCCTATTCTAAAATCAATGCCGTCAAATAACAAACCAAGGATTGAAGAGCCATCATGTTGAAATCACCATCGAACAGACCATTGTGTCATGCTCCTCGAAATTGTATCGCCATCGATATCAAATTGACGAAAGCGACCAATAGAAATATTAATTGATATGGACCACTTCATGGTAATCGATAATAACTACTTGGATCAGTTATTTAAACAAAATTAGTTAAATACACATTCAGGGAAAGCTTCCGGTATTCGTTGCGAAATCCAGCTCGTTATCGAGTCGATCTTCCATCTTTAGACGAGCCATTAGGCTCTAGTGTCGTTCCATCTTCAAATCCTCGACGAGATCCAATGCTGCTCTGTCGTCGAATCCATCCATGCGCTTTGAAGCTCCTTTGAGAATTTATCTCATCCATTTAAGTCCAGTATCCTTCTGCGTTCAATCAATATACACCGACGTGTGCATTTGATCGACAAGCACTTCAAAATCTAATGAACAAGATTTCCTAATACTAGATCATTTATGAACGGTGTTTTAGGCTAAACTAAGCAAACAATTCAACCATACAACCAATAGTCATACAAATTCCTAAACTAGCATATAAGCGTCCATAATACTAGTAGTAAATCAAATAGAACCTATCTATAGCAATCAAAATGAAGTAAGTGTCAAAATAACCTATATCTAATAGTGTGGTCAAAATAGCATGCAATAGCGCGTAAATGGGTAAATAGTGCGCTAGTAAGTAAAAATGTGATAACCAGACTAAAGCTGCTCAAATCACTTTATAATATTTTTATTTATTACTTAATAAGCCCAGTTATACTAAATATTACATATTATAATTAGAAATAATTAAATCTTCGGACTTATACTATACAAAAAACACAATTCAATGAGAGATAATATCACTCACTTTTGCCAAATCAGCCCAAACATGCTCTAAAGCGTAGAGCTCGTCAATATGAGTCCAACAGAAGAAACGACATCCAAATCCAAACTCACACACAAAAAGTTATACATGATACAAATTTGAGTTTTATTTAAATAACAAAATGTCCTTAACACTTAAGTTATTTACTCATTAACTTAACCCCTTTCTTCTCCAAATACCAAATGTGCATACCTTGTATCCAAACTCACTTCTTACACAACTTCTCTCCTACCTTTCTTCTACGTTTCACTATGAAATCACGAACTGTTGGATCCTATGAGTTTCTCTTTGCAAAATATTTGTAGCCAATCCAAAATGATCGGGCTCGATCCCTCCTAGAGATTTGCAACCCGAACCATGAGCAACCCCACCTTATTGGACGCAAACTGCAGTTGTACTCCTGGTGGCTCCAAACTTTGAGGGAAGATGCTCCTTCTCGAGAGAAATGCACTACCGCCTTTGAATCCATGTATCGGTCGCCAATTCTCGAGTAATGCCTAAACCTAGATGGCGTCCTCTTTACGTCCATGATAGGAATCATGCATGCATAATAAAAAAAGTGATATTGGTTCGTAGAGAAACTCAATTCACGAATTTAAAAACCAATTTCATGATTTTAGGAGGAGTGAGAGGAAGATCTAGATTTTTGAAGTAAGCAGGAATACAATGTTCGTGAACGAAGAAAAATGCTATAGGATGACGAGATGGGTCGTCTTAAAGAAATAGGGGATTAGGTTTAATATTTTAATATTGTTTTATTCTCGAACGAACGTAAAAATTCACGACCTCCTATCGATGCGTGCCGCCTACCGTTATCTATGTAAAAATGCCTTCTAGAAATAATGAGGCTAGTTTCAGGACAAATTCGATTACATACAGAAATTATCCTTAGAAACTGAAATTATACAATTATAGTGTCTTTGTGGAAATTGACACGTGTTTTATCTACGCATGATCAAATAGTACATCCGAAGCTACGTAACTATGGTATGCACAAATTTACTACTATAATTCCAAAAATATAAGTTCATCGTAATCCGACATTGCACTCACGGAGTGACAAGTTACACGCATATCGAGACCGTTATGATCACCAAATGGTCCATACTTGGAATATAGCCATCCAAATACTTATTCTTCACATAACAAAAATCCGGACTCAATGAAATTGGTCTTAAGTCCTGATTCGATCATTTTTAAAAAAAAATTCCATTTTGGAACTGTCAATTGAATGGTTAACGTTCAATATTTAAATATACAACCGTTAAAATATGGGTCGTTATAGTTTCTCCAACGAAAGAGTTCAAGATTTGTTGGTCGAGAAGCAAGAGCAAAATTGACCCTTCTCCATTAAAATTTAAGAAACCGGAATGGGTGGCTACCTAGGTTGATTATCTGGGAAATATGAGAACTATGGAAGAACAATCTGAAGGCTCAACAATTGAAGGATATGATCCAAACTAAAAGAATTACATTGACAACAAGGCTTACGTTAAATATCTTGTGGAAACAGCCATCAAAGATCTGCATAACACTAATGGGAAAAGAATGCTTGATGAGAAAGTCATCGGTAATGAGCAAGTGCCACCTTTCATCAATGAAATAATGGCGACGATGACCGCTTCATACTTCAAAGTACCGACCATCAAATACCAAGGAATTAACGACCCAAATGACCACTTAATGACTTTCAATAGCCAAAAGGAATTATATAATGCATTCGAAGTGATATGGGGTAGGTTGTTTCTGATGATGCCTCAAGGGGATGCTGCAAAATGGTATTGATAATATCAAGAGATGACCATTTATTTTTAGATGCAATTTTCATATGAATTTTCACCTCAGTTTTGTATATGAAAGGATCCTAATGTCCATTACATATTGTGGCATCCATCAAACAACAACCATGAGACCCTCTGCGTTAGTATTTAAGGAGATTCAACAGTAAAGATTTTAAAGTGAATGACCAGGCTAAAGTAATAGGTGTTCATGCTAGACTCCTCATCAACACTTTATTTTACAAGGATTTTTTTTTGTAAATGAATGCGATGGTCTAAAGGAATTCCACTTATGGGAAGACAAATTTATATGAATAAACGAAATATACTGGTAAAGAAGAAAACACCATTGAAGAAGGATAGTAGAAGACCCAACTATGATTAAAACTAAAAAAATATGCGGTGGAAAGAAACCGACATCAGTACCGTAGCCCTAAACAAACCAATGTCTTTCATTTACGCAACAATGAAAGGAAAAGTAAATTTTCCAATAACCTACAAGACCCAGAACAATTTGGAAGTTAAGAAGGGAGATAGTTGCAGCTTTTATCATATAGCAAATGGTCACAAAAAAATGAATGCAAAGTCCAGGAAGGAATCAATAAATTTTATTTGAGAGGGACTATTGCAGGAATTTGTTCAAAATAATCAGAATGCATCTCAAGTCAATAGGGAACAACAAAAGCCATCCGGAGGACCACAAGTGTTATTAAAGATGAGGATATTCTAGATATGAGCTTTTATGTCAATCACATAGATGTGATTTGCAGAGGCCCCCGTACTGCACGAGACAGTCGATGAGCTAAAAAATGCTACATTAAGGAAGCAAAAGGTGCAATATTCCCGATATAGGAAAAGCTACAACATGACTGCCCTTTGAAAGGTCTTTAAATGGATACATTAGTGGTGACATCTCAAGAGCTCCAAAAAGGGATCCATTATCCCCACAATGATCCATTGATGATTATTGCTCAAATTGGGTTATCAGTGGCAACAAAGATATTTGTGGATACTGGAAGTGTGGTCAATATAATCTTTAAACACACTTTCAGACAATTGAATATCCTCAAAGGAAAGCTAGAGCCTAGCCCAAAACCAAAATTTTGAATTTACCAACAAAGGATCAACACTGATGAGACAAATAAAGCTGAAAATGAAGATGGATCTTCCATCTTGTTGTCGCACCTTCAGATTCCTCTTTATAATCATGGATCAACCATTTTTCTATAGTGCATTCTTTGTATGACCATCTCTTGATGCTTTTGTCACTCCTAAGTAATTGATGGTAAAATTCCTAACAAAGAAAGGATAGGAAACTATAAAGAGAGAAAAATTTAGCTTAAGGAAAATGGATTTTGCAACCCTGAACCAGTATAAATTGGTGTATTTTGCTTATTTTTATATTTCTACTAAATTTCAGCCTATAGGTGATGGGTCTCGAACATCCAACATTCAAAGCTAAGGTAAGAATTAATCAAATTGGTAAGTGTAACGTCCCGTACTTTCTGGCCAATTATCCGAATTATTTTATTTATGTAAAGTATTGATTTGAATTTAAATAATCGAATTTAACCATTTTTATTTTGAATGATTATTTATATTAATGATATAATAATATTTTAATTCCAAAATATTTGGAAAATGTTGAATTTGAAATATAATGTGATCGGGCAATTTAAAAAGGTTCAATATTGTTCGTATTGAAATTATAGTATCGATTTCATTTATAAAACGACGGTTGAGCGTTAAATTTATAATTATATTATAAAACGAGCTGCAGCGGCGCGGTAGTTCGTAATATGGCGTTTTGAACTTTAAACGGCTGTACAGGATCCAATATCAGTCGGATTTTCTCGAAACAAGAAACGTATGAATCTATTTGATAATATTTTTCTAATGGAAGAGAAAAATCCAGTTTTCATAGCGTAGATTTTGTTTTATGTCCAAATCAAATTTTAAAATAGTCACTATGGAATCCATATATATATATTATAGCGATTTATTTATATAAAATAAATGGTTTTTAAATATTTAAAATATCGATTTGGCTTGCAATTCAATCTGGGGTATTTTATTTTGGTAGTGTATGAAATTCTGGTCATGTATGGTCGATTACAATATTTTATTAATATTATATTGAGGTATTTTAAAATTAGTTTATTTTAATGTAAATTGGACCTTTTAAAAGGTACTATATTCAAACGACCTCCGTTTTCGACGAAGCAAATTTTATTGAGACCGTAACAGTAAATTATTGCTAGATTTCAAGTTGCCCATAAACCGGAGGTATTCTGTGAGCGTGGCAAAATAAAATGCAAATAAATCGACCATTTGGACGTGAACGAGCGCCGTTTAAGCAAACGGACTCGGAATTCGACGAAACAAGTTTCATTAGGACCGAACGTCAAATTATACTATGACGTCCATTCCCGTAGCGAACGGAATTTGTATGTGAGCACAAAAGCGAATAAACAGCGTTCAGATTTGCGATAGACACAAAATAAAATATAGTTCGTCACATCAACATAAATAAATATTATTTTCCATTTATATATACACAACTTCAGCCCAAAATTTATGCTCATCCCCGTCCAAACATCTTTCCAGCCTCCACAAATTGCAGAAAAGCCCCTGATCACGTTTTAATTTATTCCTTGCAATCTATAAGGAATCGGCTAGGGCGACCTGAAGCAAAGTTGTAGATCAGGTTCCTATCTACCTTATGTAAAAATTTGGGGACCTATCGTGGCCTGAGGTGGCCGGAATCGGCTGAACAGTGGCGAAATACTATTTCGTTCTTTTTAAGTTTGACGGCGATTGGAGCTATTTCATGGGTTCAGACCTGGGGGAAATCAAAGAGGAGAGTTCAGTCTTCAATTTGGCACTGGTTTGAGGTCTTACGGTGGTCTAAGGTGACTGTGGCGATGAGTTGATTGGAGGTATGCATTTTTCGGGTTCAATTTTGGAGTGGTGGTCGGATTGAAGTGGTTTCCGGCATCTCTAGTCAATATCAGGTGGGGTCTCTGAAGGGAAATGTTTCGTGGGTCGGAGGCGGAGGCGTAGGAGGTGGTCCGGCGGGCTAATTCAACATATGGAGGTGGTTTTTCTCAGATGAACGGAATTTCTTTCGAACAAAACTATGGCGTCATCGGCGATTGTTGGGGTCAGGGCTCTCAAATGACGGCGCTGCTTCGTTCAGGGGTTCCGGTGGTGATGGCGGAGTGGGTCCCGATGCCACAGATCATCGGTGGCGAGGCGTTGTTGAAGTCATGGTTTTGATGAGGTAAGGGAAAAAACAGGCCATCTGGAAAACACGAAGAAGATGAAATGAAACCGCGTTTTTGCCCATTGAATGGTCTGACGTGGAACGATGTTTAGCAAGGCTTAAGTGAAGTGATCAAGAGGCTATAATAGTAATCAATCTATAATTAATTTTAATTAATGTTTATTTAAATAATTTTTGTTTATTTAAAACTTGTAATTGCAATAACTTATTCATACGGTAATGAAATTCAGTGAAACTAGACCCGTTGGGATCGCAAGGACGAGGCCTAGACGATGGCGCCGACTGGTATTCGATTGGAGCTGATTGGAATTTCAGATAATTTTTGAATGATCGTTTAAAATTTAATGAAGAAAACGCATCAACCGACAACCAGAATTAAATCTGGTGAGTTAATTCTCACACCCTCTGGAATCCTATGATGTGGTAAATTCATAGAAAATATAATTTACCGTAACAGTATAAATTGGTTGATTGGATGCTATGGATGCAAATTGATTGTTTATCATTTGATTGGTTTGTGTTAATTATATTTCGTCATTTTGTTATTGAAATTAAATTCGTATATTTTTATCAACTGTTATCTGTGATGGAGAGAAGTACAGGTTGGAGGGATCCGACCAGATTCCTCAAATAAACTGTATTTTTATTTGTGGTGCATTTTATTCATATATGAATTGATTACCCTGACTGACACCAAAACTTGTTTAAATATTAACGGTTGAATAGATATTCATCATTGTTCTAGTTGAAATCAATCGACAGTATTGATTGGGTAGTTGGCAGTAAATGGCCTAAAATATATTGTTTTAAACGTCATCTACCGTTGGGTAAATTGACGTAGTTTTAAAGTTATAAATTATTTTCTACCTGAATTGAGTTTTTCAATTATTCTATATAAATAATGAAATTAGAACTTTATAAATTAAATATTTAAATTGAGTTATAAAAGAAATTATTTAATCGAGTTTATAAAAATATACATTAACCTTGTGGTTTATAAAAGTTCTAAAAGCAGAGGAGGAAACCAAGGAATTCACCTACGGGTTGGTAAAATAGAATCATTGTTTTTTTTAAAACAATTAAATGGTGATTTTAAATTAATTAAGTTATTTGATTAACTTAAAAAGGGGAAATGACAAATGAAAATCAGTTGACTGTTAACTGATATGTACGATTGGCAAAATCAACCATTTTTAATTGAAATTGATAATTGAATTAATCTGATTCAAATGTCTGAATATTCGTTAAATTTAATGAATAGTGTAAAAGATTAGTTAATATTTGATTAAGTATAAACTAAGAGAATTATATGGTGTTAAATATTAGTTAATCCCGATTTATTTTAATTAAAGAAATTATTGAATTGATTAGTGTTAATGAAGTCAATTATTATTTAATAAGCTTTTAAAAATGATAATGATTCTATTTTAAGTAATAGCAAAGTTAACTATTTTTAATATAGTTAATATTAAAGTTAATTATTATTATTTTAATAAATAATAATTTAAGCGATGACTTTTAATTGGTATTTAATTAAGAAGTGGTTAAGCGTCGAGAAGTCCGATCAAAATCAAATAAGAATTTTATAAAAGGGATTTATGAATCCAAGTTTCAAACGAGATTTGAAAAAATGGGAATTCAATTAACAAGTGATTAATTAACGATAAGGTTTGATAAAAAGGGGGCGATAAGAGTTTTTTAAAGGGATTTATAATCCAGGTTTCCAAACAAGATTGTTAAATAGGATTTGTAAGGGAATGCGAAAAGTGAAATAAGGATTTACTTGATTGTCAATTAAGTAAAGTAAATTCAAATGGAATGAAACTTCCAAGAGAGATGATAAAGCAGAATGGTAATAGTTTTAGAATAAAATCTAAGAAGTTGTTATAAGAGGCTAAGCGGATAAACAAACCATTTGGAAGAAATACAAACAAGGGTTTAAAAGGGTTTTTAAAACCAAAATGATGACCTTAAAGGTTAAAACATTGAATCGGGGTAAACTTATTAATTGAAATAGGGATTTCAAATGTAAAGGAAAATACATACAATTGGGTTGTTAAATATTGGTAAATGGATATTTGGAAATGAAATCCCAGTTAAAAGGTCTTTATTCTCAAGTAGGTGGTAAACGGATTTTAGTTGTAAAATCCAAGGTAAAAGTTTTATTATAAGAATGTCTGAATAAATGGAAGTAGATTATTGGACGAGGGATTTTATTAAAATCCAAAGGTTGTAAGTAAAATTGTGCATTAAGTTAACAATAGGGTTTTAGTGAATATTTACTTAATTACAAGAATTAAGTATGGAGATTATTGAATGAGGATTTCAAATATAAGGAACGACTTATAAAACCAGATTTGAAATCAAGGTGGTAAATGAGATTTTAATATCAGTGGTTAAGTGACAAACTGATATTATTCTAAGGTAAGAATGAGGTCGATCAAGGTCTGAGAGGTAAATAGAATACCCCAACTTGAACGGCTTCATTATTATCGAGGAATGGTATTGGTTTGAAACGAGTAAAAGGTGTTGAAATTGGTGTGATATCCCATACGAGAAGTATTGAACATAAGTGTGAGATTTTGGAATATAAATGATACTACAATATTAGTTTCAATGTAAATAAGGGTATTTGGTTTTAAATTATATAATTCGACATTTGTTTTACCCGTATCAGAATCGGTGATTTGTTTAATACCATTAAGTATAATGCATATATGAATATATCGAGATGCCGCATTTAAGAAAAAGAAAAAAAAGGGTTTTTGATAAATATAATGGTATATCCAATATTAAGGGAAATGGAAAGTTAAGTAAGTATATATATACACACACACACTCTGAAATGTATAAAATAGTTTTTGTTAAAATAAAATAAGGAAAAAGTAAAATGTTTGAATATATAGGAAAAATTATAAGTTATTAACAAATTGTTAAATATATTTTAAATAGGCCAAGTAATGCCAAATACTGAATCAGTGAAATTATTTTACTTACACGATTATTATTTGATAGTTAAATCACCAACTATCAAACCTGACCATACGATTGTTGGTACGGAAAGACCGGGATCGAATTTATATTCAAAAACCATTCCGAACCAGCAAATACGAAATCATGAAGATTGAAGATGGAGCATTAAAGACCATGATCTTCATAAGCAGAAGGATTTCTTAAAATCTCTGTGTTGCAACGCAGAGATATACTGTGTCTCTGTCCAGGTTGAAATCTACGGATTTGCAAGGACTTCTCGCTATTGATCCATGGGGTGATTCCTATATTGGATGCAGTTGGAGAGTGCCTTCAGTTCATCCTGTTCCTGGATGACTTGTATGGACGAATGTCTGAAAAAGTATTTCCTTAAAACCATGTACATTGATTTTTACAAATATACCGAGTTAGTGGCAAAGAGGGGCACTTCTTTTATACCCAGAGTATATTTTTGGACGTCAATTAGTGATTTGATGGATCTGACAGTGTGGCATTCAAAGTGAATGATGACCAGATGTTTTAAAAGTTAAATTCTAGCCTTAAGCATCATCAACCGGGAAATGACAAAAATCGGGCAGGCAACATGGCTATGTGTGTCGCTCCCATTAGGGTGTTTAATCATTATCTAGAGAAATTCCATTTGCTTCTTTAATCTATTTCGATGTTGTCCCTTTTCGGGAAACGGTTGCTGATCCCAACGTTGGTGATATACATTCGATACACTCAAGCGAAATGAGTGGTCGGTCATGTGTGGGCCGGGTTGTACGACGTTCTTGTTGAATCCAGTGTATTCTCCTCTAGAGATACACTATCGGCAGGTGGTCGCATATCTGGTCATAGTTGGAACCCCATATCCAATAAGCGCCCGCGGTTTTGATTGTATACTATATATGTGGAGCGTGAGATGCAAGTGTTCTGCTAGATTGTAATCTATTTGTATTTAGGCACTATTATAATATCAGAACATGTTATGATTTCAAAAATGTTTTGGGTTATAGTAAGATAAAAACCGTCCGTGTTTATGTGTGGACTGGTCTTACTATTATCCTTTTATTTCAGAAGGATTTTCCAAAGTTAAACAGGTTGTTTGTTCTGTGAGTTTATCACTGAAAGCATTCCAGACTGACCCGGTAAATTTTGCTTTTCTTCAAATGTGCTCGGGTCAGACCAAGTGTATTTCTAGGTTAGGTTCGCTTGGAGTTTCAGGAGCTAGAAGCAGGAGGCTTCACCGCTAGTTATATAAAGTTATTTCCGCTTGACAGTTATATGTTGTACTCTGATGATTGGTATGTATATACAATTCTTTTGTTAAAAGAGATATGATATTATATTTTGTCTATTCCGCTGTGAGATTCTGATGTGATATTCTTCTTCTTTCTTCTATTCTAATATTCTTTCCTTCTATTTCTCATCCTCTAACTTTTTTCTATTAACAATCTGGGATTCGATACTTGGGTTTTTAGCAAGTAATACGGGTTATGTATTGTTGTCGAAAATTCGAGCATTGAATTTTTCCCAGGGTCGTTACAATAAGTGTAATAAAATAAATTACAAGTTAGAAGGTAAGAAAAGAAAGAGAAAATATACGAACAATGTATAGGAAGGTGAGATAGTAACAGATCTAGATTGACGAGGGAAAATAGAAAGAGTGGAACCCAGTAGGAACTTGAAGAGGTATGTTTAGATCCCGCTGACTTGGATAAAACTGTTAAAATGGGAAAAGCGTTAAAATCAAGCCTAAAAACCAGCCTAATCTTTTCCTTAATGAAAGCAAGGACATTTTTGCAAGGTCCCACTCAGATATGGTTGGAACAGACCCATCGATTATGTGCCAATCTCTTTATATTGGCCCAAGCGTGAACCCTGTCTGATAAAAGAAAAGCCAATTCCATAAAGTGCGATCTGAAGCCTTAAAAGAGGAAGATGAAAGGTTGATTAACTCAGTCGTGAAGTTTTATACCCAAAATATCTTGCGAATCCGGTGTTAGTAAAGAAACCTAATGGAAAGTAGAGGGCACGTGTTGATTATACTAATTTGAATATGGCGTATCCTAAAGATTGTTACCCTTTGTCAAGAACAGACAAATTAATGGATATAATAAGTGGACATAAATTACTATCTCTTATTGATGCTTATTCCGAATATAACCAAATATCGATGTTTGAGTTGGATGAATAACATAAAAGTTTTATTACTGATGGATGAATCTTTTGTTACAAAGTTATGTCCTTTGGCTTAAAGAACGCCAAAGCAATATATCAAAGACTGGTTAATAGAATGTTCGGCGTACAAATCAGAAAGAATATGGAGGTTTTTCATAGATGATATGTTGGTGAAATCCCCAAGGGTGGAAGACCATCTAAAAGATATTGAAGAAATGTTTGAGGTCATGCGAAAGTATCAGATGAAGTTAAATCCTTAGAAGTTTCACTTTGGAGTCCATTGGGAAGTTCTTGGGATATATTATAAGTGAGAAGGGAATAAAAGAAAATCCTGCATAGACAAAGGAGATAAATGATATGGAAGGACCGAAAATCAGTAAGGATATAATGTGACTAAATTGAATGGTAACTTTAAGTAGAGTTATTTTGAAGGCCACAAACAAATATGTTTTATTTTTAATGCGGTTAAGAAAAGAAAGTGTCTCAGATGGGCAGAGGACTGCCAATGGCATTCCAGGAATTAAAGGACCATTTGGAAAGACCTTCCATATTATCTATCCCAAAGGATAGGGAAACTTCGTGTCTGTATATGGAGTCTCGGAGCATGCCGTGAGCTAAGTATTAATCCGCAAAGAGAACGGGACAAAAGTTCTAGTTTATTATGTGAGCACGCGGTTGAAAAATGCCAGAACCAAATATCCTACATCGAAAAATTATCTTATCATTTAATTTTATCTGCTCGAAAAATATGGTTATATTTCCAAGAACATCACATTAAAGTCTTAACCAATTTCCCTCCGAACGTGTGTTTAGCAAACTAGAAACTTAGGAAGACTTGTGAGTTAAGACGATATGACATATAATATAAGCCACAAGGGGCTATAAAAGGACAAGCATTGGATGATTTTACAAATGAATGTACGGGGTTTATTGAGCAACAATTAGAAAACGAAAAGATCAAGAGTCAAAGTGGCAATTATTCATTGATGGAGCATCTAACGAACAGGGAGCAGAAGAAAGGTATGTTATAATTACGCCGTATGGGAACCACCTACATTATGCCATGAAATTAGATTTTTTCGACAAAAAATAATGCAAAAAAATAAAAATCGATGGTTGTTGGCTTAACTTTAGCAACATAACATAAAGTCCCACGGATTCAAATTTTTCATATTCATAATTAAGGTAAATCAGTTGAAACAAATCTATCAGACAAAAGATCCCAAGCAATCTTACTATGTAAATAAAATATTAGGAATACTCACGTCATTTGAAGATTTCTCTATTCATCAGGTTCTAAGAGGAGAGAATTTGTAACAACCCACATTTTTCATAATGGAGGATCGTAAAATATTTTTATTTAATTCCCTGAGGGTTTGATATGTTGTTTATGGGGATGTGAGACATGTCCAAAAATTTTACGATTTTATTTGTGACCATTTTACCCCTGTCAATCTTGTATAGGGAATAACTCTTGAGTGGGACTAAATCAGGTGTTGAGATTGATTTCATTGGAAAGGAAATGGTGTTTCCAATTCTGTAGAGTGGTCACATTAACGATTTGGTTCAACGGTTTGGGAGCAATCACTGTTTTAGTGCTGCACAGATTTGGCTAGTCATCAATGGGCTGATTTGGTGTGGCCCATTAGTGGGCTGGTTTGAGGCTATAAATACGAGGTTAGAGGCATGGAGAAAGGGTTACTTTTCTTCATTATCTTATTTGGTTGAACTCATGATCCTTCTTCCTCAATCAAATAGACCTTTCCACCATTAAAATTCTAGATCTACATATGAAGATTGAAGATCCACATCAAGCGAAGCTAGATCTACATCGAGAGAAGGGAGATCACATCAAATTGAGAGTTTTGAAAAGTGTTGTTCGCTGTCCGAATTGGGAATTTAGTGATTTCGAGTTAATTTCGAAGAATTGGTGAGTGATAAGCAACTCTCACATGGATTCAATCAACTATATGGATTGTTTGATCTTATTTTCATCATTTTAAGTTGTTTTCACCAAGATCTACATCATGATAAATATATTTTCATTTGAATCACCATAGGATCAAATTTAGCAACTTAAACCAGTAATTCTTATGTTAATTCATATGTTTATGCAAGTTTAGATCCATTATTTTGTTTATTCATTGATTTATCATGATTTGGTGAATTCTATATGGTTGTTGATGAATAATTGTCGTTAAATGTTGTTGATAGTTGAATTGGGTGATTTAAATGACTTGTTTGCAACGATGATGTCGTTTTGCTGGTGATTTGGTTAAGATTTGAGTTAGATTAGTCAGATCTAGAGTCAGGTCGTTTTTGTTGGGTCGTTGATGATGTGGCATGAAGCTTAGGTCGTGTGGCTTATGGCTCAAGAAATGAATGGGTCGAAGGCTTCGAGTCATTCGGAAGTAGGTCAGGTTGTTGAAGCCTTGGTCGTTTGTGCATGACTCGGGTTGCAGGAGGTTCTCTTAGTTGGGTCATTGGGGACTACAGAGAGGCAGGTTGTTGAGTCACTAGATGGAACAGGTGTTAGGACTTTGGTTGACGTCAGTTCCGCATGCACGTGGAGGGTCGGGCCATGGGCACTCAGGTCGCATGTATGCAGGTTGTTGGTAGTTGTGAGCATTGATGGGTCACTCGTGCTCGAGTATGCTTGGATTGTTAATAGGCTTCAGGTCGGGTGGATTCAGGTTGGTTGGAGTCAGGTCGGCTAAGGCTTGGATTTGATGGATCGTTGCTCTGGTGGGACGGCCTAATGGGTCGGGTCGTTGGTCATGGCTCGGGTCGCGACCTAAGGGAAAAACGACCCAGTGAATGGTGAATGAAATGATGATATTTTTGGTTCGTGGATGAATGTGACTTCGAGTTACATTTAAGTGGGAATGTTCGAAGTGTTGTGGTGTGTTTGTTAATCGTCGTAATGCAACAAATGTGAAGATGACTCAAGGTGGTTAATTCGTGAATAATGATTGCTCGAGAAGTGGCTTGATCTTATGAACACTCATCTGGATTGGATGGCTAGAGATATCGAAGGTTGAGGGATTATCATTATCGTAGGTTCTAGCAGACTCAAAACAGGGGTATAATGGGGATGCCCAAAAGACTAGAAGTGGTTGATCGAGTACCCTGGGAAACTCGACGGGCCTAGATACGTTTCGTTGTATGGCGTATAGAATTTTGCTTGAAACGGAGTTTACCATTAGCCATTGACGGATGGCAAGGTGTTGAGCCGGTCATACGATTAACGATAGTTTCAAAGCAGAATTGGCGATGATAGCTAGAGTCATGGATGAATGATTGCTTGCTTGTATCGTCTCATGTAGATTATTCAACGTCGAAGGAGATATCTCTTAGGTGTTTCTCTGATGTTGGTTTAGGCCTTCGGGGCTTGTGCTTGAAGATGTCGGGATCGATTAGGATGGTCTACGCTTGATAACTGATTACCATGAATGTATTGTATTTCTTCTTGGTTGTTAGTAAAGGCTATCACTGTCGGATGTGGGGAAGACGGGTTGAGTTCTTCTCTGGTGTATTGATAGATTAGTTGATTAATCTTCCTATTCTCATATACTTTATTGGTGATGTTAGATAGTTGTTTTATCGCTCACTAAGACTGTTGTCTAACTCAAGGTTTTATGTCTCCCTCTTATTACCTTTGGTTGTTCATCCGGTTGTGGATGGACAGACTGAGTAGCAGGTGACAGGTGATAGATCTTGATGAGGACGATGCTGCCGAGTGATGACGAGCAGAAGGCTGGCATATTATTTTCTACTGTCTAGTATTTGTTGTTTTTCGTTGTTTGATGTATTATTTGAGTGCTTGTAGTAAGGATCATTGTACAGACTCTTATAGTGTAATCCAAGGTTCTATGGATATTTTCATGGTGATATGGAAACGTTTAAGATCATGACAGCTACCCAGCTATGTTGGAGGCCATGAAGGCAACAATCATGAGGAGGGTACTCGCTCAGGGGACAACCGCAGTAGATGTAGGAGTTCAAGTGCAAGTTTCTAGGGTTGTGGACTTTGCAAAGCCATGCAAAGACTTCACCACATTAGGGGGGAGGCAGTTTAAAGGAACGAAGCCGATTGAAGGGATTCAAGGGTGGCTTGATGCTTGCATTCGGATCTTTGGAGACTTGGGAATTGAGAACGAGACTAAGAGGAAGCTTGCATTGAGACAGCTATAGGGCAGAGCTATGGATTTGTGGAACTCTATTAATTTAGAGACTCTAGAAGAGGATATTTCATGAGAGCGATTCCGAGTCAAGTTTGAGACAAAGTATATTTCTATTGTCCAGAAGTCTATTTTATTTAAAAGTTTTGTCGAGCTTAAGGAGAATGGTAGATGTGACGACCGCCCATAACCCCTGCACTAAACAAAAAGAATAATGCGCTGAAAGGCGTGCTAGACAGCTATGGACAATCATCAAGAAATGATAACACAAGCGGAACCTGTTGTAAATCTCACAGTGCAAGGATAAAATATAATAGAACATATACAACCGGTAATATTAGTGAAGCATATTTGAGCAGGAATTTCAAACTTTCCAAAACAACTACAAAGTATATCCATACTCCCGGACTGCAACATACGTCTGTACAAATTTTCCTCACTACAGCACTCAGAGAAGAATAACAAACAGCAGAAATCCAAATACTATTTAGCAAGAAAGATTGTACACCAGCCACTTGCTCGCCTACGAACCGCTACATTGTCCTCACTAAGCTATCACTTGTCACCTACCACCTAGTCTGCCCATTCAAAATCGGATGAACAGCCCAAGGTAATAAGAGGGAAACATAAAATCTTGAGTCAGACAGCAATCTTAGTGAGCGATAAAACTGCTATCTAACATCATCAATAAATAATATGATAATGGGTAAATAAATGAATTAATATACCTACAACATCAGGGAAGAACACAACTCCCATCTTCCCCATATCGGACAGTGATAGCCTTTACATCAAACATTTCAACCATTCATCCATGGAAACCAAAATGGCAATAAAAAACAACCAACAATAGCACTCATAACATCCAGATTATATATCTCACATAAACCATCCTAATCGAATTCAACATCCCCAAGCACAAGCCCCAAAGGCTTAAACCAATACCAGACAAGCACTCAAGAAACATCTCCTTCGACGTTGGACAATTTACATGAGATGGTACAAACAGAACATCCAGCATGCATGACAGACTCTGGCTATCACCGCCAATCCTGCTTTGAAACCATCGTTAATCTTGTGACTGGCTAAACAATTTGCCAACAGTTGTCAAGGACCAATGGTAAGCCCCGGTTCTAGCAAAAACCCGAAACGTCATATAATTTGACATATCCGGGCCATACACGACGCCCAGGGTACTCAACCTACCACTGGTCTTTTAAACGTCTCTATTCTACCCCTGCTTTGACCTGCTAAAACCTACGATAACGATAATTAATAGGCCTTCAGTATCTCTGGTAGTCATCGACGGCGATCATCCAACCATTTCTACCTAACTCAGGAAACCTTTGAGTTGTAATCGCTCCCATTGCATTATGACTAGCAACGTACACATCACATCACTTCGATATTCCCCATTGAATTCGCTTCAAATCCCGTCCAACCGATCCTCCCGTTCGACCGATCCTCCCTTGCCGATCCTCCATGACCGATCGATCCTTCCTTCTGACCGATCCTCCCTGACCAACCAATCCTCCCTGACCGATCGGTCCTCCCTTTTGACCGATCCTCCCTGACCAACCGATCCTTCCTGATCGATCGGTCTTCCTTCTGACCGATCCTCCCTGACCAATCGATCCTTCTGACCGATCGGTCCTTCCTTCTGACTGATCCTCCCTGACCAACTGATCCTTCCTGACCGAACGGTCCTCCCTTCTGACCGATCCTCCCTGACCAACTGATCCTTCCTGACCGATCGGATCACTGTACAGCCCCAATCCAACTCCAATTTCGACCAAAACTTCGGTAAACAACCATATCAACGAAATCTACTCATCCAATTCATTAATTGCAACCACAATCATGCTATGAAATTACTAACAACATGGATGTGACGACTTTCACAAAAATTATGCAATTTCACTAAAATCATAATAAATGAACATATGAACATAATTATGGATCTAACTTGCATAAACATATGAAATGGCATAGAAATTAGCGTTTTTAAGTTGCTAAAATAGATCCTATGGCGATTCATGTGAAATTAAGCTTACCATGATGTAGATCTAAGGTAAACGACTTGAATTTGATGAAAAACAAGATCAAACACTCATATACTTGGTTGAATCCATGTAAGAGATGCATATCACTCACCAAATCTCCAAATCAAGGGAAAAATTATGAAATTAGATTCTGGACAGCGAAGAACTTGATCCAAATCCTTCGATTTGATGAACTCTCACTTGAAATGATGTAGATCTAGCTTCAAATGGTGTAGATCTATAATTTTCTTCATTAGATCTTGATTTTAATGGTGGAAAGGTGTTAGAGGAAGGAGGAGCACAAGGCCACCAAATAAGAAAATGGAGAAAGTAAACTATTCTCCATACCTCTCACCCCATATTTATAGCTTTCCACCAGCCCACTAATGGGCCTCTACAAATTAGTCCATTATGGCTACAAAACCTGAACAACCAACTGTTAAACCTTAAAACAACAATTCCTCCTAAACTACTGAGCCAAATCTTTAATATGACTACTCTACAGAAAGGGAACCAACATTTCCTTTCCAATGGCACAGGTCTTAACTCCTGATTCGATCCAAGTCAAAAGTTATGCTCTGTACAAGACTAACAGGGGCAAAATGGTCACAAACAAAATTGATAAAAATTATGGACATGTCTCACATCCCCATAAGCAACATATTAAAATACGAGAATGATCAACCCTCATGGAATAAAAAACAAACATTTTGCAATCTTTCGATACGTAAAATGCGGGCTGTTACATTCTCCCCCCTTAAGAATTTCACCCTCGAAATTCCAACAAACATAAACAACCTAAACAATTCCGCATGCGTAACATCCATGCGTAGCCAATTCTATTATCCAAACTAGAAACTTTCAAGTAATGCATCCATATCCCTATCCTAGCACGCGCTAAAAACAACAATAATTACAAAAACAATAACAACATACAATCACCTTCATCCTCACTGTCTTCCTCCTAAGCTGTTTCATGCCATTTTCTACAACACGAAGTTGCTTACGAGGTCTCGTAATCGCGGCCTCGACTTCTAGGTTTTCGTATTGTTCCAGAAATACTACCACATCCGGATCATGTGCATATTTCGTAGAAATGATTCACTAAAAGCGTTATGCACACATGATGTCTTCTCGAGTACTCTAATCTATGCGAGCTTTCCAATTCACTCGACTATCAGAAATGGCCCAACAAACCTTGGAGCTAACTTTCCTTTATTTCTGAACCGAAGCACATCCTTCAATAGCGAAATCTTCTGGTTCCATCTTCTGGATAATCTCGACAAGCTTTACATCATGATTTTGGCCCTTACCAATCCTTTTGATAGGAGTAGGTCTTATCAATAAGTTTGCCAACATTTCAGGTTCCAACTCACGCCTTGGTCTGAAATCGAATCTTGCCAAATACTCGAGGCTCTTCCATTTCGAGAACATCACTCTCAAACTAGCATGTCTTTGACACACTATCCTTCGTCACCCTAAACTGGTGAAATCCCTTTGCCAAATCCATCTGAGAAAAAACTTCGGCCTCATGAAGCTGATCGAACAAGTCATCGATCCTCGGCAATGGATACTTGTCCTTCTTGGTCACCTTATTCATTTCACGATAGTCCATACACAATCTCAACGAGCCATCCTTCTTGGTTGCAAACACAACTGGTGCACCCCATTCGGATACACTTCCCCGAATGAATCCTTTTCCTAAAAGGTCATGTACTTGCACCTCTAACTCTCGCTGTTCCTTAGGCGCCAACCTCCTAAGAGGCACAACGATTGGTCTAGCACCCTCGACCAAATCGATCCTAAACTTGATATCACGATGCGGAGGCAAACCTTTGACTTCCTCAAAGACATTTTTAAACTCATTAGAGATTGGCACAAAGACAAAGACAAGTCTTCTTGTGGAATCACAAGCGAATATAAGTAACTCACCAAAACACCATCTTCCGGCTTACAACTAATCAATACCTTTCGCCCTTCCACACCCCGACTCTCAGCTCTAGCTTCTCACAATTCACTCTTGCCGCATACCGCTTAAGCCAATCTATGCCCAAGATGATCCCAAACCCAGCGAAATTAAGAACAAAGCAATCACACACAAAAGAGCAACCATGACTCGACAACACTAGAACACGACACAACATGCACAAACTAGATGAACCCCCAACTGGATTAGTCATGATCAATGGTCTATCACAAATTTCGGGTTCCAAACCCAAGCGGCACACAAGCTCATTGCAAATGAAAGAATGCGATGCTCCAGTGTCGAGCAACATACGAGCCGAAACATCTCTAATCGGGGAGATTACCTTGAATAATGACACCCTTCCCTTTCTCCTCTACCGTAGGAGCTCTCGAAGAAGATCGTATGGCTTCCAAAGCATAAGCCATCACAACCTGCTTTTCCTTAGCTGATTCTGGACAATCCTTCTTCTCATGCCCAGGCTTTCCACACTTGAAGCACTTCTTCTTAGCTTTGGGATTCTTATAATTCTTGGAATAATGGCCCTTCTCCCAGTAGTTAAAGCAAGTCATCTCTCCCTTCTACTTCTTCTTATCATCCTTTCCCTTCTGCTATTGTTGCTTTCTCTTTTCATTATTACCACCTTGATGTGGTTTGGAGCTTCCTTTGATGCAATAACAACAACTTCCTCTAGAGTCTCAAATGTAACTGAATTCCACCATTCCATGGCCTTGCCTTGCAGCTGCCTTGGCGCAAGCTTTCTCTTAGTTGCATCCTCCAACCCGTAGTCTCCAAAAATACGAACACAAGAATCCATCCACCTCTGAACCTCTTCAGCTGGCTCAGTTCCTTTGAATGGGTTCCCTTTTAGAGATGTATAATCTTTACACAACTTCGCAAAATCCACAACCCTAGGCAGCGGAACACCTAGATCTATCGTGGCTGCCACTGGAGCAGGTACCCTTCGCATGAATGCTTCCATCATGGCCTCAAACGTTGGTTGGGTACTCTGGTATGCCACCATTACCTCCTCCAGGCACATCCCCCTCCCTAGCAGTATGTCTTGTAGTTCATCGACTCATTCTAAATCTGCAAATTAGAATGATTAGCCACTTGAAAGAAAAGATGCTAAGAAGTACAAACACTACTATACTATATAGTATCATATAGTATACGTCCAACTGAAATCTACAAATATGTCTCTCATACGTAACTGTGTCTTCGAACTTTGGCTAAAATCGTTAACCAGAGCTCTGATACCAAATGCGACAACCACCCATAACCCCTGCACTAAACTAGAGGAATAATGCGCTGAAAGGCATGCCAGGCAGCTATGGACAATATTAAGAAATGATAACTCAAGCGGAAATTGTCGTAAATATCACAACACAAGGATAACATATAATAGATCATGTACAACAGGTAATATTAGTGAAGTATATTTGAGCAGGAATTTCAAACTTTCCAAAACAACTAGAAAGTATATCCATACTCCTAGACTGCAACATATATCTGTACAAATTTTCCTCACTACAACACTCAGAGAAGAATAACAAACAACGGAAATCCAAATACTATTTAGTAAGTAAGATAGTACGTCAGCCACCTGCTCTCCTTCGAACCGCTACGTCGTCCTTACGAAGCTATCACCTGCCACCTAGTCTGCCCATCCAAAATCAGATGAACATCCCAAGGTAATAAGAGGCAAACATAAAACCTTGAGTCAGACAACGGTCTTAGTGAGCGATAAAACAACTATCTAACATCATTAATAAAGCATACGAGAATGGGTAATAAACGAACTAATCTACCCACAATACCAGAGAAGAACACAACTCCCATCTTCCCCACATCGGACAGTGATAGCCTTTACATTAAACATTTCAATCATTCATCCATGGAAACCAAAATGGCAATCAAAAGCAACCAACAATAGCATTCATAACATCCAGATTATATATCTCACGTAAACCATCCTAATCGGATTCAACATCCCCAAGCACAGGCCCCAAAGGCCTAAACCAATATCAGACAAGCACTCAAGGAACATTTCCTTCGACGTTGGATAATTTACATGAGATGGTACAAACAGAACATCCAGCATGCATGACAGACTCTGGCTATCACCGCCAATCCTACTTCGAAACCATCGTTAATCTTGTAACTGGCTAAACAATTTTCCATCAATTGTCAAGGGCCAATGGTAAGCCCCGGTTCTAGCAAAAACTCCATACGTCATACAATTTGATATATTCAGGCCATACACGATGCCTAGGGTACACGATCTACAATTGGTCTTTTAGACATCTTTATTGTACCCCTGCTTTAAGCCCGCTAGAACCTATGATAACGATAATTCTTAGGGCTTCAGTATCTCTGGTCGTCATCGACGACGACCATCCAACCATTTCCACCCAACTCAGGACACCTTTGAGTTGTAATCGCACCCAATGCATTACGACTAGCAACGTACACATCACATCACTTCGATATTCGCCATTGAATTCACTTCAAATCCCATCCAAACGATCCTCCCGTCCGACCGATCCTCCCGGAACGATCCTCCTAATCGACCCTCTTGGACCGATCCTCTCAGATTGATCCATCCTGACCGATCCTTCCTTCCTTCTGACCGATCTTCCCTGAACAACCGATCCTCCCTGAATGATCGGTCCTTCCTTCTAACCGATCATCTCTGACCAACCGATCCTTCCTAACCTATTGGTCCTTCCTTCTGACCAATCCTCCATGACCTATAGATCCTCCTTTCTGACCGATCCTCCATGACCAATCGATCCTTCGTGACTGATCGATCCTTTCTTCTGACCAATCCTCCCTGACCAACCGATCCTTCCTGATCGATCGGTTCACTATACAGCCCCAATCCAACTCTAATTTCGACCAAAATTCGCCAAACAACTATATCGACGAAATCTACTCATCCAATTCATCAATTGCAACCATAAACACGTTATAAAATCATTAACAACATGAATATGACGAATTTCACCAAATTATGCAATTTCACTAAAATCTTGATAAATGAACATAATTATGGATCTAACTTGCATAAACATATGAAATGGCATCAAAATTAGCGGTTTTAAGTTGCTAACATAGATCCTATGGTGATTCATATGAAATTAAACTTACCATGATGTAGATCTAAGGAAAACGACTTGAATTTGATGAAAAACAAGATTAAACACTCATATACTTGATTGAATCTGTGTGAGAGATGCATGTCACTCACCAAATCTCCAAATTAAAGCAAAAACAGCCAAATTAGATTCCAGACAGCGAAGAACTTGATCCAAATCCTTTGATTCGATGAACTCTCACTTGAAATGATGTAGATCTAGCTTCAAACAGTGTAGATATATGACTCTCTTCCTTAGATCTTGATTTTAATGGTGGAAAGATGTTAGAGGAAGGAGGAACACAAGGCCACCAAATGAGAGAATGGAGAAAGTAAACTATTCTCCATACCTCTCACCCCATATTTATAGCTTTCCACCAGCCCACTAAAGGGCCTCTACAAATCAACCCATTATGGCTACAAAATCTAAACAACCAACTATTAAACCTTAAAACAACGATTCCTCCTAAACCGCTGTGCCAAATCTTTAATGTGACTACTATACGAAAGGGAATCGTCATTTCCTTTCCAATGGCATAGTTTTCAACACCTGATTCGATCTGAGTCAAAAATTATTCCTTATACATGACTAACAAGGGAAAAATGGCCATAAAACAAAATTGGTAAATTTATGGACATGGCTCACATCCCTATAAGCAACATATTAAAATATGAGAATGATCCAACCCTCAGGGAATAAAATAAAAATATTTTACGATCTTCTAGTACGTAAAATGCGGGCTATTACAATAGACCAGTGTTGGAGTATTTTTTGACTTTGAAGTTTTGTTGAAGTTTGCTTGTTCATATGTCGATACTCCTTATCAGAAGAATGAGAAATTTGTCATGGGCTTGGACAAATATCTTGGGAACTAGTTGGTGGATCATCCAGATGTCACTTATGTGAAGATTGTCATGAAATCTTTGCGGCAGGAGAGTGTGTTTCCCAAGGAAGAGACTATTGTTGTAGCTAAGGAAGACTCGAAACCACAACAGGGTGGTAATAACAAAAAGAGGAAGCAACAACAACAAAAAGGAAAAGATGGCCAGAAGAAGCAGAAAGGCGAAATGACTTGCTTTAACTGCTAGAAGAAGGCCCATTATTCCAAGGATTGTAAGAATCCAAAAGCTGGAAAAAAGTGATTTAATTGTGGAAAGCCTGGGCATGACAAGAAGGATTGTCCAGAACTAGCTAAGGGCAAGCAGGTTGTGAAGGCGTATGCTTTGGAAGCTGTACCAATGTCTTCTAGGGCTCCTACGACAGAGGAAAAGGGGAAGAATGTCATTGTTCAAGGTATTCGTTCCATGAAAATGTTTCAGTACGTGCGTTATTTGATACTAGAGCATCGCATTCTTTCATTTGCAATGAGCTTGTACGCCGCTTAGGTTTGAAACCCAAGATTTGTGATAGACCTTTTGTTGTGACCAATCCAGTTGGGGGTTTGTCTAGCTTGTGTATGATTTGTCGTGGTCTAGTGTTGTCGAATCATGGTTGCTCCTTTGTGTTGAACTTCGCTGGGTTTAGGATTATCTTAGGTATGGACTAGCTCAAGAGGTATGCAGCAAAAGTGGATTGCAAGAAGCTGGAAGTGATAGTCGGGAATGTGGAAGGGAGAAAGGTTGTGATTCGATGTAAGCTCGAAGATGGTGTCTTCGTGAGCTATTTATATTCACTTGTGATTCCACGGAAAGACTTGTCATCGGTGTTGATCACAAGTTGTTTCGATGATGTCTTTGACGAGGTCAAAGGTTTGCCGCCGCATTGCGAGATTGAGTTCAGAATCAATTTGGTCGAGGGTGCTAGACTTATCATCATGCATCTTAGGTGGATGGCATCTAAGGAACAACGAGAGTTAGAAGTGCAAGTACGTGACCTTTTGGGAAAAGGATTCATTTGGAGAAATGTATCCGAATTGGGTGTACCAGTTGTGTTTGCAACCAAGGCAGATGGATCTTTGAGTCTGTGTGTGGATTATCGTAAGCTGAATAAGGTGACCAAGAAAAACAAGTATCTATTGCTGAGGATAGATGACTTGTTCGATCAGCTCCACGAGGGCAAAGTGTTTTCTCAGATGGATTTGGCAACGGGATTCCTCCAGTTGACGGTGGCAAAGGATAGTATGCCGAAGACAGTTTTTAAGTCACCATACATTTTCTTCGAATAGCTGGTGATGTCATTCGAGTTGACTAACACGCCAGCGTATTTTGTGGATCTTATGAATATGGGTTTTAGAGATCAATTGAACAAGTTTGTGCTTGTGTTCATGGATGATTGTTTATTCTTGGAATGAGGAAGAGCATAAGACACACTTGAGGGCTATTTTGGAAATCTTGCAAAAGCATCAACTAAGAGCTAAGTTTTCGAAGTTTCGCTTCTAGAAGAGCAAAGAGAGGTTCTTATGCCATGTTGTTTTTGGAAATGGGATAGCGGTTGACCCCGCTAAGGTGGCAGCAATCCAGGATTGGGATAGACCTAAGAATGCGACGGATGTTTGGAGTTTCCTTGGATTGACAGGATATTATCGTCGATTTATCTAGGATTTCTCTAGAATAGCTGCACATTAACAAGATTGACGAAGAAGAATCAAGTGTTCACATGGGATGTGAAGTGTGAGCAAGCTTTCGGAATCCTGAAAGAGAGACTGACTAGTGCTCCTGTTTTGACCATTCCGAGTGGAAATGAGGAGATGGTGGTTACACCGATGCATGCGGTACTGGACTTGGAGCAATGTTGATGCAGAAGGATAAATTTGTGGCCCACGCGAGTCGACAACTGAAGCTGCACGAAAGGAATTATCCAACTCATGATATGGAGTTGGCAGCGATCGTGTTTGCTCTGAAGATGAGGAGACATTTCCTGTTGGGAGTTCGATTCGGGTTGTTTACGGATCACAAGTCGTTGAAGTATCTTTTCTCCCAGAAGGATTTAAATCTTTGGCAACAATAGTGATTAGAGCTTCTGGCATGAATGACTTTGCTATAGCCTATATTCTTGGTAAAGATAACCCAGTGGAAGATGCGTTGAGTCGAAGATATGCCAGTTTGGGAGCGATGTTTTCGGAATGGAAGAGCTTTGAGTACTTGGCAGGATTTGATTTCAGGCCTCGGTGTGAGTTGGAACCTGAAATGTTGGCAAGCATATTGATAAAACTTACTCTCATCGAAAGAATTGGAGAGGGACAAAGCTGTGATGCAAAACTTGTCGAGTTTATCCATAAGCTGGAACCAGAGGATAAGGAATTCGAGGTCGATCGAGAGGGTTAGATTTGAAATAAAGGACGACTGGTTGTTCTTGATATCGACGAACTGATAGATGAGGTTCTGAGGGAATGTCATCACTCAAAGTTGACGATTCATCCCAGTGGTAATAAGATATATCAGGATATGAAGCAATATTGCTACTGGGAAGGTATGTAAAGGGATGTTAGAAAGTTTATTTCCAAATGCATGAACTGTCAGTTAGTGAAAACTGAACAAAAGAAGCCGAATGGATTGCTTCAGCCATTAGAAGTTCCAACATGGAAGTGGAAGCAGATATCGGTGGATTTTATCAATGGACTACCTAAAACCAGAGCAGGAAATGAAGGACTTTGGGTCATCGTGGATCACTTGGCCAAAAGTGCAAGGTTTATTCCTGTCAGATCGACTAGGATAGCATCGAAGTTAGCTGAGCTTTATATAAAATGGATAGTTTGATTCCATGGTATCCCGAAGAGCATAGTTATTGATCGAGATCCATTGTTTACGAGTGGATTTTTGAAGAGTTTGCAAGAGACTTTAGGAACCGAGTTGTGTTTAAGTACGACTTATCATCCCCAGACTGATGGTCAAACCGAAAGAGTTAACCGAGTCATGGAAGATCTCTTAAGAGCTTGTGTATTAGACTTCGGGGGATCGTGGGAAGACCATCTATGTTTAGTTGAGTTTGTATACAACAACAGCTACCAGTCGAGCATTAGGATAGGACCACATGAAGCGTTGTATGGGAGACCGTGTAATTCTCCGGCATGTTGGTTAGAAACCGGAGATAAGTTGATACGTGGGCTTGAGATGATTAGAGAAACATTGGATTGTATCGAGACCGTTCGACAACGAATGGAAGTAGCCCAAGATCGTCAAAAGAGTTACGCCGATAAGCATCGTAAAGATTTGGAATTCGATGTTGACGATATGATTTTTGTGAAGATTTCACAGTTCAAGCATGTTGTTTGGTTCAGAAGAAAAGGAAAGTTAGCTCCAAGGTTTGTTGGACCGTTTCCGATAGTCGAGCGGGGGCTCGCATATAGATTGGATTTACCCGTGAAGATGTCGAGTGTGCATAATGTTTTCCATGTGTCATTTCTATGACATGATTCGAATGTGGTGGTAACTCCAAAACAGTATGAAGACCTAGAAGTCGAGACCGTAGTTACAAGACCTCGTAAGCCACTTCAGGTTGAGGGGAATGACACGATACAGCTTAGGAGGAAGACAGTTAGGCTAGTCAAGGTGCAGTGGAGTGAGGATGGTGACGACTGTATGTGGGAGACGGAAGAGAGTATGAAGACGACTCATCCTGAACTCTTCATCGGTATGACCCATTAATATCGTGTCACCTTACATCATTGTAACTTGTGCTATTGTTGGTAGAATTCCGTATGCTAGGATAAGGTTATGGATGCATGGCTTGATAAATGCTAGTTTGAATGGTAAAATTGGATGCTCGTGGATGTTTGGCATGCAAAATTGTTTTGGTTACTTGTATTTGCTTGGGATTTCGGGGGGGGGGGGATACCTAGGGGGAGGGGGAGAATGTAACAGCCCCATTTTTCATAATGGTGGATCGTAAAATATTTTTATTTAATTCCCTGAGGGTTTGATCATTCTCATATTTTGATATGTTGTTTATGTGGATGTGAGACATGTCCATAAATTTTACCAATTTTATTTGTGACCATTTTCCCCTATCAGTCTTGTACAGGGAATAATTTTTGACTGGAATTGAATCAGGTGCTCGGCTCGATTTCATTAGAAAGGGAATGATGTTTCCAATTCCGTAAAGTGGTCACATTAAAGATTTGGTTCAGCGGTTTGGAAGGAATCGATGTTTTAGTATTGCACAATTTCTACATAGGTTTGGCTAGTCATTAATAGGCTTATTTGGTGTGGCCCATTAGTGGGCTAGTTTGGGGCTATAGATAGTGGGTTAGATTCATGGAGAGAGGGTTACTTTTCTTCATTCTCTTATTTGGTTGAGCTCGTGGTCCTCCTTGCCCAATCAAATACACCTTTCCACCATTAAAATTCTAGATCTACATGTGAAGACTAAAGATCTACATCAAGCGAAGCTAGATCTACATCGAGAGAAGGGAGATCACATCAAATTGAGAGGTTTGAAACTGTCCAGATTGGGAATTTAGTGATTTTGAGTTAATTCGAAGAATTGGTGAGTGATAAGCATTTCTCACATGGATTCGTTCAACTATATGGGTTGTTTGATTTTATTTTCATCGTTTTAAGTTGTTTTCACCAAGGTCTACATCATGGTAAGTATATTTTCTTTTGAATTACCATAGGATCTAATTTAGCAACTTAAATCGGTAATTCTAATGTTAATTCATATGTATATGCAAGTTCAGATCCATTGTTTTGTTTATTCATTGATTTATCATGATTTGGTGAATTCTATATGGTTGTTGATGAATAATTATCGTTAAATGTTGTTGATAGTTGAATTGGACGATTTAGATGAGTTGTTTGCATCAATGATGTCATTTGGTGGTGATTTGGTCAAGATTTGAGTTAGATTGGTCGGATCTGGAGTCGGGTCGTTTTTGCTGGGTCGTTGATGATGTAGCATGAAGCTCAGGTCGTGTGGCTTGTGGGTCAAGAAATGGATGGTCGAAGGCTTCAGGTCATTCAGAAGTGGGTCAGGTCGGGTCGTTGAAGCCCGAGTCGTTCGTGCACAACTCGGGTCGCAGGAGCTTCTCTGGGTTGGTTCATTGGGGAATTCAGAGAGGTGGGTCATTGAGTCACCAGATGGATCAGTTCGTTGGGACTTTAGTTGGCGTTAGGTCAGCATCCACATTGATGGTCGGGTCGTGGGCACTCAGGTCGCATGTAGGCAGGTCGTTGGCAATTGAGAGCATTAATGGGTCGCTCGTGCTTGAGTATGCTTGAGTCATTAGTAGGTTTCGGGTCAGTTGAAGTCAGGTAAGCTAAGGCTTGGATTTGATGGGTCGTTGGTCTGGTGGGACGACCCAGTGGGTCGGGTCGTTGGTCATGGGTTGGTCGTGACATAAGGGAAAAACGACCCAGTGAATTATGAAACAAATGATGATATTTTTTGTTCAGGGATGAATGTGACTTCGAGTTACATTCAAGTGGGAATGTTCGAAGAGTTGTGGTGTGTTCGTTGACTGTCATAATGCAACAAATGTGAAGAGGACTCAAGGTGGTAAGTTTGTGAATAATGGTTGATCGAGAAGTGGCTTCAGCTTATGAACGTCATCAGGATTAGATGGCTAGAGATATCGAAGGCCGAGGGATTATCGTTATCGCAGGTTCTAGTGGACTCAAAGAAGGGGTATAATGGGGATGCCCAAAAGACTAGAAGTGACTGGTCGAGTACCCTGGGCAGCTCGACGGGCCTAGATACATTTCGTTGTATGGCGTATGGGGTTTTGCTAGAAACGGGGTTTACCATTAGCCCTTGACGGACGATAAGGTAGTGATCCGGTCATACGATTAACGATGGTTTCAGAGTAGGATTGGCGGTGATAGCCAAAGTCATGATTGAATGATTGTTTGCTTTTATCATCTCGTGTAGATTATTCAACGTCAAAGGAGATATCTCTTGGGTGCTTTTCTGATGTTGTTTTAGGCATTCAGGGATTGTGCTTGTAGATGTCGAGATCGATTAGAACGGTCTACGCTTGATAACTGATTGCCATGATTGCATTGTATTTCTTCTTGGTTGTTAAAGGCTATCACTGTCGTATGTGGGGAAGACGGGTTGAATTCTTCTCTGGTGTGTTGGTAGATTAGTTGATTAATCTGCCTATTCTCATATACTTTATTGATGATGTTAGATAGCTGTTTTATCGCTCACTAAGACTGTCGTCTAACTCAAAGTTTTATGTCTCCCTCTTATTACCTTAGGTTGTTCATCCGATTGTGGATGGGCAGACTTAGTAAAAGGTAACAGGTGATAGATCTTGATGAGAATGATGCTGCCGAGCGATGATGAGCAGGTGGCTGGCGTATTATTTTCTACTATCTAGTATTTGTTGTTTTCCGTTGTTTGGTGTATTCTCTGAGTGCTTGTAGTGAGGCTCATTGTACAGACTCTTATAGTGTAATCCAAGGTTGTATGGATATTTTCATGGTGATATGGAAAAGTTTAAGATTCTGCTTAATTCTTCTTCACCATTATTGCTTGTTGTATATGCTCTATTATATTTTATCCTTGTGTCGTGAGTTATACGACAAGTTCCTCTTTTGTTATTCTACCCCGATGATAATCCAAAACTGTCTGGCACGTCTTTCAGCGCATTATTTCCCTTGTTAAGTGCAGGAGTTTTGGGCGGTCATCACATAATTCTCAGGCTGATTACTTAGATAAGCTAGCTAGTTGTAGGTGGCTCTCAAGACATAGATTATTCTTATCATATATCAAGAAAATACCATCATTGAAAATAAAGTAGTGGAAAACTAGAAGGAATCTTTAGTCCTAACTAGATCGCAGGAAATAACTCGAGTGGAAAGGGAAAAAGAAAACAAATCCAAAAATTACTCTAGAGAAACTAAACCCTTTTGAAATAAGCGAACATAACAGAAACAATTAGATGACTCCCATTTTGGATATATGATTAATGATATCTTACCCATAGAAAAAATCGAGGTCCGAAATATTAAACGACAATCCCTGAATTTCATAATCTTGGATGGAATCATATCCAAGAAAGAGTATGCTCCTCCATACTTAAGATATGTAAATTTAGACGATCGACTGAGACTGCTGAAGGAAGCACATGGAGGTTTCTACTAGGACCACTCAAATGGAATACAATTGGCCAAGAAAACAGTACGACAATGGTTCTTTTGGCGATAAATGACCAAACAAGCCATAGAATTGGTAAAATGATGTGACAAGTGCCAAAAGTATTCTTAGATTCCACGATTACCGCCAAGCCAATTAAATCAATAGTAAGCCCATAGCCTTTTGGTGTATTAAGAATTGACCTTATAGGTTCAGTATCAATCTGTGCAGTAAAAGCGCTTAACGATTCTATAGTGGTGGTGGTGCAAAAAGGATAAAGCGGGGAAATAGTGGGGATATAGCAGATGCGGGAAAGGTTCATTAGATGTAAAACCAAATATTTGAAAATTAATTAATCATCTTTCTCACGTTATATGTGTTCAAGAAACTAATATTAATTAGTCTTTTTATAACAAAACTAAGGAATATCATAGTTATGCATGCTAAATTTGATGAGTTTAAGTGGTTGTTACCGTGTATCAGGCACTTATGCCTTAAATTTAGCCCTTTACGTTAAATTTAATTTTTTTATTAAAATGAGAACTAGTCAAATCAAGCTCTATATATTAATACTGCTAAAGCGGATGCTGAAAATCCTTGATTTAGTGGATGCAGTAGAAAATAGGTGGGCTAAAAGTGAGTCTACTGTTCATTAGTGCTAAGTTGAAATAGCATAGTGGTTGAAGAGATCTATGCGCTATAGCGGGGATATTGCGGGGCCTTAGCGGGGATTTAACTGCATAGCTACCAATTTCTAAGGAGGGAGCAAAGTATGCAATAGTAGATATCGATTACTTAACCAAATGGGTAGAAGTGGAACCTTTTTTCGAAAATCGCATCAAGGAAGGTATTAAGACTTGTTATTAAAAATATTATCACAAGGTTTGGACAACATCATAAGATGAAATCCGAAAACGAAATACAATTTGAAACCAAGGAGTTCTCATAGTTTTGTTACAATGATAGAATTATCACAAGTTTTTTTTCTTTAGCGCATCTGAAAGCTACGTTGAGGACGTGAATAAAAAAATAAAAGTTGTTTTAAAGAAAAGACAGAATAAAGCTTAAGAAAGCTGGGTGGAGGAACTATCTTTAGCACTTTAGGCCTATCATACCTCTACCAAAATAGCTACGGGTAATACACCCTATTTTTTAACTTTGGATGCAAAGCAATGGTTATGATCGAGGTCGAAATACTATCAAATCATAGAGTTGCATATGCATTTGATCAAAATTAAGAGATAAAAAAGGAACTTTTAGATTTAATTCTTGGATTAATAGATGAATCTTCTATACAAACGGATGAATACCAAAGAAGAATGAAAAATATTACAATATAAGAGTGAAGTCGAGAGCTTTCAAAGAAGGTGACCTAATACTTCGAAGGATAATGGATAACTCTAGGAATCTAGTGGATGGACCGTTAGGACTAAATTAGGAAGGACCCATAATTGTACACAATGCAATCCCACCAGGATCTTACCGCCCACATCATCCTAATGGTAACATTGTCCCAAGAACTTGAAATGTGGAACATCCAAGATGTTATTTCCCTACCATAAATGGATAAAACAATTCTTCAGAAATTATAAAGTCTTCATGATCAGTGAATTGAGGAAATACCACTTGGATGATGAATGAGAAAAGCCAAATCAAATTTGGAAGGTTTGTAAAGAAATTATATATAGTTAAGTAAGTTAAACAATGGATTCCAGTTAAGACTCGACAATAAATTCTACATGGTCGGGAGCGAAATGCTCCTTTATTTTGGAAAAGTCCTTGACACAGTCAAGGCATTTCCTCAAAGGGGGAGAGGTAAGCTCGGAAACATGCGTTTTGCACCCACTAAAGCCTTTGACCCCCCTCCCCCAAAGATGGTTTGGTCAAGGCGCTTCCTAGGGGAAGGAGGGGAAAGCTGTCAGTCCCGCCCATAAGGCCGGACTGATGTACCTATAAACCCTTGTTCCCATTACTAATGTGGCATGTTTAAGGCTTCCTTTGGAGGAGGGACGAGTAATCCCTTGGTCCCATCACAAAAGTGGTTTGGCTAAGGTTTCGAATGGAGCATACCTTGCCTCTGTTCTTGTTTAGAACAAACCATGTCTCTGCTTTGACCAAGCACGCCCTTTATGTACTCTAAAGATGAGTACGCCCTTGCTCTACTTATGTCTCGTCCCTCATAAGGAAAAGAAAGCTCAAAGGTAGCACCTAAAGCACGCCTTGGATCTGTTTGAAAGAAGAATACGCCCTATCTTTGCTTTAAGAGAAGCCTAAAATAGGCACTGGACTTAAAAATTCCAAAAGTAATTTTCTGGTCTTTTATTATTTTAAATACCTAAATCTATATTTTGAGTCTTCTAATTTTCAAAAGAGTTTTGGATCTTCTATTATTTCCAAAGGTGGATCTATGGTTTTCTACTATTCTAAATACCCATATTTGGGTTTGGTTCTTCTAATGTTCAGAAGAGGTTTTGGGTCTTATATTATTTCTGAATGTTGATTTCTAGTCTTTTATTATTATAAATACCTGAATCTAGGTTTCGGGCCTTCTTATTTCTGAAAGAGGATTCGGGTTTTCCATTATCCTCGAAAGTATATTTCCGGACTTTTATTATTCCAAATTCCCAAATTTGGGTTCCGGGACTTCTAATTTGCAAAAATAGTTTCGGATTTTCAACCATTTCCTTGGTAGATTTTTGGACTTCAATTATTTAAATATCCGAATTTGGGTTATGGGTCCTCTTATCATTGTAAAGAAAAAAGAAAAAGAAAAAGGAATGTGATGCACAAATTAAGGGGAAAATGAAAGCCTATAACAAGGCTTTGTTTCCACTAGTGATACTAAACATCAACTTTCTACCCATTAATAAAAACAGAGATAATTATAAGACGAAAGGCTTCGTAACTTCTTAAACCACAGTTATATCGTTAACATTTATGACATGTTTCCTAATTTTACGTATGTTGCAGGGTCCCTTCATTTTAACAATTAAATCAGTTAACAAATTGGATGTAAATCATAAATTTTTGTAGGAGAACAAGGTAAATATGATTTTTGTCCTAAAGAACAAAAGATTCTTTCATATTATAGGGCTAAATGTTAGCCAAAATATCCTTTAGGTAAAAGGAAATGGAAGAAGACTGATGCAAAATAGAAGATATATCTTTCAAGGAGATTTGGGAAAACCTCCCAGACTCAACGTAGAGAATAAGGCAAGCAGGGAGAAAAAGGCTATCAGGGTAGTTAAAGACATTCCATTGCATGCTACGTCCTTATGGAAGTCAAAAGAAGTAAAGCATATATTTTCAGGAAAGAACAAGCCACTTAGCAATCTTTAAATCAGTTAAGAAAAGGAATTAAACCATAATACCCCCTTCGATTCATTTGAAGGGGATGCTTTGGTAATTCTATCCTAACCGGGATCACCATCATAAAAAGAAGATATTATCTGAAAGGAAGTACCCTTTCGATAACGTTTAAAGTAGAAGCTAGTATAAACTTGTTCTACCCACAATGCTAGATCTACTATCCACAAACTTCCTCTCAAAAGATCCGAAAGCTTCACAATAATTGCTTCTTAGGAGACACTTAGAAAGAGTCTCTTCTACTCAGAACATACATCACATCCGAATATGTAAAAAGCATTAGCTGCACAACATTGAAGCTACTAAAATTAGTCTTTCGAATCTACTCCCAGAAAAATCAAGACGAAGGCGCTAAGGCGGAGAGGGGTCAACTCGCACTTATAAATACGATTATAAGGGTCTAGGATCAGAAGGACTTTTCATTTCAAAGATTGTAATCACGTTTGCGGAGTGTAAAACCCTAGATTCGCAATCAACTTGGGGACTTCTGATCATTTGTAATCTATTTGAGCAATAGTTAATTCAGAAAGGAGAACTGATTATATATGTCTTAAAGTGTCTAATTTAAAGGATGAGAAGTCAATCATTTTTGGACTATTAGCTAGCCCAATAGCCAATTGCACACGATTCAAATTTCTATCTTTTATGATTAGACACACACAAATTTGGTTATTGTCACGAGGTCCTCCGAGGGTGAGAGAGATTTTGAAATACTTCTTTCAATCTAATAGAACAAAAGGGATGTCGATCAGAATTCCTTAATATTATCTCTCGGAAGGAGGATGACAAAAGGATAATCCTGAGGGCTTTGAGACAATAAAGACATTAATGGCCTTTACTTTTCGATAATTTTTATTCCGCTGCATGTAGTAGAAATCGAAACAAGAGCCTTACTTTCAAATTCGATTTCTATTAATAAAGCACTGAGCATTAACGAATTATATCACTAACAATAACAACCATTCCTTTTCTTTAATTTTGTAGCCCTGAATATGTCTGACTTAATATTTCACCTCTTTTGTTCTTTTATCTTCCATGCTTTAACTTTGTTCTTAGGCTAAATTTATCTTGAAATTTATTAAGAATGTTTATTTCTTTAATTCTCATTTACCAAATTCCATTTTTAATTATTGCTTTATGTATATTGTTATATTTAACAACTATATGATTTTCGTTTGATGATAACAAACACATATATATTATAAATGTGTTTGCAATTGTACGATTATACTGCATCATATACAAAAACTTATATTTGAATAAAATACACTACACAAGAATTTAAATATTCAAACTATATTTTATTTAAATATAATATATTATTTCAATATTTGAATCATACAAATTTTCAACTCCACTATTTGTACATCCCACTGTAATACAATACATTCTATTTCATATTCAATTTCATATGCACAGCTCCTCACTACAAACTCTCAGTTTCACTCAGACTCGGTTACATTTCACTCTATCACTCATTTAGATTCACTCACTCATATACATACATTCACTCACTAACACTCTATCTTCAGCCTGCTTCATAGTCAATCCAGTCACCTGCATACCCGTCACAGAAACATGCACAATAAACTGAATCAAAAATAATTTTAAATTTTTGCAGATTTAATTTTACGTTAAAATTTATTTGCCTTAGAATTTTGGTGTGTTTCTCATTATATTTCATGACTTGATCTGATATGCTTATTCATCATCCTGTGTCTAGATTGCTTGTGATATTCACATTGCTTCACTGTAAATACCACAAGGTAGACATCATCTCTAGTGCTCACACACACACACACACATATATTTTGCACATGCACGATACATGTATATACATGTGTATGTATATACGCATAGATGTGTATGTATATACACATATATTCTGTGCAGGGACAACATAGTCAAATATCAATGAGTGCATAGTTCATGCCAAACTGGTTGAAAGAAATGGCAAGTGGCAGAAGCAACAACATATACACACACACGCGATGTGTATGTATACATGAAGTGTTCAACTCTAACATATAAACAATGCACACATCAATATCAAAACAACACATGTGCATGGGTTCATGCATGCAAGAATTCAAATACAAGTGGTGCACGAGTTCAAGTGCAATCAAGGTCACATGGCAGCACGAGGACTTGTTCCAGCATTTAAAGCACAGTGGAAATTCATTGGTGTAACGACCTAGATTTTTACCGTTAAAATTCGACATTTAAAATTTGCTTTAAATGTTGATTTAGAAATATAAATGGTTTTATATATATTAATTAAAAACGAATTTTGAACGTATAATTTATATATAATTAAAAAATGAGCTCGTAATGTCGAGGTAGTTCGTAATATTATGTTTCGAACTTCAGTTGAATATATAGAATCCATTTTAAGTAGGAATTCTTTGAAACAAGAATCATCCGAATCTGTTTGAATATAATTTTCTAATGAAAGAGAAAAATCGAATTTTAATATTGTAGATTTGATGTTATATCCAAATCAAATTTTCAAATAGTCACTATAGAATCGTTTATAAATTATAACGATTTATTAATTAAAATAAATAGGTTTTTATTAAATTTAATATTATTTTAACATGAAATTTTGATCAGAATGGTTTCTGAATGGTTATATATGTTACTGGAATATATTTGATAAAAATAATTTATTTTCGGTAGATTTATTTATTGTGAAATCGATGTATATTTTATCGATTTAAGATGAAACTTAAAATATAATCGATTTTCAAACGACCTCGGTTTTCAATAAAACCAATCTTATAAAATCCGTGATAGCTAATTATTGTAAGATTTTCAGTTTCACGTCAATTGGAGTTATTTGGTGACAGTGCATGGTATAAACGCATATAGTTTAACCACTTGAAATTTAAATAGAGATTTTAAAAATGATCCCGGAATTTAATGAAAATAGATTTATCGTGTCAAAATATAATAGGTTATTATAAGATTTTCAATTTTTTTTGACTGGACATTGTATATGCTCAAACAAATTAATGACATCAGACATTAATCGCACGATAAATAATAAGAGTTGCTTCCTGGAATATCGTTCCAAATCTCTGAAAAATCCTTTAGTATCCTTTGCTTATACATGGTTAGGCTTTGCTACTGAAAATTTTCATCAAAACCTAAAATCAAATCATATCAAAAATTTGACACAAATATTATAGAAATCTCGGCTAATTTTTGTGTTGTTTCATATCTTCATACATCAGAAATCCTATCTGAATTTCTCACTGGAGCAAAACCAGGTGCAAGAATTTATTTTTCCTGACTTATTGAAAGTTACCCTTAGCTTTGAAAATTTGGCCAAGTTACATACATCGTTTTTGAATCACTGAAAACTCCTGGCAAAACCTTATCTTGACCAAATTTCATTGACTCGGTTCAAACATATCGGCTATTCAGAAGTTAAAAAGAAAAATCCAAATAGCATGTGCTTTGTATCCCCAGGTCAAAACTTTTCGACTAAGTTTCGTACACCTCTTAAATATGCTATCTTAAATTTTCTAAGCACACAGTAAAATCACGTTCGAAACAATAAATGTGAAAGCAACATTTAGAAAAAAAATATATCCCTGCCATTCGCATATGGTACTCTAACACCTTGTTTCGTGGCCACCAATCCTCTTTGGCCTGTATAAGAAAACTACGTATTTGATTCGAAGGAAGCTATTCCCTTCATATTATGAACGACCAGAATTGATCGCAACTCCTAAATCCTCAATCTCGAAATCCACACGCCAAACCTAAAAATCCTTAACTACAGATATCTCAAGCTCGTTGAGCTATATCATTTCAACAGATATGATCGATTTCTCTTTACTATAGTGGCCAGAAATCAGCTCGAAAGTTGAGCGTTCGTGAGCCGATTGCCTGCGATTGGGAGGGACTGGCGATACGAGTTTTCAGGCGAAGGGGGAAGGGATGTTGGCAAAGAAGCTGGTCGACGCTGGTGGGGTCCGATGATTGTATTTTCAGGGCGGTAATGGTGAAATTGTCTCATGTGTTGGTGAAGTATGTTAAAACGAGTACAGGAGAGGAACATGGACGAAGTAGCAGGAGCATGGAGTTTATAGGCGCGGTTCAGGCACTGGGCATCACTGTCGGGATAAGGCTCTGGTGAGCGTTATACGTGACAAGGCAGTGTGAGCACGATTTTGATGAGAGAAGGTATATAGGAGAGAACGGTGGTGGCGTTTGCATGGACTGGAGTGTCATCGGTGTGGCGAAGGTGACCGCAAGTTGATGGGTATGTCGGGGTTTGAAAGCGTTAATGAAGTACTGGAGGAAGTTGCGGTGTGCACTGTGTATGGGAAAGGAGATGGGAATGTTAGTTCTAATGAAATAATATTACAGGTGGGAGTTGTTTTTGTTAAGTGAAGCAAGGAGTTTTGTTGAGTGATTGGTGACGTTGATGGATCAGGTTGAAGTTGCATGAATAATTTTTTGTCTTGGTGGTGTTGAGATTACTTTGGAATCTGCCTTTTTTATTTATTTTGGATATTTGCAACATTTTGTTGACGGGAGGGGATGTAGTCTGAGCTCGTTAACAATTGTGTGATGGGGGGTGGCTTTGCTGGAACCCATTTGGTAAATATTCATTTTTTGGTGTATCTCGTTGTGAGATTTTGATTGAAGGTGGAGTTATGTTGAAGAGTTTAATGATGAGAAGAGAATTTGACTCAAGGTGGGGTGCTGGAGATATGTGATTTTGCATCAAGGTGGAGTGTTAAATTTGGTGATACAAAATCACAAATTGATTGGAACAAATTTGCAAAGAATGGAAAGTAAATATTTTTATAATGGGAATGCATTGATTGCATTTGATGAGGTAGTAGAGAAATAAATGAAGGGATTAATTTCTTCCATCTATGCTAAAGAAATGGATTGATTTACTTCCTATGTTCGCACATTTGTTGTTATGGTAATTTGCCTCCATTATATTATTACCATATGTTGGTAATTTAATTGATGACTCACATAGATTTGCACTGGCTATATATTGAGGGGTAGACTTTAGTGTAAACCCATCCTGGCTTGGAGCCAGTGATCCCCAAGGGTGTCTCTTCTTGTTAAACCTGATTGAGGTTTGGATATGTAAACTCTTATTTTTTAATCTCTTGTAATTCTCTCATGTGGAATAAAATCTCTCTCTGTTGGACTGGACGTACACTATCTCGAGGATGGTGGAAGCAGTATAAATATTGTGTCTCTTTGTTTCTCTGCTATAGTTATTTACTATTCTGTTGATGTACTAGAATAATTGCTATCAGATTAGATTGGTGTTCAATTGGCAAATCTATATTCTATTTATTGCGCTTCCGCATATGCTCAATTTTCATAACAGCTTGAATTTGTTGTTATTGGATTGAATTTATTTGATTGATGTGAAATTGAATGAGGCAAACCCTTACCTCACAGTTTGATATTTAGTAGTAGTTTGGCCTTCTAAATAATGTCATTAAAATAAGAAATTTTGAATCAGCTTTAAACCAAACCTAAAATGTTTTCAGATTTTTGAAACATCAATTGCCGACAGGCGAATCATCATAGTCTAAAATTATAAAATTTACTTCTATAACTAAAGTGAGAATTTCAATTTATATTTTTATAAGTTATACAAGTTTTATTAATGATTTTAATTAGTTTTATAAAATATTATCAAATGACTTATATAGCGATTTATACGCAAGTAAATTTGAAAATTAACCAAGGGGTTAATGTTTAGGGTAATTGTTTTTGGGAAAATGATTAAGAGACTTCATATTAAATTGGTTATTTTTAATTATTTTAATGAGAAGTATTAATGGAAACCGACCAGCGATTAACTATGTTTTCAAGTTGATCAGTCAAAGGTTCTAATGGAAAGTGTTATTTAATTTAATAAGATATAGTTTATAATAAATAATTATTTAAACTAGACAGTTGATCTTAAAGAAATTAATTAATTGAATTTAAGGCAAATGGTCAAGTAACTTATTATTTTAAAGTTAATTATAATATATATTTAGTCAATGATGGAATAAATTGCTTTTATTTCAGTAAGAGTTGAAATTAATGATTATTTTAGTTAAAGGGATTACCTTTTAAATAAACTTCATTTAAAGGAGTAATCAAGCCATAAAAGATTTAAGTTAACTTTTGAAAAGGGAATTTTGTATAATATTCAGATAATACATCAGAATATGATAAAAGGGTTCTTGAATATAAAGGAATATGTTATACTAAGAATGGGTAAGAAGATTTTGGAGATGGAATCCGTAACTTTAATTTATGAAGTTAAGTTGAACTGATTTAGGTAATAACCTAATATTTTTATATAATGGAATTTTGTTCCCAATTAAAAAAATGAATAATGGTTTTTAGCAAATGTTTTGCAAATGCTAGTTGAAAGGAATGGAATATAATTATAAGAAATTTTTTAGGTATTAAATGAAAAGGGGTTTGAGAATACTCTTATACTTAAATAAGAGGTAAATAGTTGTGTTACTAATATTGAAATATTTTGAAGTTTAATTAACGAAGGGTTACTTAAAAAGGGCCAAATAATGTTGTATACCAAACCCGTGAATTTATTTCATATTTATGGTTGCATGGATGTTTGTTTGATAGTTAAATAATTGACTATCAAATCTGGCATATTATCAATTGTTAGTACGGAAAGATCGGGATCGAATTTATATTCGAAAACCATTCCGACCAGCAAATACGTGTACATAGAAGATATCAGGAGATGATCGAGATGGAGCATTTGAGGACCCGTAAAATTTCATAAAAACGGAGGGATTACTTATAATCTCTGGGTAGCTCCCAAAAATAAACTATGGCACTGTTGTGGTTGGAATCTATGGTTTTGCAAGGAATTCTCGCTACTAATCCTAAGGGTGATTCCTATTTATGATGCGGTAGGAGGTTGCCTTCGGTTTATCCGATTCCTGGATGACTTGTATGGACGAATGTCTGACAGAGTATTTCCTGAAGGTCACGTACGTTGATTTCTACAAATATACTAAGTTTGGTGGCAAAGAAATTCTCTTGCTTAACACCAGAGTGTATTTGTGGACGTCAATTAATGATTTGACGGATCTGATGATGTGGCATTCAAAGATATTGAGATGTTCTCTGAAAGAGAAATCGTGTCCTCAAGCCTCAACAACCAGGAAATGACAGAAATCGGGCAGACAGCATGGCTAAGTGGGGTCATTCCCAATTAGGGTATATTGTCTCTGATCTAGAGAAAGTCCTTATTTGTTCTTCTTCGTTTCTATATCTCCGCGGAATAACGGTGGGCCCTTAAAACCGTTAAGGTGACAATATATTTGATAAACTCAAGCTAAATGAGTGGTCAGTCGTGTGTGGCCGGGTTACAAGATGTTCTTGTGAACCCTAGTGTTTCATCTCTAGAGTACACTGACCGAAAAGTGGTCCCATACCTTGTCATGGTTGGAAATCCAACCTCCAATAAGCGCCATGCGGTTTTTGATTATGTACTATATATGTAGAGCGTGAGATGCAAGCATTCTACTAGATGGTTATTTATTTATGATTTAATAGACACTATTATAATATCACTCGATTTGATATATCAAAATTATTTGGGTTATCGTAAGGTAAAAACAATCCGTGTTTATGTGTGGGTTGGTCTTACGATTATCCTTTTTTTCAAAAAGATTTTCTAAAGTTAAACGAGTTGGATGAAACCCTTAAACTTAGTGAGTTTACTCATGCTGGTTCACTAGACTGATATGTGTATTTGTAATGCTCGGGTCAGACCGAGTTTTACAGGTTTAGGTTAGAATACGACAAAGTTCAAAAGACAATCTGGAGGAGTCCAGACGTATTAGTATTTATTTCTTTATGTAATATATATGAGGACAGATTGATATAACTATCCAGATTTGGCTGATGTACTCTGATAAATGTAAGTATTTTATACAAGTTCTTTATAAAGATTATTTTCGATATTATATTTTGTCCCGCTGCGATGTGAGACTTTTTGTTGTTGATCTTCTTCTTTCTTCTATTATAATATTTATTTCTTTCTTATCTCACCCTCTAATTTTTTTCTATTAACTATCTGGTGGGTCCGATACTTGGGTTTCGGTAAGTAATACATGATTTTGTATTATTATCGAAATTCGAGAGTCGAATTTCTCTGCTGGGCCGTTACAAGTGGCATGAATTTCAAGTGACTGCATGTAACACCCCACCTCCGCTAGGGTCACTCACAAAGGGAATGCACTAGTTTTGGAGGAGCGTTATCGAGGTGAACAAACACAGAAATATTACAAGACAGAACATAAATAAAACAGCGGAAGAATCAGAAGATAAATTTCATTACTTTTAAGAAGAGTCAAAACCTTTTACATCCAAAGTACCAAATAGCCAAAGTCATTATTTCCCATTACAACAAATTCTTTCTGCCATAAATAAAGAAGCGTAAACTTAAAACAACAAAAGTAGCTTAATTCCCCAAAGGTAGCAGAAATGCAGCCATAGCATAGCTCAAGATCAAACCGTACATGAGATGAATTGAAAGCAAGCAAAATCCAAGCTAAGTGCTAGAGTTTCCTCCCTGAGAACCTGGGGGGGAACGAAAGAAAACGGTCAGTCATAAAGACTGGTAAGTCCTAGTGACTTTCAACATAAAAACAGGTAAAGGTAACATGACATTTATAAACTGGAAGTAAACATAAGGATGATGATAAGATGGGCAAGATAGACTAAGATGGCATGATAATTCAAGTAAAAATCAAGTATAGCATTGCATGTTCAAGGTTCGCTGCACCAACTGTACTAGTATCCCAAACCCATGTCATATATTAACCATGAAATGATCCATTGGCCCAATATCATGAATGAACCATTACTAGTTCCAACGGAATGATCCATTAATCGATCGGCTCCCTACAAGTTCTAGCTCGTCATGTGTCTGTGTCATACGGCCCAATCACGAATGTAGTTACCTATTCTAGGTCCACCATAGGTTGTATCAAGCCCTAGGGTGCCAAACACCGACACGAATCAAGCATGCACAGTGTAAACCTACTGATGCCCAATGCCTGCTTTTTCAACTCCGGACTACGTGCACGACCATAGTCCGCCTGAACCAACACTGGCGCACCAAATCAGCCGTCGTTCTGGTCGCTTACAATCAGACCAGTAATCGTGCCCCACCCTGCCTAGTTCCAGGGTACCATGATACATTTAAGTGGGTTACTGCTGAAATGGACCGCGTAACTAGGGTTTCCGTCCAATAGGTTAAGTGATGTCATTTAAATTCGTGACTTAACCCTTATCAGTCTAGCATGTCAAGTTGGTTAAGTGTTGTCTTTCAATTTCATGACTTAACCCCACTAATCATGTGTCAAGTTGGTTAAGTGATGTCTTTCATGTTCGTGACTTAACCCTATCATGTGGCATTAATGCACCCCAACCTCTCACATCAGACCTGTTGTTGTGGTCACTGGATATGCCGGGCGGTTCCGGGCAGAATTACACCACAACTCAGTCTGATCTCGGGTTTCAAGCGCGATATGACCAACTACCCACATTGGATCCTATTCTTTGCAGTAACTGGATTTGCCGGGCGGTTTCGGGCAGAATTACACTGCAAACTCAACCCAACCTCGAGTTGGCCATTTTCAAGTTCATTCTAGTGTCATGTCCATGCTCAAATTTCATGTCAAATTCGTGTCAAGTTTCATGGCAAGTTTCATGTCAAGTTTCAACTTATGCCTATTTTCAAGTTCATGTTTCATGTTCATAACCAATTCATGTTTTGCCTAATCTACCCAAATCGTATTCCCATCGCATGTAAACGTGAATCGATCTAAATTACAAGTAAATCCAAATCCAGAAATAAAGGGAATAACATCAAAACTATGATAGGCAAAATGGACGAGCATAAAGTGATAAAAGGGATTACAAGTCTAGCATGACATAACTTGAGATAATTGGTTACAACATCACTGGCATTTAGAAAATAATAGGATTTCAAATTTAGCATAATAAGGTGATAGTCATGGCATAAAGTGATAGTCCCAAACTTGTAAATAATAGACTGATTCAACATCACAGGCAAGATAATGTTATGGACATGAAAGAGTTTGATTTACAACATGAATAGGTCCAAACTGATTTCATAGCAATATTCCCAAATGTCAAGATCCAAGATGGAAACTAGAATAGATGTGAATTGATTATCATATTAAGTCCAATTTCACTTTATCTTATGTCCAAATTACAATTAACAAGTTTAAATCTCAAAGTAACAAGAACTTACAGATCGTGGTCTAGAAATTGAGATGCAGAAGTCAAGTCTAGAAACTAGTCGTCGAATTATTGAATCGTTGAATCTTGATTTGATTATAGAAGCAAATCCCCAATATGCAATTCCTAGCCGTAGTCTTCAAGAAACAGTCTTTGTGTTTTATTTTAATTTAATTTAATTTAAAAGAAGCCATGTCCATCAAGAATTTGTGCAACATAAGGTTAGAGAAGAATGGTGTAAAGAGAATGAGGCTAGGAGGTTGTTTATACAGGATTAGGAGGATGAATCTAGACTGAAAACGAGACCAGATACATCAAAATGAACCCAGGCTCAAAACTGGGCTTCAGCACCAGGTCGACCCCTAGGTCTACCATAGGGTCGACCTGGTCCCTGGGAGGTCGACCATACTGTCGACCCCCAGGTCGACCATAGGGTCGACCTGGTCCCTGGGAGGTCGATCTGGTCCTGGGCGGGAAAATTCCCGCCCAGTCTGCGCTGGGGTTTGAATTCGAATTTCGAATTTGAATTTTGAATTCGAATTTCGAGCTGTTTTCGATTCTGAAAATTCTTGAAACTTCGGAGGGTCATATCTCCCTCATACGGACTCCGTTTCTCAAAAACTCGGACTCGTTTCCAAGCAGAATTTCGAGAAGAACGCAATGGCGCAACCCGTTTCCCTTAATTCTTATTTTAAAATTTAATTCTGCCTTGATTTATGGTTTTAACATGTTATTAAAATACGGGTTGTTACATTCTCCCCTCCTTAAAGGATTTCGTCCCCGAAATCTTCAAGTTAAGAAGAATGAATCATATCATCCAATCAAACATCTACTCAACCATCATCCACAAGCAACCATTGTCCTTAAAAGATTTCTAATGCTGTATGAACTTATGCAAGAGTGTGTGTGTATGTACTTATCTAATGCAAAAGTTCAGGCGGTTACTGATTCAGTAAACCTCCTTAATGCAAAATATGTTAGTGTAATGAGTCCAACATGTATGCAAATTCCTAACATACTTTAAAGTCTCTACATGAATGCACAAACATTCATTCATATGCAACATCCAAATGATAGCATATCAAGTTTCCATCCATATACAAGTATGAGCACCCATGCATATGTAATATGAGAAATGTGACTGAGCCGATCTAGTGCCGAATGTGTGTTATGCAACGACGAACAACCACTTGCAATCATCAACCGTAACATGTTTCAATCACATGTTTACGTCCAAAAGGGTTCTACCTAAGGTTCTCAAGATAAGATCGAGAAGATTACAAGACAAACATGGATAGCCATGATAAAAAGGTATGTAAACTTATAGGAAAAAGAGATCGAGAAAGTACCCTAAAAAAGAAATGGGTATAGCGAGCGTATCTTCTCTTCGGTTTCCCAAGTTGCGTCTTCTAGGGCTTCACTTTACTGTACTTTAACTAGCTTGACTTCTCGATTCCTTAGCTTCTTGATCTCCATTCCTAAGATACGAACCGGAACACGCCTCAATGTTGCTTCTCTTTCCACTTCTACGCCTTCAAGGATGCTTGGCTCAACCACTTCGGCAGACTCATGTAAGCACTTTTGGAGATGCAAAACGTGAAAGACATTGTGTACTCCGGCCAACCTCTCGGCTAACTCTACCTTATAGGCCATCTGTCCAATCCTCTCGATGATAGGGAACGGTCCTACGAACTTTGGTACTAACTTTCCAACTGCTCCAAAGCGAACCACATTGCGTAAAGGAGAAACTTTTATAAAGACCATATCTCCAACTTTGAACTTTAGATCTGTCCTTCTCTTGTCCACATAGGATTTCTGTCTATCTTGGGCCGTTTTCATCCGTCTTCATATCAACTCAACCTTCTCGGAAGTGTCCCTTATCATGTCGGGTCCAAGTATGAGCTTGTCTGCCGACTCCCACCAAAAAGTTGGTGACATGCACGGTCTTCCGTATAAAGCTTCGAATGGTGCCATTCCTATGCTAGCTTGGTAACTATTATAATATGTGAACTCAACGAGAGGTAGGTGATCTTCCCAAGTACCACCAAAGTCAAGAATGCATAGTCTCAAAAGGTCCTCTAGTACCCTATTTACCCTTTCGGTTTATCCATCCGTCTGTGGGTGATAGGCCATGCTTAAACTTAGTCGTGTACCCATTGCTTCTTGTAAATTATTCCAAAATTCGCTAGTGCAAATCGGGTCACGATCGCTAACTATACTAGAAGGGACTCCGTGCAACCGTACTATTTCTCGAAGGTATATAGACACTAGCCATGATGCGGTCCTCTTGCTCTTCACAGGAATGAAGTGAGCGCTCTTCGTGAGTCTATCTACTATAATCCATATGCTAGTATTGCTTTTCCTTGACCTAGGCAATCCATCCACGAAATCCATCGAGACACTCTCCCATTTCCATAGCGGAACCTCTAAAGGATGCAATAGCCCACCGGGCTTTTTCGACCCAGCCTTTACTTGTTGGCATACCATGCACTTAGAAACGAATTCCGCCACGTCCTTTTTCATCCCGTTCCAAAAGAAAATGCGCTTCATATCCTTGTACATTTTATCCCCTCCGGGATGTATAGTCATCTTCGAGTGATGCGCCTCTTCGAGAACTCTCTTTACTAAGTCTCCCACTTGTGGGACACATAATCTACCATCACGCCTTAGCCAACCATTGTCATCTATGGTACACCTACTGAGGTGACTTGACATCTCACCTCTAATCAAATTGTCCATGATCTCGACTATCTGTGGGTCTTCCTTCTGTGAAGTCCCTACTTAGTCTAGAAGCGTAGGCCTTAACTCGAGAGATGCTAACGTGCTAGCCAACGACTCAACAAAAGGTGTGAAATCAAAGGTTGCTATAAACTCTAGACCTTTCCTTTCAACAAACAAAGGACTCAAAGTCAACCTTTTCCTACTTAGCGCATCCGCCACCACGTTACCCTTGCCAGGGGTATAAGCTATATCGAAGTCATATGATGCCAAGAATTCCATCCACCTATGTTGCCTTAGATTCAAATCTTTTTGCGAAAAGAGGTACTTAAGCGATTTGTGATCGGTATACAACTCGAACTTCTCACCTAGAAGATAGTGGCGCCAAGACTTAAGCGCAAAAACAATTGCGGCCAATTCCAAGTCATGTGTGGGATAGTTTTTCTCATAAACTTTAAGTTGTCTACCCCCGTAGCATATCAATTTCCCTTCTTGCATTAGGACAATGCCTAATCCCGTGATGCATGCATCTGTGTACACCGTAAACATCTTACCTCCGTCGGGTAATTCCAAAATTGGAGATGTGGTAAGGGCTCTCTTAAGCCTTCGAAAAGCAACGTCACACTCTATGTCCCATGCAAAAGCTAGGTTCTTCTTCGTTAACCTAGTAAGAGGGGCTGAAATCTTACCGAAGTCCTTAATGAACTTCCTATAGTAGCCCGCCAAACCGAGAAAGCTTCTCACTTCCGTTGCGTTCTTAGGGACTTTCCAGTCTTGCACCTCAGCTACCTTCACGGGGTCCACAGCTATACCTTACTTAGAAACTACATGTCCAAGAAACCGAACTTCTTTTCTCCAAAAATGACACTTGGAGAACTTAGCTTTTAACTTGTGTGCTCTAAGCGTATCCATGACTTCCTTGAGATGTCTAGCATGTTCTTCCTCATCCTTTGAGAAGACCAAAATATCGTCCACGAAGGCCACCACAAACTTGTTAAGGAACTCTCGTAACACCCTGCTCATTAAATCAATGAAGTACGCAGGTGCATTCGTCAAACCAAACGGCACGACGAGCCATTCAAAGAATCCATCCGGAGTCCTAAACGCGGTCTTGTCAATGCTATCCTCGGCCACTCTAAGCTGATGGAATCCTGTAGCTAGATCAAGTTGAGAGAAAACAGACTCTCCTACAAGCTGGTCGAATAAGTCGTCGATTCTCGGTAGTGGGTGCCTATCCTTCTTAGTCAGCTTGTTTAACTCACGATAATCTATGCATAGACGAAGCGAACCATCCGCCTTAGTAGTGAATACCACCGGAGCACCCCATTCAGAAATGCTTCGCCTAATGAAATTTTTCTCAAGCAACTCCTTAACTTTCTTACTAAGCTCTTTTCTCTCTCGCCGGGCCATGCGTCTAATGGGCAATGCAACTGGCTTAGCATTATCAACAAGATATATACGGAAATCTATCTCGCGTTTAGGGGGTAACCCCTTAACCTCATCAAAGACATCGGGATATTCTCGGACTACCCTTACTGATTGCAAATCATCGATAGACGAGTCAAGAGATTCTAGATAACATAACATGACAGGACCCATAGGGTTACATGAAATTTCAAGGGTATTACCAAGGCGAGTCATGATCCTAACTACCCTTCGTTCACAATCGAGAATGACTCCATTATTGGATAGCCAATCCATGCCTAGAATCAAAGCGTATCCCATAAATCCGAGAACATAAGCATTACACATGAATTCTACGCTTAAGATAGAAATCCTCAAATCCACACAAATCATAGATAAATGAGCGGAGCCACCAATTGGATTTGAAACAATAACGTGATCCTCAACTAGACTAGTACTTAGGTGCAGAGTTTCAACAATATCAGAAGAAATAAAAGTATGCTATGCGCCAGAATCAAACAAGGTTCGAACAGGATGATCAAAAAGATAGACTAAACTTTCGACAGAAATATTTCTACCTCGTTCTTGCAGAGGTACCGTGAGAGCATGGACTTGTCCTCTAGAAGAAGGTCCAGCTCCCTGCCCTTGCTTCCTTGGGCAGACCTTAGCCATGTGTCCTTTCTCACCACAGTGGAAATAGCCACCCATCTTCCTTTTCTTCTTCCTGCAGTCTTTGACTAGATGTCCAGGAATGCCACAGAAATTACACTTTCTCTTTTCGTGGGATTTGTTGTTTTTCCCGCCTTTCTTTGGATCAGTCTTCTTGTTCTGTGACCCTTCCCCCTTCTTATCTTGTGGCCCTTCTTCTTTTGTCTCATTCTTGCCCTTGTCTTCCTCACTTAAGAGTGCCATGTCTACTAACCTTTCGTAAGTAGTCCCCATAGGTATGTGGTTCATAGCCAAGCTGTGGAGTGGCTCATTCAACCCCTTGACAAAACGGAGAGCCTTCTTATGAGGAGTATTCACTAAGTCCAGTCCAAACCGGGCCAGCTGGTTGAATTGATTGACGTACTCCTTGACCGTCATACTTCCTTGCTTAAGAGATAAGAACTTTTCCAGTTGTAGACTTCGTTCAGCTTGTGAGAGGAATTTCATCTCAAACCTTATTCTGAAATCCATCCATGTGTCAATAGGTCTTTCAGCGTTAGTGACTTCCCACCAATAGGAAGCTTCATCTTTGAGTAACCATACTGCCAACTGTACCTTCTGCCTATCGTCCACTCGAAGATAACGAACAGATCCTCAGTTTCTTTGAGCCAGTTCCTCGCTTCTATAAATGATTCAGTTCCTTTGAAATCCCTTCCACCCATGGCCCTAAAATCTCTATAGATCTTTGAGAAAGCATTTGCACGAGGATGGGGCGGAGGAGGAGGAACCGCTGCAGCTGGAGGAGGAATATCTGCTGGGATTGCATCGTTGGCCCTAGCCTCTAAGTACCTCCTGAACCAGCCAGGTATTGGCAGATTCCCAGACATGCTGAAATGAAAAAGACGAGATTCAAAACGAGGGAACAAAGGATAGTGCTAATGGCTTTTGGGGAATAGCCTTTAAATAAAACAAGACTTTTCATGAAAAATGCTTCTTTGTAAACGGTTTTGAAAATAGTTTTAGAAGGTTTTAAAAAAAACTTTTTCCCAGTCTGGTAACCTTCTGCTCTGATACCAAGTGTAACACCCCACCTCTGCTAGGGTCACTCACAAAGGGAATGAAATAGTTTTGGAGGAGTGTTATCGAGGTGAACAAACACAGAAATATTACAAGACAGAACATAAATAAAATAGCGGAAGAATCAGAAGATAAATTTCATTATTTTCAAGAAGAGTCAAAACCTTTTACATCCAAAGTACCAAATAGCCAAAGTCATTATTTCCCATTACAACAAATTCTGTCTTGCATAAATAAAGAAGCATAAACTTAAAACAACAAAAGTAGCTTAATTCCCCAAAGGTAGCAGAAATGCAGCCATAGCATAGCTCAAGATCAAATCGTACATGAGCTGAACCGAAAGCAAGCGAAATCCAAGCTAAGTGCTAGAGTTTCCTCCTTGAAAACCTGGGGGGAACGAAAGAAAAAGACGTGAAAGAAAACGGGCCAGTCATAAAGACTGGTAAGTCCTAGTGACTTTCAGCATAAAAATAGGTAAAGGTAACATGACATGTATAAACTGAAAGTAAACACAAGGATGATGATAAGATGGGCAAGACAGACTAAGATGGCATGATAATTCAAGTATAAATCAAGTATAGCATCGCATGTTCAAGGTTCGCTGCACCAACTGTACTAGTATCCCAAACCCATGTCATATATTAACCATGAAATGATCCCTTGGCCCAATATCATGAATGACCCATTACTAGGTCCAACGGTACGATCCATTAATCGATCAACTCCCTACAAGTTCTAGCTCGTCATGTGTCTATGTCATACAGCCCTATCACGAATGTAGTTACCTGTGCTAGGTCAACCATAGGGTGTATCAAGCCCTAGGGTGCCAACCACCGACATGAATCAAGCATGCACAGTGTAAACCTACTGATGCCCAATGTCTGCTTTTTCAACTTCGGACTACGTGCATAGTCCTCCTGAACCTACACTGGCGCACTAACTCAGCCGTCGTTCTAGTCGCTTACAATCAGATCAGTAATTGTGCCCCACCCTTCCTAGTACCAGGGTACCATGATACATCTAAGTGGGTTACTTCTGAAATGGACTGCGTAACTAGGGTTTCCGTCCAACAGGTTAAGTGTTGTCATTTAAATTCGTGACTTAACCCTTATCAGTCTAACATGTCAAGTTGGTTAAGTGTTGTCTTTCAATTTCATGAATTAACCCCACTAATCATGCGTCAAGTTGGTTAAGCGTTGTCTTTCATGTTCATGACTTAACCCTATCATGTGGCATTAATTCATTAATGCACCCCAACCTCTCACATCAGACCTATTGTTGTGGTCACTAGATATGCCGGGGGGTTCCGAGCAGAATTACACCATAACTCGGTCTGACCTCGGGTTTCAAGTGTGATATGACCAACTACCCACATTGGATCCTATTGTTTGCAGTAACTGGATTTGCCGGGCGGTTCCGGGCAGAATTGCACTACAAACTCAACCCAACCCCGAGTTGGCCATTTTCAAGTTCATTCAAGTGTCATGTCCATGTTCAAATTTCATGTAAAATTCGTGTCAAGTTTCATGGCAAGTTTCATGTCAAGTTTTAACTTATGCCTATTTTCAAGTTCATGTTTCACATTCATAACCAATTCATGTTTTGCCTAATCTACCCAAATCGTATTCCCATCGCATGTAAACGTGAATCGATCTAAATTACAAGTAAATCCAAATCCAAAAATAAAGGGAATAACATCAAAACTATGATAGGCAAAAAGGACGAGCATAAAGTGATAAAAGGGATTACAAGTCTAGCATGACATAACTTGAGATAATTGGTTACAACATCACTGGCATATAGAAAATAATAAGATTTCAAATCTAGCATAATAAGGTGATAGTCATGGCATAAGGTGATAGTCCCAATCTTGTAAATAATAGACTGATTCAACATCAGAGGCAGGATTATGGACATGAAAAAGTTTGATTTACAACATGAATAGGTCCAAACTGATTTCATAGCAATATTGCCAAATGTCAAGATCCAAGATGGAAACTAGAATAGATGTGAATCAATTATCATACTTAAGTCCAATTTCACTTTATCTCATGTCCAAATTACAATTAGCAAGTTTAAATATCAAAGTAACTAGAACTTACAGATCGTGGTCTAAGAAATTGAGATGCAGAAGTCAAGTCTAGAAACTAGTCGTCGAATTGTTGAATCGTTGAATCTTGATTTGATTGTTGAAGCAAATCCCCAATATGCAATTCCTAGCCGTCGTCTTCAGGAAACAGTCTTCGTGTTTTGTTTTAATTTAATTTAATTTAAAAGAAGCCATGTCCATCAAGAATTTGTGCAACATAAGGTTAGAGAAGAATGGTGTAAAGAGAATGAGGCTAGGAGGTTGTTTATATAGGATTAGGTGGATGAATCTAGACTGAAAACGAGACCAGATACATCAGAATGAACCCAGGCTCAAAATTGGGCTTCAGCACCAGGTCGACCCCCAGGTCGACCATAGGGTCGACTTGGTCCCTAGGAGGTCGACTATAGTGTCGATCCCCAGGCCGACCTGGTCCTGGCAGGAAAATTCCCGCCCAGTCTGCGTTGGTGTTTGAATTCGAATTTCGAGATGTTTTCGATTCTGAAAATTCCTGAAACTTCGGAGGGTCATATCTCCCTCATATGGACTCCGTTTCTCGGAAACTCGGACTCGTTTCCAAGTAGAATTTCGAGACGAACGCAATGGAGCAACTTGTTTCCCTTTATTCTTATTTTAAAATTTAATTCTGCCTTGATTTATGGTTTTAACATGTTATTAAAATACGGGTTGTTACACTGCAAATAGTGGTCAAGATCAAATACATGTTTGCACGAGCATGTACACAAGCAAGACAACGTGAAAATGTACACAAGTGTGGTCAAACAAGATGGTGCAGCATTGGGATTGCAAGTGGACTAAAAAATATAAACATATATATACACATTCTTATGTGTATATACAAGAATATATATGCATGTATGGACAGCAATACATAGAGACAAGCATGCACGACTGGAACCAATTGCACGTGTACATGCAAGGGACCCAATCAGCCAAGCTCAAAGCAATGCGAAAATCAAGTTTTGTGTTAAGAGCAAAAGTTTATCAATTCAGAGCAGTTCGAAAAGAATTTGCATGAACTCATGCAAAGTACAAGTTAAAACAGTCCATGTGCAAATGAAAATAAACAAGCTTAGATATCATTAAAATGGTTTTGGTGAACAAGCACATAATTAAGACACAACAACCAGAATGTGTTCAAATGGAAGCAACCAACAACTGAAATACACATATACACACAACTGACTGTGTGTGTGTGTGTGTGATATATATATTGTGCATATATATAGTCAATGTTCAAGCCCATTTGCACAAAACAATTGCAAGAATGGCAATGTACAAAGCAATGACATGGTCTCAAATACAAGCAGAGTCAAAGGGAATACCAGGACTGTCATAAATGGCAACATGAGCATGCACAATTTTACACAACAGGGTAGATACAAAAAAATGGAGAGAGCACAATCAAACCAAGTCAGGGAGCAAAGTGCATCAGCAACTCAAGCTCAAAATGGTCATCAAAAATCAATTTATGAATTGACAAGCCAGAAGTTAAGTCACAAGAGACCAATATATTTGGAAACACGTTTTCAATATGCAAGAATTTACAGAAAATACAAATCAGATCTAGAATGGGTGAATCATGACAGTGCCCAAATACATGTGTGAGTACAACATGCAAAATGTATTCAAGAGGAATATCATTTAGAATGGGCAAAATTTGCATCCAGTTTCAAACTTTTCCAGATTTGAAGGATGTTAATATTCAAAAACATTTTTTGGAAATATTTTAAACAAACAAGTTTTTTTCTTCTAGAAATCACAGTATGGTTTTAGTGCAAGAAAAACAATTCAATTGTTCTAGGAAATCAACAAATAAATTGGAGATGCCAAATCATATTTCCAGAAATCATAGTTTATACTTGGCAAGATTTTAATATACATTTCTTGGCAAATGATATAAAAGACAAGGACTCATTTCTGGAATACAAGGGGAAGTCTTTATGATTAAAAGGAAAAATCGGAATCACATTTTTGCCAAGAAATCGCAAAGTGTTTCTAGAAATTAGCAATTAATTTTGATCAAGAAAACAAGTTTATTTGTTTATAGAAATTTGAACAGTCAATCAGAGAATTCACGGCATTCAATCAAGGCAACAAAAAAGGAAACTCATGCAACAAATCAGACAATCAATCATGCAAATCAAACCAAGTCGTTTTGTGAAAGCAAGAGAGTAAAGGGTTCATATATCCTATTTAATCTACACCATTTTCATCATTGACAAGTATCGAAAACCAAGCAACAAAATCAAGACCCAAAAAGAAAAATCAATTCAGATTATTGATAGAAGTTTTCGACAGCCAGCAGCCCAAATCGTTGACCAAGAGCATCGAAAGAATCAAAGCATCAAAGAACGAGCGTCCAGAATTATTGAAATCGCGATTTGAAGCAAGGGGGACAAAGCCATAATTTTTTGATATCAGCCGACATAATTTTGAAGACAAAAACATTTCAAAGGAAATAAAAGAGGCCGACTTGGTGTTAATTTAGACAAAGGGGTATTTTGTTCAATTTGTTCGATTTTGTGTTTTTTATTTGTTGTTAACCATTTCAATTTGTTTTCTAGTTTTTCTGTAAAAACTAAGGATTTTCTAGTTATAGGATTTATAGCTAGGATTTACGAGTTACGGGTCTATAATTCGGGGAAATCTGATTTTGGGGTTAAAAATCAGTACAGGGTTTTGAGCGTAGGATTAGAACAGCTGTGAGCGGGTGTCTCGAGTTTATAGGGATTTTGTAACCGTATATATTGAGTTAATTCTAGTAAAAAAACCTTGGCAAATGCAACAGTAGGCAAGGTTTGTCGAAATTGGGTAAAATCTGTGTTATTTACTTTTTGCATTTATTTTCTATGTTACAATGTGTATTGTGATTTTTTTTTAATATCTCGTAAAAATCCAATAAACCCTATTCACCCCTCTCTAGGGTTAATCTAGATCCAACATATTATTTTATCAATATTTTATACCTTCCCACTGATTTACTTTGTTATATGAGAAAATATGGGTTGAATATTTATCGGCTTTTTACTCAATTTTAGTATTTATTTCATTCGATTATGTTATGTTACTTTATACTTTCTGTTTCTTCACCAATTATATTTCAGTTTATGCTTGTTCGTTTTCTTCCTTAAGTATATAGAGGTCTTCTTTCTTTATTTTTATTTCTGGCTTTGATTTTGTTCATAGGTATTTATTGCATTCAATATATAGATCTTTGCTCTCTTTTTTTCTACATGCAACTAAAATAGTATGCATATGGGATTTAAGTTAATACATATACGTATCTTAGTGCACATAAAATACTATTTTTCTATTTGTTTGATCATAAGCTGATTAGTTAATTTATGTTTGCCAGAAAAACACCAACACTCTTTTTAACGAGCACATGATGCTATGACTCTGTATTGAATTGAAAAAACCATAGTTGTAGTTATTTTGGACATCCCTACTTGAAAACATGTCCACTGTGATTATAAGATCTATTACGTTCAAACTTTTAGTTATATGAGTAATCGCCATACACCATCATAAAATTTCATGTTCTACGTAATGATTTATTTATAATTAGGATATTTAAATTTCAGCTATTATTTATAATGATTCTATCCATTTATCCAACTGCATATTAGAAATTGTTCACTTCGTTGTAACTCTATTACATATTAAAAAAGTTATGTTATAAGAATTTTGAAATTAGTGTTATGATTTTCTTTAAGATTATTTTGTTTGAAGCTACCTATTTGGTTAGTCGTATGGTTAAGTGGTGTTAAAGTAGTAAGCAATGAGTAAATTTTTATATATATTTCTAATGACTTATATACATAGACATATTATAGATATGAACGTACATTTTTTGCTACTCTCTAATCCTCGCTTATTGGAAACTGCATGTCGTTTAATACTTGATAGGAATGTGTCACTCATTTAAATTCCTAGAAATGTTCAATAAGTTTGTATATTTTTTGGATTATTTGACATATGTACAATGCACGAAAAATTTCTATGAGAAATGCAAAATTGTATATCTTATCTATCAGTCCTTTTTTCCTTTGTAATTTGTGTTTTGTCATTTTGCTCTATATCTTTCATTATTATTCAATGAGCATTTTTTATGCTATGCTGATATATTAATCTATAAGTGGAAGATATCATTGTTTGTAAGGTAAACAAAACCATTATATGAAAGTATCATATTTTGTAGCAATAATAATGAAATTTAGCAAGAGTGTCAACAATTCTTAAATTGGAACATAGATTTGTAGTTTGCATGGCAAAATGTAACAATATGCCTTTGGATTTGAGATTTTCTTCAAAAAGGTAGTGTTGCATGATTCTAATTTTTTTTATTTATGACTTTTAAATTGTATTTGATGACTCAGTGGTATGTACTTCCATGGCCCCCATTTTTTCAATTATGAAGCATGGCTAAGTGATCCTGCTCACATTGGACCCAGCGCTCAAGTAGTTTGGCCAATAGTAGGTCAACAAGTATTAAATGGCGATGCGGGCGGTGGAAACTACATTCTTTTTGTAAATTTGACCTAGCTGAAGTAGAATTTAGATATACAGGACTTTTTTCTTATTATTTATCCATATGTTACGATTTGTTTTCAATTGGAATGTTTATACTATAAATAAAATTGTATATGGTCCTAGTATGCATCTTTCATATCATTCATTTTCATTATAAAAATTAGTTCTTTCAATTTATGAATTATAATTTCATTTACACCTTCCAAATATTCAATGATTTTTTTAATGCAATCCTGATGTGCAAAAATTGCACAATGTCATTAATAACTACCATTTTATTTCTTTTATTTCCAATCCTCAAATATGGCGAACTTAATTTCCTCCTCTTTTTCTTCATCTTCCATACTGTGTGATTCTTTTTCAGTTATGTTTATCTTTCAACTTATGAAGAATGTTTATTGCTTTCATTTTCATTTACCAACTTCCATTTTATATTATTATTTTTTATATTATAGTATCAATTTTCAATTTTTTCCCATCAAATCCATTTTATCGTACGAGAAATCAAATATATACATATTCTATGTATTATAAAAGGTATAATTCTATACTTACAAGTGTAATAATTAAGTAAGGTTAGAAGTCTGTTGGATGTATAACAAAATATTAAAAAAATTCAAATTAATTTGGATTGATGCTTCAGTCAAAATTCATGGATGACGTCTAAATCAAACCTTAAAGAAAAGCAATGACCAATGTCAGGAGCTATGAAATTATTCATAAAGTAAAAAAAGATGAATAATGATAACATGCGAAGATAAGACGAAATTCGAAAATGATGTCAAAATGGGTTAAGTTTAAATGAATTATATTTCAAAATTTGAGTTGCATATAAGACATTTTTGCTTCCCTTAAGGAAGGGAGTTAAAATGTCTCTATATTTGATCACATTGAAAATATTATTTATATTTACCATATTTAATTGATATTCAAGTTTTATCTTAGATTTTTTTCATAGAAATGCATAATTTATCTTAGAGTAATTTATAGTTACTACAAAATTTGGTTCATAATAAAATGAAATAACTTTGACTATTTTTTGCATTTCGCTACTTAATATTCTAACTTCTATTCAATATCTTCTCTTTACTCGAATATAGACGCATATTTGTGCTTCTCTAAAGTACACATATCCATAATAAAATAATCATTTTGATTTTATTTTTTTTGAAAATGGGTAAACCGCCTCATTAAAAACCTATACTAATACCTAGCGTGGATATTAGATAGGAAAAAAGAGTGCGGCGTTTTATTGCATCGCATCAATAAGACATATGATATATGTACAAAAGGCAAGCAAACATCACAACACCTTGCTGCCAATACCCGAGATAAAAGAAAACATACAAAAACACACCGACAAGACCAATACAAAAATAAGAGTAAATCGTCTCCATGTGTAATGGCATAAAGGTCAGCAACCAATCACAAACATAAAGAGACATGACACCGACATGTGTCCATCCAGAACGCATCGGTACTAGAAGACCAACACTTTCCCAAAAAGAAACTCCACTTTCCCAAAACTCTTCTTCATCAACCTCTGAAGACAGTGAATCCAAAAGAAAACCACGAAATCACCTCTCGCATCCGAAATCAGACAAAAGCTGATGATTATCCACTGTCCAGAAGGTTGATACCCCACGTCTCCATGATTTCTTCACTTTTTATAAACAAATTCGATTTGTTCCTCGACTCTTTCATGAGGTATTTGATATCCATCTCTAGTAATTCCCATCGCTGGAATTTATCTTTCTCTGCATTATTATGTGTCCTCTCATTCTGTTCTTTCCAGATATAGTAAACATCGCCATCACGCTGCAATAAGCTATGTCTTGCACTGGGTTCTTGCAATTGAACGTCGTGGCCAAAAAGTTTAGCACTCATTATAATGTCTTAGAACCACTATCTAAAATGCTATATTTCTAACCATTAAAGCTAGAGGTCCTTGATTCTATTTCTAAAAGCTCAATGTGTTAATTGTCTTTCATTACATTATTTGATCTTATTCTATCTTTTGTAAGGAAATGTCATCAAAAACTAGCTTTATTTGTTACGTGTATTCTATTTTATGGCATTATACTATTTTGCATTAAATTATGTTGATTATTTAATTATTTTATCATTTTTTGCATTCATATCTAAAGTACTAGAATATGATTATCAAGCTGTTCTAGAATATTAACTATATATTTATCTTCTATAAATATTTTTTATGTAATATTATCCTATATGTACTAAGAAATATAGTGTGTCAAAGATATTTTAATATATTCTAATGTATTTAGTATTGGACAATATCGAAAGATGGGCATGTTCTAATCTTATTTGGTATTTTTTTTAACCAAAATTTTAATCATATTTTCTTCAGTTGTTATTTTTCGTTAAGTTTGGAACACTATTGTCAACCATACTATGTGTCTATATGTTTTTATGAATATAAAATAAACCTATATTGAATATATGTTTTTTACATTTGAAAATTAACATAGTAAGGATTTTCTTATCATGTTAAGAATAATTGATGTATGATGTTATAGTTTGTTGTATGTAGCTGTTAACGATATTTTTCGTCAACACCGGAATTAGGTGTATGGATATGGACCTAGGAGAACCAAAGGGATAATTTAGTTCCTACAAGGTTGAGTTAGTTTACCGTTTCCTAGATATCAAGGTCTTAATCTCGAGGATTAGTTACTCTTTCTTTAAGAGGTGAGTATCACGCTTACGAGACTCAGGGACCAACAGTTACCTTGGGATAAGGTTTCCCTATGCGCAATGCAAGTTAGAAAGCTAAATGGCATGTAGAAGGGTAATTTGGCTTATGCATGTAGCCTTGTCGTGGGGAAGCATTAAGAAAACCAACATCATAAGTGATAAGGAAATTCATGACATTAATCTCTAGTGTTGATTCTCTCTTTATTAACCAATTTGTTGAGTACATAGTAGTTCCTGAGTAATATCCCCAAATCGATTTAGAAATTGGGGTTTACTCTATATGAAAGGATTATAAGATTGGAGAATGAGAAAAGTCCCCCAAATTGAGACCCCTGAGATCTTATTTATAGGCATAGTGGGCCTCTTTCTGGTAAGACTTAGCGGAAGTCGCTTTCAGATTTAACAATTAAACTGGGTATCGACCACATTGATGGCTTTCAGTGCCGACTCTACTTTCGGATTTCCTTGTACTTTTGGGCTTATGTTATCGAATCTGTTTTGCTTTCGGAATGTCGGTCTCGATCCATAGTGACTTGGATTTAGGTACTGCCTCCAAATTGTGTATCCATACCAAGTAGATTGGTATGGACAGCCTCCCTATCTGCTCTAGGTTTCGGTGTCAAACGATATCTCCGATAGAAAATCTTGCTTCAATAACTTATGAGTGCTTCTTGGTGTTGGTATCGATACTAAGTAAATTAGTATCGCTAGCCCCTTTAGATTCATCCTAGCTTGGTGTCGTGCTTCCTTTCTCATGATTCTTGGTTTTGGTGTCGGATCGTGTGCCCTCGGCAATCTCCCATTGTTTTCTTTCGGTGTTGGGTCGTATTCTTTTGGAACAACCTCCCAGTTAGCCACTTTCGATGTTGGAACTGCTTTGCTACCATCCTCTGGTATCGGTACCAAGCTTTCCTTCTTATGTTAGCACCGATAGCACATATTTTGAGTTATTTTACTTTATGCTTTCAGTATCAGTTACTTTAGCAGTTTGGTGTCGAATTATGTGCTTTTGGAGTTGAAGCCGGGTTGATTGCTTTTGTTGTCGCGTTGCCACTTTCTTCGTTGTATTGGTATCAAGCCTGCTTTGCTTGTGTTAGCACCGTTAGCATGTGAATCAAGCTTTCCTCTTCTAGTTTTCAGTACCGGCTCAGTGTCTTGGTGTCGGTTTCGTACCTCCGAAACCATCTCATGTTGCTTGTTGTGCTTCGATACCCCTTCGCCTTCATTTGGTTTCGGTGTCGATTTCTGGTAGTAACATTTACCTCCCCCTATAAGGGTATTATCGACTTTTCAAGTCAAACTTTGACTTTCATCCTTATGCTTTAATAACCCGCCTCTCGGTATTACGGTGTTAATTTGGCTCGTTGATTTTCTCCTGGATGTACGACGAAGATTCGAGAAGTACTTCGATATATAGGCTCTTTCTTCTTCCTTTTCATTTCTTCACCGGCAAGAAACAAAGCTCAAGCGAGATCACTATTCTTTGATATTTCTACAAGTTCTTTCATAGTCTCAAACTCGATTCCCTTTGTAAGTATTTTATTCGATCGAAATTAGAATTCGAAAAATATTCTCTGGGCTTGGTTATGAAATCAGTTAAGATTTCTATGCTTCAAGAATGAATTCAGATAGTAGGAAAGGTTTAAGCAGTCAATAATGGCAGATAATATATGTTATGTATCCCCTTAATACATTTTTAGGGTCCAAAATGCAAAATCGACATATCGAAGGTTAATTTTTACAGTAAAAGGCGACATTATACTTGGTACCGATGGATTCAATCATCAAACCACTTTTGATTTCGGTTTTCCCGGCACTGATCTTTATGTTCATTTCGGTTTTGACCTAGTTGGTATCGAAACAATGCAAATTTTTTTGTCGAAAGCTGTGTTTCCTTTTAGTTTTCAATGTCAGCAAAATTTGAGATTTCGACATCAAAACACTTTGATTTTGATTCCATCGGTACCTGGTTTTAAGTTTTTTTGGGGCATCAGCTAAGCTTTCGGCATCGATATCGAAACGTTTGGTTTCAGTTGGACTAACACCAAGAATTCTAGTTTTGACTCCCTCGACATCAGAGCCTTTCGTTATTTTGGTTTCGGTGTCGGGGTAGTAAACATGATCGACACCAAATACTTCATTGTTTTCATGCATATGCAAAGTGCACTACTGTATATGATTTTTGTTAAGAGTTTAATCCCAAGATTAAAGAAAAAAATTTCCAAACTATAAAGATAAATTTGTTAAAGAGAAGAATCTTTCCTTTTTCATGTAGAATAGGTGCATAGCAATCATTAATGTTGTCGTCTCAATGTTAATGAGTTTACCTAATTTCCCATATTAACTACTTCTCATAGTGATTGCAAATTTATGAATGACTTGTGATAACTTATGCAAAAATATGGTTATAATATGCATTATGGAATGTTATCACCTGGCAACATTATGTCCTATAAGAAAAGTATTGGCAAATTAAAGTTCAGTAGCTCTGTCACCCCTCGCGCAAAGAGGGTATTCGTTCTCCAACCATCTCTTATCAACACTCAAGATGAACTGAACGCCATTATCAGGAGCTTTGGAATGTCGGTAATAGATGTTGTTCCTGTCACTGGTCAAGATACCATCCATAAGCTGCCGGAGGGATATTTTGCATATACTGCCATCCATATTTGGCAACAGGGTTTCTTCCCCTTCCCTACTTTTTTCTCTAGTCTTTTGCGTGATTTAGTAATTTCTCCTATCCAGCTTTCACCAAATACCTACACTCTCCTCTTATGTCTTGAAATTCTAGCTCTTGAATCAGGCCAGGCTTCCCTCAGCTCCTTAACCGTATTCATCGCTTGTTGCGTTTTTCCAAAGGGGCAGATTCACACAATTTGCATGCAAATCCAATAAAGAAGTTAATTAGTGATAGTATTAATAAGTTTGAACCCTGGGAAAATCAATTTTTTTATGTCAGGTGCCCCCAGGTATCCCAGGCAGTTTTGCTGATCTTGGTAAGTTGTCTGCCTTTATAAAATGACTATGCCATTTCCAAGCTTTATTTGGCTTTGTTTCTTTTTAGATCCTACTTCCAAGAAAATAAGTTTGAAGGACGGAGAAACTCGGGCTATTGAAATTATTTTTAAGGCATCTGAAAGATTGGGCCGCCGATCAGTTTTGCTAACTAAGAACAATCTTCTCCAATATGGCCTTCTTCTTCCTGGGAAAAAAGATTCTATGGCAACTACCCATCCATTTTTTTGGTGCTGCACACTTATCCCTAGGTTCTAATGCATTCAATGCATCGTATCCCCTGTTCCAGGGCACTTCAGGTAGGGTTGTTTTTCTTTTCTAAATTAATTTATAACTTTTATGATTTAGCTTCCTTATTCCTGCTTTTGTTACATAATTATTTTTGATCAGGTCTCCAAGCTTCCAAAGAAATATCTCCTCTTGATTCTCTAGCTCGGTCTGATTCAATTGCTAGGAAAAGGCTTGTTGCATCCATTGCTGAAGCTTCTCTTGATATCAACCTTTCCCCCATAGCGACTCTTGGAAGAAAGTCTGCGGGAAGTCCTTTGGTGTCAGACGTTCCAAGTGCAACTGATGCAAGAGAACATGATCTAATCCCACCTTCATCTTCTCAACATGTTAGTCCCTCAAGGCCTCCCTTGCTGACCTTGGACTTCGATGAACTTGTTAGGCTCTCTCTCTCCTCTGCTAAAGTTTCTAATGTTTCATTGCCTTCCATGTCTTCGGACTTGGATAATTTTTACCAACATTTTGTCAAGCTGCAGCTTTTGGTATGGTCTTATTTTTCTTAGTACCTTTTTTATCTTTGATCCCGCACGAAGGTAGATTTGGTTTTTCTCTTTTTAGGTAACTAGAAGCTGGTTCTCGCTCCGAGGAACAACTTCTCCGACTTGCTCCGAGACTATTAAGCTTCAAGAAGAGAAAACTGCTCTAGAGGCTAAAGTTAATTCCTTGATCACATTGAAGGAGAAGAGTGATGATGAGTGCGAGAGACTAACGGCTTCTCTTGAGAAAGCTGAGTCAGATCTTGAAAAGGAGAGACATGCTAAAAAAAATCTATCTGAACAAGTTTCAACTCTTGAGATTAGGCAAGCGGAGATGGTGGTCAACCATGCCGACAAGCTGAAGAAGAGAGACGATAAGCTAATGAAGCAAATAATTTATAAAGCCAAAAATAGGATGACTTTCTGAATACTCATTTTCCAAAGGCCGCTCTAGAATACTATGAAGACGCCCATTTCCTTTCTTTTTATGACAATTTCCAAAGATGTCCTGAGATTGAGTTTCCCTCCGTTGCCCCCTCTATTCGGAGTAGTGTTATGGAAAGAATTCAGTTAGTCAAATAGGGAGTTGAAGTCCCGAAGAAAGGAAAAACAAATCTTGAGGATTTCCTGTTTATAGAGGACTTTCCCGATGACTCCAATAGGGAGGAGGAAGACATAGTTGCTGATGATGATAACGAATTTGATCTTGGTGACAGAAGTCGCCATGAGGGTTCTGATATAGATGATAACAACCCGCGTCCTGCTGCTGGTGACTCACGTGGCTCTGAGGGAACAAATCTGGATCTTTTGGGTACTTCTATCACTTGAGATCCGAAGGAGTCCTTAACCAAGTAAAGAGGCTCTTCTGAGCCAAAAGGAAAAGAACATCTCACCCAACCAGACGTTCCCATTTCTTAGGTATGGCTTTCGCTTTTGAAGTGTTTTCTTCCTTCTTGAGCTTATGATAATTAGTTTCCTGTAATGCTATATAGACATGGAAAAGTCTTGCCTCACAATTTAAGGCAGAATTAGATAGAAAGCAGAAGGAAATTACTTTGTCTCATTTAGAGCACAAAAGATTATTGAAAGATTATAATGCACTATCACAAAAATATCATGATCTCAAAAAAAGTGCGTCTAAACATATGTTTTATAAAAACGCGAAGTTGCGCCAAGGTTAAAAGCAGTGCGAATTCGAAGGGAGCAGACTTTTAAGGAGAATAAGGAGTTGATGACTTTATTTTGGATGTTGATTGAAAATAGAGACACCTTGATAGAATATTTGTATAAGGTTTATAATTGATTCATGACAACATATTTTTCTTTCTTAGGAGAGCATAGTGGTGGTTTATTTCGACGTCTTCATAGACGTTGCTTGGATGAGTTTGGAACTGAACTCCACCCTGGGGCTTGCTGGAACCTACCAAGAGTTCTTTCAATTCCCAAGGACCTACCCCAGAGAAGCTCAAATATAATAAAAACATATTTGTCAACGAGTTGTTTAAAAAGTCCATTTTGTATAAACATGAGGAATATTTATAAGACTTGATGTTATGAATGTGTGTTCTGATCACAACTTATATTATTGCTAATTTTTTCTTATGTTGTGACATAACCTTATTTTCCACAAAGATGTAATTTCAGGAGATGCTTCACATCCATTATCTAGACTAAAAAGGGAATTTTCAACGAGATCACCCCATAAATTTGGAGGAAATCACCTCTTAGGAGAGCTTAAGCGTATTTACATGAAATACCCTCGAGTTTCTCTTGACTTTCTAGGTGGTGATCGCGAAGTAGTTTTAAAAAAACTTAGGATTAAACATCCTGAATTGATATGTAATATAAACAATAGATGTAATGATAAGTAAGGTTGTACTTTTGTAATTTATGTTATGTGTACTACCAAAACAGCTCAAAACTTGTTTGGATAAGGTTCATGTTGTAAACCTTCCTTTGAAAAACATAATTTTATTAGTGCCATCCTTTGAGAGTAAGATTTTATGCATAATTGTATCTTGTTTCATAAATAGGGAGACCAACTCGAAACCTCTTCACCCAGAGATAAGTCATTAGAGATTGCATGTCAAAGGGACGTTTTAGGAGAGGGGCCTATTGCAACCCAAGAAAGTACTCTTTTACTTCAGAACCTTTCCATCAAGCATTTGAATGAACGGATGGCTACTTTAAAAAGCAAATTAGAGGAAAAATACTATAAGAAATTTGACCTTTACCTGCCAATAATTATGGGTAGGTAAAGAAAACCATTATCTACCAATATTCAATTTTAAAATTTATTGGTAGATAAATATTGTCAATGTTATAAATTGTTGAAGGATGGTTATCCACCAATAGTTATAGGTAGGTAACATGTATTATCTACACATATACAGAAGGGAAATTTATTTTGCGATTAGCCCCTATATTTTTCTCATGTTATTTTAAACTTTGTTTAACAATAATGCTGAGTTGTGTGATGATGTGTCAAAAAAGTATATTCTAGCAATTTTTTGAATTGAAGATTTCATTTACATATCCTAGTAATGTTTTTTGTAAAATCATCTCTTCATTAATTATTAACTATTTTGAAATATGAAATAATTAATAGTCAATACAAGAAAAAGCCTTTTTTTAAAACATGAACTTTACGACAGTTGATCAAAATATTGTAGAAAAAGGTACACAATTATAATATTTATTTTAAAAATGTTGTAATTTTTTTTTTGCAACACTATTTTAATAAATATTGGACTTGATTTGCTTGCATAATGTTTGTTAAAAACGCTGCGAACAATCAGGTTTTTCAACACTTTTATAACCTTGTCATATATGATTTATTTATATCCATTTTTATATGTCATTGATTTGGTCGGCATCAACGAAAAATTTCACACATTATAAAATCATAATATCTGACAACTTTACTTAATGGTATGTAACATAAATTTAGAAAAAAATAATTTAAATTACTTCTCAATGTTACAAACTAAAAATAAAAAAAATCAGAGATCTGAAAAATAAAAAATGATCCAAAAATATATAAAAAATCTGGGAGACAACCGCAAACTAAATAACCCATAGAATTTAAATTAAGGAACCATTTTATTACCATAAAAAGTTAAATCCTGAAAAGACCAGAATCAGTATGTAGTTCAAAACTTTAAAATTTGAAATATTTAAAATTTCACTGGTATTTAGACTGTTAAAGACAATTGATGTTTTGAAATGATTTTCCACTGATATATTTGGTAATTTACATTGAAAAGGTAAACATCAAAATATTACTCCGTTAGTTTGATTGACGATCCGCATGTTTTTAATATGAGTCGTTGGATTTAGATCATCCAACTATCGATTTATATAGATCAACAATTAGATCTACACGAGAACATGCGGTTCTCGTTCTTTTAGGAATGAAATCCTAGTGTAACGACTCGGATTTTTGTCGGTTAATTTTAAATATTTAATATGGTTTTAAATATATAGTCGTTAATATAAATTAATTTTTATATTAAGTTATCGATTTAATATCGAATATATTAAATTATCGAAATACAAAATATAGTTGAAATCCAAGTTAAATACGGAGTCAAAAACAATTCAGATGACTGGTATAAATTATGTTTGAATATAGACGATAATAAAAATAATTTATTATCGGCAAATTGATTAGTTTTGAATTTAAATTATATTATATTAATTTAATATGGTTATTTTATAATATACGTTCGAATTAAATTTTTTAGTCTATTCTGTTGAATCCAGAATAGTGTAATTACGTTGAAACATTGGTCGGTAGGTTAAAATAGCGGTTCATGATGTCGAGTTATGAACCCCGATATATTTTTAGTGGATAGGTTCGAAATCAAATCGATATCCATATAAAAAGAATAAAAATCTCTTTATGTCGAATAGGATTAAATTCGAAATCAAATCAATTTAAAAATTGTTATGTACTTATCCAACATACATTTAATACTGTGTACTTCATGTTCCCCTCCTTCTTCTATAAATCGCGAGTCTTTCCCTTCCCCGTTCTATTTTTCTTCTTCTTCAGCAACTTAAATCAGATCCGAGCTTCGAAAGGATATAAAAATGGTTGTTTCACTCATTTCAACTTTAAATCAAAGTTGCCAACAACAATTCGTACCTCTCCTCCCCTTTTTCTTTTGCAAATACAAAAGCTACAAATTAAAAAACATACCCCTTCGTTTCTTACTGCTTTCTATTCAAACAGAACAAAATATCGCTCCTTATTCTTTCTCCAATCCCAGAATCAAAACAAAATCGCAATAAAACAAACTACGGATCCCTCAACACCCAACTCTTCAAAAAAAAGACCTTCTGCATCCAAAATCATTTACCATGACCAGTTCATTCCCAACCATCTCGCTTGCAATTTCGATCGAAAGCCCTTACCGTTCTTTGTTGAAAGGCATTTTGTTCGAAGTAGAACAAGGTCGTGATGTTGGCAAGCACTGGTATGAAGTTCCAGAATGCATTTCGCACTAGATCTTCTAGATGTAGGTTTCGATATCGGAATTGGATTTAAGGTGGGGAGACGGACTTGCAATAGAAATTGGGGGTTATTCGGTTTCAACAAAGTTCAGACTTTTCTTTTCGAACTGGAGTGGATAGTTTTAAGATGGAAGACCATCGCACAATTTTGTACAGTAAAGGGGGAAGTCACGGTCCAAGCAGAGGGGTTGGGCATTGATTTTCGGGGATTGCGAAGTAGAAGTTTTCAACGTGTTTCTGTACCACACAATAATGGTGCAGGTCAGCGTATCAAAGGAAGAAACCGAGTCACCAAGGTGGTGCTGTCAGGTGGTGTCTGCAATGCTGAATTCAATTTTGCTATTGGTCTTGGTTTTTCATGAAGGACAAGGTGGATTGTTCAGGCAGGTATCGAGCTTGGAAGAAGAGCTGTTGAAATTGTTTAGAAATGCGAAAGGAAAATGGAACGTTGATGAAAGGAGTTGGATGATGTGTGGTATTTTGAAATTGTAGTAAGCTACAGAAGTGGGTCTGAGCTAGTTACAGTAGAGAAGAAGTGAATTAGGTAAACTAAATTTATTTAATTAATTATTAGTTAATGGTGTATAATTATTTTCAAGACATATAAATTAGTTGAATTATTTGTACGATACCAGATCTCAATAAAATGAGCTACGTTGGACTCAAACTAGCGATAACTAAGCAATGATATTCAGATGGGGATCATGCAAGGTTCTATTGGACAATTGTGTCTATAAAACAATGGAATGGAGTATTAAGGTAAATTTTATAATTTATTAAATAAGTTAATGACAATTTAAATTATATCAAATTTGTAACATCGTCAATTATGTCAATTATCTCAAATGATAACAGTTTTTGGCAAAACGAAGTATGCTGAAAATCATAGTGATGAATGCTATACTAAAAAGAGATTTGAGATTTCACGAAGTCAGCTAGATTTTTCAGTTTAATCCGAATGATCGATTTAAATTCAAAAGTTGGAACAGATCAAAGAAAGGAAAATCACGGTGAGTAAATCTCACTCAATTTAGTTTAATTTGAATTATATTTAGTCGTTAAAAATAATTGATGGTTGTTTGGTTGCATTAAAATATTATTGTGGCTATAAAATATATATTAGTTATTTAGGATTGGTTGTTGTGGTTAAATTATATATATATTGGTGGTTGGATTCCCGTAGTACCATTAGCGGATGCCCGCAGTATCATTAGCGGATGACCCTATATGCCCCATGCTATGATAGTGGATGACCTTCTATATCGCGATATCCTGCCTCGAAGAAGGATGGGTATTATTTATGTCGGCTAACGTCTGTGGATGCAGGAAAAACAGGTTGGAGGAATCCAACTGGATTCCTTAAAAATATTATTATTTATTTGTTCTCATATATATTGTCATATATGATGTGATAGAAAATCCGTGGTTGATAATTAGTATTTTTGAAATTTAAAGGGAAAATTCTATTTATCTAAAATGTAATTTGAATTTAAATTGGACTATAAATATATTAACTTGTTTGAATACATAAAACAAGTAGTGAATTTATAAACATTGTTGATAAATTAATAATATGAGATTTGAAGTGAAATTATAAACAGTGTTTGTAAATAAAGTGGAAAAATTATCATTGGATAATTGGAATATTTAAATTCAAATGTGAATTTAAAAATAGAAATGGGGAAATTGTTTTAAAGAAATAAACGATGGAATTTATTCTTATGTTCAGAATATAAATTGAATTAAAAATAAATCCGTATGGATTTACGATTTGAATTCGATTAGATCGAATTTGTTTAAATAAAATAATTTCAGAAAGGACATTGGCATTATATTAACTAGAACAAATATTTAAATTAAATATGAAAATAGATTCTATATTTATGTAGATAATTTATAATATATAGAATATTCCAAAATAAGATTTTGGTTTCAAATAGATTTCGAAATGGACTTGTTTAAAAATAGAACAAATTTATAAACGATGTTTATAAATATGGTGAATAAATTATCAAGAGATAATTGGTAACTTTGAATTCAAGTATGAATTTAAAAATATAATTAGAAATCATTTCGAAAAAAGGGACGACGAGTTTATTTCTAGAATTAGAAATATAAACTGAGATGAGATGAAAATTCAAAGGGTTTATAATCAGAATTTGATTATATTGAATTTTATAAATAAATTATTTATAAAAGAATTAGAAGTTAATATAACAGACCGAGTTGTAAATAAATTTATAACTGAATTATGAAATAATTGACGATTAGGGATAATAAGAACTATTAAGTGAGATTGGGAAAATTGGTTTAAATAAATTAAAATATTTTAGAAGGGAGTTGAAATTCATTTATCAACAAAGTTTATATTTAATTATAATTAAAACGAACTCGCCGCATCGTGGCAATTCGTAAATTGGCATTCCGAACTTCAGTTGAGTATATAGAACTCAATTTAAGTCGGAATTCTTTGAAACAAGAATCGTTAGAACCGATTAGATAAAAAAAATTCTAATGGAAGAGAAAAATCTGAATTTCGTCCAATAGATTTTGAGTTATGTCAAAATCAAATTTTCAGAAAAACAGCGTTATAACCATTATAAAACCATAATGGTTTATTTAAATTTATAAAAAGATTTTAAGCAAATAAAATCTGAATCTTCATTAGAAAAATCCAGATTTGAGTTATAAAATATATTTGAACTCAAGTGGTGTAATGAAAAATGATTTTTGAAAAAAAAAATCAGATTTTGTTAATTATTGAATATAATTTACTAATTTGAAGAATAATTAGTTATTGGAGTTTTGAATTGAAATTTAGCTTTGGATAAGTAAATTGGGTTTGTAAATTTATATTCAAAATCGAATATGCAACTTGAATCGAAAATGGAATTCAATTCGTTCATAAGCAAGTTGATATTATATTGGAACATGTTATGTTCAAACAAAGAAGTGAAATAGGAAAAATAGCTAATTAGAAAATAAATTAGCAAATTGGGTTAAGACGAATGGATTGAGTGAAACCAAATGGGAATATTTGTATGTGTTAAGCAGTATGGAAATGAAGTGTATGAAGTTTATAATTTGTGTGCCCGACAAAAAGGTACATGTTTAAATTCCATATGAGATTTTATGCGCCGAATCGGCAAGCCACTTGGCTTTTTGATTTTCTTTTTGAATGGAAAGGGCCTAGAGATGGGAGTTGAGGTTTGAACTATCGACTGGTACAAAGGAGGTTATGGTGAAATTTTCCGGGAATTATAGGAGTTAGAATATTTTTAAGATAATTTGATAATTAGAAATCTATTTATCAATATATATATATAGAATCCGGTAAGGAAATGAACTTAAAAATAGAATATTATAAACAAAAGGAAATCGAAAATCTAGTAATAGAAAGAGAAATATATATACGTTTCAAAAATGAGTAAGTGGTTTTTATGGTGTTGATGATTTGAGATAAGTGGTCTTGTCTGTTTTGAAGTTAAAGATGTTACTCTGTCAAGGTCTGAGAGGTAATTATACCCCAACCTGATTGATTTCATTACTATCTGATAAACAGCAAGATCTAGTCTCGAAGAGAAATGTTTGAATGAGAGTTAGTTGAATGCAGTGTTTTGGTTTGTTGTAACAATGTTTTATACAACATTCGTTTTAACCCAAGTAGGTGGAAATTTCAAAATATAATAAATAAATATTTCCTGAGTGTAGAAATGAACGGGCGTGAAAGAGACAAGTAATTGGAATGTTTTCCAGTTATAATAGAAGGTATTTTCTACGTGTAGAAAATAAAAGGAGGCGATATATGGAAATGTTTTCCAAATAGCGAAAAGGGCCAAGATGATTGTTGAAAATATTTGGCTAACAAATATTGATAAGGAAATGGAGTAGTGATTTAACTAATGAATGAAATATCAATTAAATGGCCCAGTGATTTGTTTGATGCTTTGAATGAATGTTTTTTTCTTCGATAGTTAAATAACCGGCTATCGAAGTGTTTGCCAATATCGTTGTCAATATGGAGAGACCAGTTGGATTATTATTCGTGAACCACTCCATATTGACAGTAACGTTGCGAATCATATGATATGAAGATAATCAAAGACGGAGTAAAGTGCAAGGACTTTTTCTATTAATAGAAATTGTGCCTTCGGTTTCGTTCAGTCCCAGAACGAAGTGTATGGACGAATGTCTGACAGAGTATTTCCAATAATCGCATATGTTGGTCTGTATAGATATATATGGTGGCGGAGAATTTATTCTATTAGCATAATATCCAGAATATATTTGTGCAAATCAATTAATGATTTATGGATCTGACAATGTGGCATTCAAAGTGATTGTGATATCAATAAATGATAAGAAATCGTAGCCTCAGGCCTCAACAACCGGGAAATGAAAAAAAATCGGGCAGGCAGCATTGCTATGTGGGTCGCTCCCATTAGGGTGTATTATCACCTGTCTAGAGAAATTCCATTTGCCTCTTTAATCTATCGATGTTGTCCTTTTCGAGAAACGATTGCTGATCCCAATCGCTGGTGATATACATTCGATACACTCAAGCGAAATGAGTGGTCGGTCATATGTTGACCGGGTTGCAAGATGTTCTTGTTGAACCCAGTGTATTCCCCTCTAGAGATACACCATCGGAAGGTGGTTACATACCTTGTCATGTTGGAAATTCAATCTCCAATAAGCGCCCTGCGGTTTTTGGTTTAATATTATATATGGAGCATGAGATGCAAGCGTTTCACTAGATTCTATTTATTTGATGTAGACATTATTATAATATCACTGGATTTGATATCAAAAATATTTTGGATTATTGTAAGGTAAAAAACATCCGTGTTTATGTGTGGATCGGTCTTACGATTATCATTTCTTTTGAAAGGATTTTTAAAGTTAAACAAATGGTTGGAGTTTACTCACACTAGTCCCATGACTGACCCAGAGTTTATTTTGTTTTTGTTTTCCCTAAACTCTTGGGTGCCCAAATTTGTACGGGCAGTCAAGTTTTTGGGATTTTTCAGATTCACTTGGAAGAGCTGGAAGCAGGAGGCTTCACCAATTAGTTATAGACTATCATTTTTCCGCTGTGTATTATGTTGTATCTGGAAACAGGTGTTTATAACTGTTCCAGGAATAACTGTTGTGCTTTGATAATGATATGTATATACAGTTACTGGTTTGTATTTCAAAAGTTATGTTATTTAATATATTTTATTCGTTCCGCTGTGAGATTTGTGTTCTTCGTTTTTCTTCTATTCTAACTTTTCTTTATTTCTATTCCTCATCCTCTAACTTCTTTCTACTAATGATTCGTATTTCTGTGTCATTTGTGTTGGACGTGTAGTGTTATTAGTCAACTCAAAGGGTACGGAAATTCGGGCCATTTCAGTTGGTATCAGAGCTTAGGTTGAGCGAATACCTAGGCTTTGGTGGGGTTGTGCTCATTAGAGATAGGGTCAGTAGTATCCTTGAATGAGTTGAGTGTATATATACGAGAGAGCGTATTTGTTAATTGATATATAAAAAAATTGTTTTATATTGTGTTGGCTAGTCTGTTGAGTGGATTATGAATTCTGATCGAATCGTGGGACGCCACGATGTCGATAAGAGTTTATAAATACTTGAGCAGAAGGTTGAACATAGTATTGTTTTAAAATGGGTAAATGAAATAATTTTACCCAAAATTCTATTTTGATATAGAAAGAATAATTTTTGAAATTATTATAATATATATGGATGTGTTGGTTGTTATTATAATCAATGAGATTACTAAAATTGAAATGGTTATTTATAACCAAATAGAATTTGTATATGAATTAAATATACAAATGAGATGAATTAAAGTTGAATTCAAACAAAATTCAGAATTTAATCCTGGGAAGTTGGAAAATGTTTTCGAAGTATATTAAAATAACATAGCTTTGTTTGGGAAAGATTTTTGAATAAAAATCGTTTTGAATGGATTTTGAAATATAAAGCACTGAACTCACTTCAGTAGCTGGGAAATAATTCTGATGATGACTGCAGCATCATTAGTGTTCATTTTCGAGTTTCTAAGTGATGGATTGCTACCTTAGAAAAGTTTCGATGGAAATTTGTTTGAAAAAAAAACAAATTGGTTTGAAAAGTCAAATGTTTTGAATTTGTGATAGATAATACGTATATGTATATATTTATATGATTTCAAAAGGATTTGAAATAAAAACCCGGGAATTTGAATTCTAGAATTTGATTCAACTTAAGAAAGTTAAATGGATCAAAGTAAATAAATTGATCAGAATCAATTTAAATGGAATATTAATTGATTGTAAATCATTCAGATAAAAGGAATATAAGCATATTTGATACTCAATATGAATGAAAACCAAAAGTTTTGGTTGGAACTAAATTTGAAGATGTATGAAATGTTGAGCTCAACGTAAGTGGATTTTGAAAAGATAATGGATTTGAAACATTTTTCCTACCTTAGTAATTTCGGGGACGAAATTCTTTTAAGAGGGGAAGAATGTAACGACCCGGATTTTTTATCTGTTAATTTTAAATATTTAATATGGTTTTAAATATTTAGTTGCTAATATAAATTAATTTTTATATTAAGTTATCGATTTCGATTTAATATCGAATATATTAAATTATCGAAATACGAAATATAGTTGAAATCCAAGTTAAATACGGAGTCAAAAACAATTCAGATGACCGGTATAAATTATGTTTGAATATAGACGGTAATAAAAATAATTTATTACCAGCGAATTGGTTAGTTTTGAGTTTAAATTATATTATATTAATTTAATATGGTTATTTTATAATATACGTTTGAATTAAATTTTTTAGTCTATTCTGTTGAATCCAGAATAGTGTAATTACGTTGAAACGTTGGTCGATAGGTTAAAATAGCGGTTCGTGATGTCGAGTTATGAACCCCGATATATTTTTAGTGGATAAGTTCGAAATCAAATCGATATCCATATAAAAAGAATAAAAATCTCTTTATGTCGAATCGGATTAAATTCGAAATCAAATTGATTTAAAAATTGTTATCTACTTAACCAACATACATTTAGTACTGTGTACTTTATGTTCCCCTCCTTCTATAAATCGCGATTCTTTCCCCTCCCTGTTCTATTTTTTTCTTCTTCTTCAGCAACTTAAATCAGAACCGAGCTTCGAAAGGATATAAAAATGGTTGTTTCACTCATTTCAACTATAAATCAAAGTCGCCAACAACAATTCGTACCTCTCCTCCCCTTTTTCTTTTGCAAATACGAAATCTGGAAATTAAAAACCATACCCCTTTGTTTCTTACTGCTTTCTATTCAAACAGAACAAAATATCGCTCCTTATTCTTTCTCCAATCCCAAAATCAAAACAAAATCGCAATAAAACAAACTACGGATCCCTCAGCACCTAACTCTTCAAAAAAAAAAATCTTCTGCATCCAAAAACATTTACCACGACCAGTACATTCCCAGCAATCTCGCTTACAATTTCGATCGAAAGCCCTTACCGTTCTTTGCTGAAAGGCATTTTGTTCAAAGCAGAACAAGGCCGCGATGTTGGCAAGCACTGGTATGAAGTTCCAGAATGCATTTCGCACTAGATCTGCAAGAAGCAGGTATCGATATCGGAATTGGAATTATGGTGAGGAGACGGACTTACAATAGAAATTGGGGGTTATTCGGTTTCAACAAAGTTCGGACTTTTATTTTCGAAATGGAGTGGATAGTTTGGAGATGGAAGACCGTCGCACAATTTTGTATAGCAAAAGGGGAAGTTGCGGTTCAAGCAGAGGGGTTGGGCATTGATTTTCGGGGATTTCGAAGTAGAAGTTTTCAACGAGTTTCCTTAGCACACAATAATGGTGTAGGTCAGCGTATCAAAGGAAGAAACCGAGTCATCAAGGTGGTGTCTGCAATGCCGAATTCAATTTTGCTATTGGTTTTGGTTTTTCATGAAGGACAAGGAGGATTGTTCAGGCAGGTATCGAGCTTGGAAGAAGAGCTGTTGAAATTGTTTAGAAATGCAAAAGGAAAATGGAACGTTGATGAAAGGAGTTGGATGATGTGTGGTATTTTGAAATTGTAGTAAGCTACAGAAGTGGGTTCGAGCTAGTTACAATAGAGAAGAAGTGAATTAGGTAAATTAAATTTATTTAAATTAATTATTAGTAAATGAATTATTTTCAAGACATATAAATTAGTTGAATTATTTGTACGATACCAGATCTCAATAAAATGAGCTACGTTGGACTCAAATTGGCGATAACTAAGCAACGATATTCGGATGGGGATCGATGCAAGGTTTTACTGGACAATTGTGTCTGTAAAACAATGGAATGGAGTTTTAAGGTAAATTTTATAATTTATTTAATAATTTAATGACAATTTAAATTATATCAAATTTGTAACATCGTCAATTATGTCAATTATCTCAAATGATAATAGTTTTTGGCAAAACGAAGTATGCTGAAAATCATAGTGATGAATGTTATACTAAAAAGAGATTTGAGACTTCTCGAAGTCAGCTAGATTTTTCAGTTTAATCCGAATGATCGATTTAAATTCAAAAGTTGGAACGGATCAAAAAAAGGAAAATCACGGTGAGTAAATCTCACTCAATTTAGTTTAATTTGAATTATTTTTAGTCGTTAAAAATAATTGATGGTTGTTTGGTTGCATTAAAATATTATTATGGCTATAAAATATATATTAGTTATTTAGGATTGGTTGTTGTGGATATTATATATATATATATTGGTGGTTGGATTCCCGCAGTACCATTAGCGGATGCCCGCAGTATCATTAGCGGATGACCCTATACGCCCCACGCTATGATAGTGGATGACTTTCTATACCACAATATCCTGCCTCGAAGCGGGATGGGTATTATTTATGCTGGCTAACATTTGTGGATGCAGGAAAAACAGGTTGGAGGAATCCAACTGGATTCCTCAAAAATATTATTATTTGTTTGCTCTCATATATATTGTCATATATGATGTGATAGAAAATCCGTGGTTGATAATTAGTAATTTTGAAATTTAAAGGGAAAATTCTATTTATCTAAAATGTAATTTGAATCTAAATTGGACTATAAATATATTAACTTATTCGAATACATAAAACAAGTAGTGAATTTATAAACGTTGTTTATAAATTAATAATATGATATTTGAAGTGAAATTATAAACAATGTTTATAACTAAAGTGGAAAATTTATCATTGGATAATTGGAATATTTAAATTCAAATGTGAATTTAAAAATAGAAATGGGCAAATCGTTTTAAAGAAATAAACGATGGAATTTATTCTGATGTTCAGAATATAAATTGAACTAAAAATAAATCCACATGGATTTACGATTTGAATTCGATTAGATCGAATTTGTTTAAATAAAATAATTTCAGAAAGGACCTTGGCATTATATTAACTAGAACAAATATTTAAATTAAATATGAAAATAGATTCTATATTTATGTAGATAAGTTATAATATAAAGAATATTCCAAAATAAGATTTTGGTTTTAAATAGATTTCGAAATGGACTTGTTTAAAAATAGAACAAGTAAATTTATAAACGATGTTTATAAATATGGTGAATAAATTATCAAGAGATAATTGGTAACTTTGAATTCAAGTATGAATTTAAAAATATAATTTGAAATCATTTCGAAAAAAAGGGACGACGAGTTTATTTTTGGAATTAGAAATATAAACTGAGATGAGGTAAAAATCCAAAGGGTTTATAATCAGAATTTGATTATAATGAATTTTATAAATAAATTATTTATAAAAGAATTAGAAGTTGATATAACAGACCGAGTTGTAAATAAATTTATAACTGAATTATGAAATAATTGACGATTAGGGATAATAAGAACTATTAAGTGAGATTGGGAAAATTGGTTTAAATAAATTAAAATAACTTAGAAGGGAGTTGAAATTCATTTATCAACAAAGTTTAAAGTTTATATTTAATTATAATTAAAACGAACTCGCTGCAATGCGGCAGTTCGTAAATTGGTGTTCCAAACTTCAGTTGAGTATATAGAACTCAATTTAAGTCGGAATTCTTTGAAACAAAAATCGTTAGAACCGATTAGATAATAATTTTCTAATAGAAGAGAAAGATATGAATTTCGTCGAATAGATTTTGAGTTATTTCAAAATCAAATTTTCAGAAAAACAGCGCCATAACCATTATAAAACCATAATGGTTTATTTAAATTTATTAAAGGATTTTAAGCAAATAGAATCTGAGTCTTCATTAGAAAAATCCAGGTTTGAGTTATAAAATATATTTGAACTCAAGTGGAGTAATGAAAATTGATTTTTGAAAACAAAAAACAGATTTGGTTAATTATTGAATATAATTAACTAATTTGAAGAATAATTAGTTATTGGAGTTTTGAATTGAAATTTAGCTTTGGATAGGAAAATTGGGTTTGTAAATTTATATACGAAATCGAATATGTAACTTGAATCGAAAATGGATTTCAATTTGTTTATAAGCAAATTGATATTATATTTAAACATGTTATGTTCAAACAAAGAAGTGAAACAGGCAAAATAGCTAATTAGAAAATAAATTAGCGAATTGGGTTAATACAAATGGATTGAGTGAAACAAAATGGGAATATTTGGATGTGTTAAGCAGGTATGGAAATGAAGTGTATGAAGTTTATAATTTGTGTGTCCGACAAAATGGTACACGTTTAAATTCCATATGAGATTTTATGTGCCGAATCGGCAAGCCACTTGGCTTTTTGATTTTCTTTTTGAATGGAAAGGGCCTAGAGAGGCGAGTTAAGCTTTGAACTATCAACCGGTACAAAGGAGGTTATGGCGAAATTTTCTGGGAATTTAAGGAGTTAGAATATTTTTAAGATAATTTGATAATTAGAAATCTATATATCAATATATATAGAATCCGATAAGGAAATGAACTTAAAAATAGAATATTATAAACAAAAGGAAATCGAAAATCTAGTAATAGAAAGAGAAATATATATATATATATATATATATATATATATACGTTTTAAAAATGAATAAGTAGTTTTTATGGTGTTGATGATTTGAGATAATAGGTCTTGTCTGTTTTGAAGTTAAAGATGTTATTCAGTCAAGGTCTGAGAGGTAATTATACCCCAACTTGATTGATTTCATTACTAACTAATAAACAACAAGATCCAGTCTCATAGAGAAATGTTTGAATAAGAGTTAGTTGAATGCAGTGTTTTGGGTTGTTGTAACGATGTTTTACACAACATTCGTTTTAACCTAAGTAGGTGGAAATTTAGAAATATAATAAATAAATATTTCCTGAGTGTAGAAATGAACGGGCGTGAAAGAGACAAGTAATTAGAATGTTTTCCAGTTATAAATAGGAGATATTTTCTACGTGTAGAAAATAAAAGGAGGCGATATATGGAAATGTTTTCCAAATAGCGAAAAGGACCAAGATGATTGTTGAAAATATTTGGCTAACAAATATTGATAAGGAAATGGAGTAATGATTTAATTAATGAATGAAATATCAATTAAATGGCCCAGTGATTTGTTTGATGCTTTAAATGATTGTTTTTTTCTTCGATATTTAAATAACCGGCTATCGAAGTGTTTTCCAATATCGTTGTCAGTATGGAGAGACCAGTTGGATTATTATCTGTGAACCACTCCATATTGGCAGTAACGTTGCGAATCAGATTATATGAAGATAATCAAAGACGGAGTAAAGTGCAAGGACTTTTTCTATTAATAGAAATTGTGCCTTCGGTTTCGTTCTGTCCCAGAACAAAGTGTATGGACGAATGTCTGACAGAGTTCCAATAATCGCATTTGTTGGTCTGTATAGATATATATGGTGGCAGAGAATTTATTCTCTTATCATAATATCCAGAATATATTTGTGCAAATCAATTAATGATTTACGGATCTGACAATGTGGCATTCAAAGTGATTGTGCTATCAATGAATGATAAGAAATCGTAGCCTCAGGCCTCAACAACCGGGAAATGACAAAAATCGGGCAGGCAACATGGCTATGTGGGTCGCTCCCATTAGGGTGTATTATCACCTATCTAGAGAAATTCCATTTGCTTCTTTAATTTATCGATACTGTCCTTTTCAGGAAACAGTTGCTGATCCCAACCATTGGTGATATATATTCGATACACTCAAGCAAAATGAGTGGTCGGTCATGTGTGTGCCGGGTTGCAAGATGTTCTTGTTGAACCCAGTGTATTCCCCTGCAGAGATACACTATCGGAAGGTGGTTCCATACCTTGTCATGTTGGAAATCCAATCTCCAATAAGGGCCCTGCGGTTTTTGGTTTTATATTATATATGGAGCGTGAGATGAAAGCGTTCCGCTAGATTCTATTTATTTGATGTAGACATTATTATAATATCACTGGATTTGATATCAAAAATATTTTGGGTTATCGTAAGGTAAAATCCATCCATGTTTATGTGTGGATCGGTCTTACGATTATCATTTCTTTCTCAAGGATTTTTAAAGTCAACAAATGATTGGAGTTTACTCACACCAGTCCCATGACTGACCTAGAGTTTATTTTGTTTTTGTTTTCCCTAAACTCTTGGGTGCCCAAATTTGTATAGGTAGTCAAGTATTCGGCATTTTTCAGATTCACCTGGAAGACCTGGAAGCAGGAGGCTTCACCAGTTAGCTATAGACTATCATATTTCCACTGTGTACTATGTTGTATATGAAAACGGGTGTTTATAACTGTTCCAGGAATAACTGTTGTGCTCTGATAATCGTATGTATATACACTTACTGATTGTATTTCAAAATTTATGTTATTTAATATATTTTATTCGTTCCGCTGTGAGATTTGTGTTCTTCGTTTTTCTTCTATTCTAACTTTTCTTTCTTTCTATTCCTCATACTCTAACTTCTTTCTACTAATGATTCGTATTTCTGTGTCATTTCGGTTGGACTTGTGGTGTTATTAGTCAACTCAAAAGGTACGGAAATTCCGGCCATTTCACCTAGGTTTCAAATCATAGACCAAATCCAAATTGCGGCTTACAGGCCCCAACTTCTTAACGAGCTTCTCCATAGCACGATTCATCTTCTTCGAATATCATAACATGCGCTCTACTATTCCTAGTCGACTATACCTATATAGATTATAGTCCATGGTCAATTGATTTCTCGCATGCTTCTTCTTTATGGATTCATCTCCTTTGCCTGCTTTGGGGAAGAGAAGGTATTTTATTTTCATCTACAAAAGCTTTAGTACAATGATTCCCCTCGTTAATTAAATCAATTTGTCTTGTTGAAGTATTAAATTAGAGATTTCAATTTTGGTTCAAACTAAATATTTGTATATTAGTAGGTTGAATATTATGTTACCAACATCAAACGGCATGAAATCTACTAGGGTTTCCAGTAAGAAGAAGAGCTCAAGAGGAGACATTGATGTCAGCGCTCTTGTTTGTCTTCTTGTTCGATCTGACCTCGCAAATTTATTTGGATAGGTCAAACTTTGAATACCCATATTTTATTTTTCTAACTGCAGAGATCTTTGGTGATTCGAAGTTGATATCAAGTTGAAAGATGGTTATTGTCTGTTTATTTTGATTCTTGCAGCTACATGAATATTTTAGTTGGTAATCACATGATCAATTTAGCTTTTTCAATTTTTGCAAATACATTTTAATGTAGTGGTACATTTTAGGATGACTGGAAATCAATTTATATGATAAAGTTCCCTTTGTATGATCAATGCTCCCGCAACTGGAGCTTCTTTAGCTGAACTCATTTTGGATAGGGAATCAACTACTATTGATTTAACACCTTTCAGACCGTTCAGATTTTTGAAGGGTCGTGCTAGGAAATAACGTTTGCACATTCATTGAATTCTCTTTTTTTCTTCTTTTTTTCCTTTTTTTTGAATGAACAACGCGTGTTATACAACTAAAGGTCCCTAATTTTTTGGTAAAAAGGGGAAAACATGGTATACAGTAGTCTTAAAAGGAATCTTACCTTATGAACAATTATCTATGCAAAAATCATACAAATGTTGATTATTATATTTTGTCTTCTGAAAATGTCGTACATAGTACAATAAAATGATTTCTTTTATTTATTTCTCATTTGGAATTTAATGTAGGATAATGCTTTTTGACTTCAACTGTTCATTGTTGTTGAACTTCAACGACTATGAAGTTGCACTGGCTAAAAAATCACTAGGATGGGAGTTGTAGGTTTTGTTAATGACTTGCAACCATTAGTTTTAAATGGCGGTTTGTAAATTGTTGACTTTAAGGTTCATACTGGAACACCTGATTACTTCTTGCTTATCTCCATCACCATAAAACTACAAATGGACTTCATAAGGCTTTTAATTACTACCATATAATCCCTTTGGTGATAATACATTGTCGATATAATACTTTATATGATACCTTATTCCCAAATTTTGGGGTAAAGACCTGCAGCTGGATGTAGTGCTATGAGATGGGTCTAATGGAGATTTGCCCATATCTCCATAGCCAAGAAATTGCAGCTTATCCGATCTTGACGCAGGCAATGTTTCGAATGTAATTTGATTGCTTCAATCTACCGAGTTGCTGCTAATTAAACATCATCAACAGTATTTAAATACTGAAAATAAAATAAAATGAAGACAAGGTGTGAAAGCTCGATGTCATTCATTGAATTCTCTTTGTTGATAGTATAGGTCTTATGTTTAAATTCGTATTTTAGCACTAATTTTGGTATTTCAGGTTGTTGTTTTCTATTTCAATGATCATTTTACCTTCTTGAAAGGAATTGGGCTTTTCGTAATAATAGTCGAAGTTGGTATGTTCAACGGTACAAGTAAGTGTGCATTTATGACTACATTTTTGGAAGATTGACGGTTGAGGCGCTATTCTTGTTTGAATTTAGTTTTATCATATATTCCTACTTCTAAAATTGTTGCATTTATCTACAAGTTGCAGTAATCTGTATATTTCCTTGTTCGGGTATATGAAGCTAAATAAAGGCAGCGCAAACCAAATTGTAGAAACGAACATAACTTTCAATAATGCTGCAAAATATGTAATTCTTGATGAAGATCTTCCAGAAGGTGAAATTTAATTTGGTACCATCTTGTGTTTGTGTACTAATTACAGGTATGGTTACTCTTTTCATGTTATTTCAATACTAACTAGATCTCATAGAGGTTGAGGTCAAACATTTACTTCGATTTTCAGTATTTAACTTATTTTGTAAACATAAAATAGCTTTATGCTTGCTTGGTTATGTGAAGATTGCTTTTGCTATTAAAGCATCAGCATGCTACTATTCTCAGTCTCTTTGGATCATTTATCTCTCATATATCATACTATAAATTGCAGACATATTCAAAGTTTATGAAGCCTATATTACATTTAAGAAACATGCCACTAAAATCCTAGCAGACATTGATTTTTTTGGTTCGGATTAGGAATGTTTGACGATGCATATAGTTCAAAAGAAGCAAGAGCTGAAGGAAAATAAAGACATGAAGAATTTGTTAAGTTGGGTTTGCCGTAAAAGAAGCATGACAAGAAATTGTTGATTGGCAGTGTTGTATCCCATGTTTCCTTATGCTACATGTATAATCAGATTTTCTAATTTGTATATTTCATTAAGCTTTTTGTATAGTTAAATTTTCAAATTTGTTGTTTTTTGTTATTTCATTCTTGAAATATTGTGAGAAACTATAATGTTACTTCTATCTACATTGTATTACTAATGATAATATTACTATAATTTTTATATTAAATATGTCCGAAAAGGAGACAAATACAACATCTTTTAGTAAATTTGCAACATAGTTGTGTACTTATTTGCAACGGTTTATAATTGTCCGGCCAAAACAAAGATGTATTCAGGTTTGAAAATACTTCAACAAAAAATAGTTGTAAAAGTATCATTAACAACATTTTCTACAATGATTCATGTAGGTGGTGAATGATCATGTGGCCAATGACATAATGCCATGTGACAAATCAGATAATGCCACACGAAATAATCAAATAATGTTATGTAGCCTAAAAATGAAGTCATATGCACTAATCAAATGATGACACGTGGACAAATTATTTTTTGATACATGAACCAACCATTAAATGTCAAGTGTCGGCATTAATATATGCCATGTGTATACTACTACAACAACCATGTCAGCAGCCATGTTGGATGACAAATCAACAGCCATGTAGGAGAACACATCAACTGATGACTCATCATTTGAGTCATAAAGTAGTGGAGTCCATTGATTCTTTTACCTACCAATATTAATAAGCGTAGATAAAAGCTCTTTCTATACTAACCTTTACCTACCAATTTGTACCAATTCAATATTGGTAGCTAAAATATATTACATACCGTTATGTTAGTTTTACCTATGCTTACAATTGGTAGGTAAAGACCCCATTTTCTTGTTGTGAAAGACAGAGTCATTCTTGGATTAAAGAAATATATAAAGACTAAACCATCTACTGATTTTAAGGAGGAGTTAAGTGGATTATACCAGCGGCTAACTAATTTAGAAATTGAATTAGATAATGCAAACGCAAACTGTAAAGCTTGGGAATTTTCTTTTAGGAATATTCCTATCATAACTGTGCCCAAGCCCTCTAAGGCCACAACTGAGCCCAAAGTCTCAGCATCTGAAAAATATTTTTACTTGAGGAACCATACTCATGGGTTAGATGAATCAGTTATTTCTGAGTGGTGCAAAAGGGTGATAGATGAAATAAAGAGTTACTACGATACTAAACTCAATGAGGATGTATTTCGACGCATTGATCACTATGTCTCTCATAATAGACATTTACAGGAGGAGAGGCATGACTTACGAAAGAATGTCTTTGATCTAGAGAAGGACAACAAGGCTCTAAGAGCCATGTTTAGAGCTTTCAATAGGGCTCTGAAACTTCAAGTTAAACCCTTGGACAACCTCGATGAGTCTAATAAAAAGCGACGAAAGCTTAACGAGTTATTGAGTATTGGAATTCGTTATGCCATTAACCCTCCTTTACCCAATGTTGAGGAGGTGCAGGGTTCTTGATGTATTTGTGATGTTGATATTTAACTCTTTTTGCTATGACAATTGATGAAATGACCTTGTAAATAACTTGTAAATTGTTTAAGTATCACTTGATGTGTGATCTTCGTTTGCACTTCTCATGGATAATAGCAATTCGTATGTAGTTAATCTAAGAAATCTCCTTGTACAATTTGGAAGATCATGATCTTCGTTTGAAGATTTTTGGGTAGTAGGCTCATGATATCAATCCAAGTATTGTGAATCCTCTTCCAGGAGTAAGAATTAAAGTCTTGTGTCCCAAATTAGGGTATTAAGTCGGAAGTCCTGAACTCCTTTTCTGGGAGCATAAACATAATCGCCAGAACTCCTATTCGGGAATTTTATAAAAGAAGGCTAGAAATCCATATCCAGCGATACCAATTAGAGGCTTCAAAACCTGGATTCAGGTATTGACGATAGGAGACCAGATATCCACATCTGGCATTTATTGAAGTCTCAAACCATAACCGAGATTCAGGTATCTGGTAGAAGAACAAATATCCATATCTGGCATTTATAGAAGTCCTGAACCATAACCCAGATTCAGGTATTTGATAGAAGACAAGATATCCACCTCTGGTATATATAGTTTTGTCACCCCCTTCGGGTTTAATTTGCAAAGCAGATGATGTATGTGTTTTGTTAACCACTCTCTAGGCTTGTGATTTTCAAAGCAGAGGATGTACGTTCTTTGTTGGCAACTCTATGACATGTGTGTCTGGTGCACTTGGCTAGCTTATTCTTAAGCAGGGCCCAAGGACTTACCCTAGCTCCCTCCATGAGGCGCCTTACCGTGACTATCATAGGCAGTGATAAGGGCTTATATACTTTAACCTAGCCATCGTAAGCGCGACTACTTACTCTTTTGATGCTCTACCCTGACCATCATAGACAGTGATAGTGGCTTACACTCCACTCTCTTCAAGGGGTGCCTTAACCTGGTTATCTTAGACGCGGATAAGGGTTGTCGATGCTTTAACCTGGTTACGTCTGATTTGGATGTGAATGAAGGCTTACACTCACCCCCTCCAAGGGGTGCCTTTCCCAGGCCATCGTAGGCAGGAGTAAGAGTTTTAGCTGCTCCATCATGGGGGAGGAGGCTTACACTTTTGATGCTTTAAACTGGCCCTTTCTGACTTGGGCGCGGATAAAGGCTTAAACGCCAACTCCCCTCCGAGAGGTGCCTTTCCCTGGCCATCTTGGCTGTGACAAGGTTTATCTACCATCGTAGAGAGCTTCACCTATTTCGGGTGGTTCTAATATTTTTAGGCAAATCGTACTTCCAACCTTGTAGACAATCTTTCTTCAAGAAGTTCTTTGTTAGATTTAGCTTGATCTTCTTACAATTCTTCGTAATTGGCCCTGATTTTAGAATTTGATAATCATTCCTTCTAGGATTCTACAGTGATTGGTTTATGTCCATTCATCATATGGTAGTGGTAGTAAGGTCCTCCTGATTTTCGTTCATATTTGGGTTTCTTCTTTGTCGATGGCCAAAAGTTAAGCTCATGTTTGGTTAGGAAGTAGATATTTTCGATCGAAGTGGTAAGGTGGCACTCTTTAGGTAGCCAGGGCTCAAAGTTTTCCCTTTGTTATTGGAACTTATCCCTTTTGTTACTTATCCTTGATGCTTCATTTGTGTCTTCAAAGCTTCTCTTCGATGTATTGTGAGACTGAAGCACTATTATTTTAGTCCATTTGGAAGTAAAACGGTCAAAATATCTTACTATTCCTTGTTCAAAGATAGCTCCTTTAGCCTGTGCATGGATGGATTTTCTAAGGTGAGAAAATATGTTATATTACTTTGTTGTAGATCCACTTAGAGTGAAGATTGGGATTTTTCTTATGTGAAAAGGGTTATTGCTCCTACAATCGGGATCGTATTGCTCCACTTCCTTTTTTCCAAATGATGAATCGCAAGGCTTCCGTTCTTAACCTTTGTTCTTCCACTACTCTTGGGTCAGTAATATCTGACATACCCATTTGAGATTCGAAAGATCCTTGTTAGGACCCTTTTCCCATGGTTTTGCTTCTTCAAAGCTTAGTCCAATCTGGGACAGAACAACATAGTTAGGGTTGTGATAAGGTTATCCAAAGGAACGGAGGTTCAAGCCCTACTTCTAGCGCTAAAATGTTAACGATATTTTTCGCCAACACCGAAATTTGGTCTAAGGATGTGGACCTAGGAGAACCAAAGGGATAATTTAGTTCCTACAAGCTTGAATTAGTTCACCATTTCCTACATATCAATGTCTTAAGCCCGAAGATTAGATACTCTTCCTTCAAGATGTTAGTGTCATGCTTATGAGACTCAAGGACCGACAGTTACCTTAGGATAAGGTTTCCCTAAGCGCAACGCAAGTTATAAAGCTAAACAACTTGTAGAAGAGTATTTTGGGTAATTTGGTTTACGCATGAAGCCTTGTCGCGGGGAAGCATTAAGAAAACTAGCAGCATAAGTGATAAGGAAATTCATGACATTAATCTCAGGTGTTATTCTCTCTTTATTAATCACTTTGTTGAGTACATAGAAGTTCCTAAGTAAAATCCCCAAATTGATTTAGAAATTAGGGTTTACTCTATAAGATATATAAACATACACTTTCATCTTTGAAACTCAAAAACTTAAGAAACATAAAACAAATTATGTTGTGAACTCTGCATATGTAGCATGGGTTCACACTGGTATATCTAAAACCGGGTTATTATTAACAATAACAATACTGATGGCAATGGTAGGATCATAGAGTGTTTAGACTCTAATTCGACACAGAACTAAATCTCAATTCATTCACTACAGCTTTATTAATAAAGGTGGTCTGCATATTAATATTACTTTTATTTATGCATCTAACATTGAAAAGGATAAGCTCATTCTTTGGAAAGTTAGAACAAATTAAAAAAAAAATCCTACTAACCTTTGGGTATTAATATGTGATTCAATTATGTAATGCTTTCTTTAGAAAAGAGATATGGGGTTCCAATTCCATTTAGAAAGTTGTAATTATATTCTAACTTTTTGCTTAAAACAAAATTAAATGAACCAATTATTAAAGGAAACGAGTTCACCTAGAAATCAGAGATATTCATTTTAAACTTGATAGAATATTTATAAATCAATGTTTTACAGAACTTTTTCCTAATTTCAGTTGCAATACTTTACCATAAGTGATTAATTGTCATACTCCAATCTATCTTTTCTTTGATAATAATAATTTTAAAAATCATCCATTTAGAATAAAAAATTGCTATTTATTTGGCTAAGAAGACAAATATATTCTTAAAAACAGTTTTCATGCCGACATCAATGGAACTACTCGATACAAATTAATAAAATTCTTCAAATTTCCAAAGAAAAGCTAGAATAAGATTAATAATAATAGTAAGAAAAAAAAATGTAATTAGGCAGGAATGTGAGAGACTTCAAAATGGTGTTAACTTTGATAACACTAACTATAATCTCATTAGTGAATTTTTTCACATTCAAGACCAACTTATTGATGGACTACGCATTGAAGTCGTTAACATAAAAAGAAGGCCAAAATCAACCAGCTAACTAGAAGTGACACCGCTAGTAAATTTTTCTATGTCAATGTCTAGTAGATAGCACGTTAATGATATAGAAAAATTAATAAATGACAAGGGGAATGCCATCAACGAAGTTGCTCAGTTAGAAAGGAGGCCATTAACTATTTTATTGATTAATATAACTCTGATGGAGGACCCAATAGTTACCCTCCTATTATCACAAAATACTTATTGCATAATAACCATGAGGATATTCTTCTCCCTCTAATTAATACTGGGGATAAATTTATGTTTAATGCCAATTTTGAAAAAAAAAATCCCCAGTTCAGAAGGTTTTGGAGCTAAGTTTTACAAAATACATTGGAATGAGATAAAACACTCTTTATTTGAAGTTGTTAATGAATTCTTTTAGATTGAGGAACTTCTTAAATTCATAAATCATACTATTATTACTCTTGTTCCGAAGGTTAAAGTTCCAAACAGTCTTTGGTGATTATAGGCCAACTTCCTATTGTAATTTTATTTACAAAATTATTGCTACTATTCTTAGTAATAGAATGCAAATATTTTTAGAATATATAGTTTCTAATAATCAAAGTTCTTTCATTCCAGACAGGCCGATTTCAAAAATTACACTTTTATCCCATGAAATGCTTAGAAATTTTTAATCAAAACTATAAAAATTAAATGTGTATCACAAATCTTTTAACAAAATTAATAGAAACTATTTTCTGCATACGACGAATTAACTTGGATTTTGCGAAATAATCCATGCTTTAGTTAAAGAATGAATTTGCAATGTTACTTATTCCATATTAATAAATGGACCCCCTTATGGCTTCATCAAAAGTAATGGAGGTATAAGGCAATGGGATACAATCTCTCCTTATATATTTGCCATTACCATGGAGTATTTAACATTACAAATGGATAAGGAATAGTTGCTTAAAAATCTGAAACCAATCAATAATACTATTCCCTATATGCCTCATCTATTGTAAGTTGCCAGTTTACTTTTTTTTTTAAATGCAGATATTAACAATGCTAAAACAGTTGGAAATTTTTTTGAAAACAACAAAAAAGTTCATTGGGCTTCACATTAATAAAGATAAAACAAATTTTTATTTCAGTAGAAAATGTAACATAAAAGAAGATACCTTAAGTATTTAAAATTTCAAGAGGGTAATCCATCCATCAAATATTTGGGCCTCCCTTTGAGTTCTAATCGGCTAAAAGATAAGGATTGTGGAAGACTTCTTGAAATCTTTTAATTCAAAATTGGTTGTTGGTCAAATATGTTTCTATGTTAGCAGGAAGAGTAGATCTTACTCACATTATCATCATTGTTGTTGTCCTATATTGATTCAATCTCACAACATTTCAATAAAAAATGTGGAAAAAATTGAAATGATTTGTTTAAACTTTATTTGGAACGACAACTATCATAAAGTTGTGTAGGTCACTGTTACAAAAACAAATAAAACATGTGGAATTAGCATTAGAAATATCAAAGATTTAATGGAAGCCTGCAATTTAGAGTTATTTTAGAAGTTCATAGAAAGGAAATCACCGTGAGCTAAATGGATGAGAGCAAAATATGTAAAGAACAAAAACTATTGGTCATTGCCTTTGGAAAATCATTTCTCTCATACTTGGAAAAATACATTGAAATGCGAAGAGGGTGATTCCAAACTGATTGAAAAAAAAATCCAAAGATGGCAAAAATACCAGCTTCTGCTTTGACGCTTATATTAATAGAAAATCACTTATTGGGCTTTTAGATTGGAATAACCTATATCATTTTAGTGGTTCCATTCATTATTTAAGATTATACAAGAACACAAATTAAAAGTTAGCAGCATATATTTTCAACTTTATTATAAGTAAAATATCCATTGATAACAATATTTCGTAAGACAGCTGGATTTGGAAGTATCTTCAATTTTTCGTTTAAAAACACTTTGGAATATATCAAGAGTAATGAAAATAATGTAGATTGGTCCAAAACTATTTGGAAAATGCTAACTATTCAAAAATGGCATTTTGTGTTAATTTTTTAGTTATAAACAGAATGCCCATGAGAGACGGGTGCTTATAAATAGAACAATAAAGGCATCACTTCATGTCTTCTATGTAAAACAGAAGCTAAAAGTGCTAATCACCTTTTCTTTGACTACATCGACTAGACATCTTTTGTTCGTTGCTAAAAGTAGAAAGTTCAAATTCGGTTAGCAACAATCACTTCAAAATATCAGAAAATTTACCAAACACATTCAACTAAATTTCAAAACCAAAAGCAAGAAGATTAAATTCAAAAATCTTGTATTGTCCTGACTACCATAATATATTTTATTTGGAAATAAATAAATTGCAAGCTCCATCAAAACAAGGAAACAAAGTGTATCCAACTTTGGAAAAAACTGAATTAGAAATCAATATTCTAATCACGAAATTAGGCAACAATTTCAATAATCAAGATACTGGAAACTCAAATCATAATACTTGTGATCTTGACAATTACGTTGAAAGACTAGAAGAATACTTACAAAGTGGTAAAGTCTCTACTGACATATCACATGGGAGAATATTTCATTATCCTCAACATAGAGAGAAAGCTCGGTCAAAGGCTCAACCCACCAGGCTCCCTACTAATTGGCGGAGATCACCTCAATCCCGACAACAAAAACCTTGTATGTTAGGAAAGTACAACGAATATTAGATATAATTATCCCAGTAATATTCATTTAAGAATTATCAGTAATCAACTGTTATTATCTGATTTGGACAGTATTGTTAGGATTGCCTCGCATATTTTTAAGGAGGAATGACGTGTTGAAATTAATAGTCCCATATCATGGAATAAACTGAAGGAGTTGAGTAAAAATATGAGTTGGTAGGCACGTAACAATAAGGAATTCCTTTTGTCATATAGGAGTTGTGTAACAACCCGGATTTTTTACAATATGCTAAGACGAGAATCAAGGCAGAATTTAATTATAAAATATGAATCAAGGGAAATGGGCTATGCCATTGCGTTCGCCTCGGAAAAATACGCGAAATAGAGTCCGAGTTTTCGAAAATCGGAGTCCGTATGACCAAGTTATGGCCTGTCAAAGTTTTCAGAAAATTTCAAGTTCAAAAACGGTTCAAATTTGAATTCAGATTTCAAATTCAGCCAAGCAGAAGAGGCGGGAAAAATTCCCGCCACCCCCAAGTCGACTGGGGAGTCGACTTGGGAGTCGACACACCCCAGGTGGTGTCGACTGCCCAGTCGACACCCCTGTCGACTTGGGTGGTCGGCCAGTTTGGCCTGGGTGCACCTGACTTGTTCCTCAAGACATGTTTGGAGGTTTGTGACGGATTTTGAGGGCTCAGATCTATCCTAGGGTTTATCCTATGGCCTAAACTACTCCTAATCTCTATAAAAAGACCCCTAAGCCTACCCTAAACCCTCACAAATCACTCATGCCACGAAGTGCCACCAAAATCTATCTTGATCATGGCCTCTATCTCCAACTCCAAGAGCTCATGCATTCAAATCGGATCTGAATCAAAGGTGCTAGCTTGCTACATCAAACCAAGGGAGTGAATCAACATTGCTATGCAAGTTTCATGATGATTCTTCAACAATGGAGCCACCTTTCTTTGTCAAGACGATGCATGATCCTTCCCTAAGCCTCGCTATGTAAGTTCTAGCTACTTGTAGATTCTAACGGTGGTTCTAATGTGACATGGAATAAAATGCGATGAAACATAAGTATGCTAGCCTATGTGAACCTAATTTTGCCCCTTTTCTATGATCTATGACCTTGGGCTAAGTTTTAGCGACTTAATCATGTCACTCATGTTATGTTTCACCTAATTTATCTTGCAAGTTTGAATCTTTATCTATGGAATGTTAGCATGAACCTTTGGGAACCATTTGACTTGTGAAACATTGGCAAAGACTTGACTTTGGGGCTTATGCATGTAAATGAACCCAAACCCCTTATGTTATCATGCATGTTTGTGGCCAAATTCTCTTATGATATTATGCATGTTTGTGGCCAAATTCCCTTATGATACTATGCATGTTTGTGGCTAATCCCGTTGTGACATTATGCATGTTTGAGGCCAAAAACCCCTTATGATGCTATGCATATTTTGAGGCCAAACCCCTTATGATACCATGCATGCTTGTGGCCAATCCCTTTTTGATATCGTGCATGTTTTGAGGCCGATATGTAGCATAGTATCCTTACTATGTTGACCCGCTTTTACTTGGGTTGGAAACTCGATTTGGGGTAGGTTAGACGAGCGTGATTATGATATGATAATTTGACATGGGATTTCATGAAAATATGACACTCATGATACACCTAAATGTGGACGTGACATGTGGGGTAAACATGGGACGTGTAACTAGACACGTATGGGTTGTAAGTGTAACATGACACTAGACCAAACATGAAAGTGGCCAACTCGAGGTTGGGTTGAGTTTGTAGCATAAATCTACCCGGACCCGCCCGGCTTAACTAGTGGCTACAAACAATAGGACTCAATGTGAGTAGTTGGTCACATAGCACTTAAAACCCGAGGTTAGACTAGGTTGTGGTGTAAATCTACCCGGACCCGCCCGGCTTAACTAGTAACCACAATAAGGTCTAATGTGAGAGGTTAAAAGTGCATTAATGTAATTAATGCCACATGATAAGGTTAAGTAAATTTGATTAATGACACTTAACCGATATGACATGAATGGGTAGGTTAAGTTAAACCGGACTTGATCTCTTAATGACACTTAACCATATAAGACAATTAAGGGATGGGGTTAAGTAATTTACACTTAACTAATCCGACTTGGTAATTAGATGGGGTTAAGTCACTTAGACTTAACTAATCTAAACACGGTAATTAGATGGGGTTAAGTAACCCACACTTAACTAATCTAAACACGGTAATTAGATGGGGTTAAGTAACCTACACTTAACTAATCTAAACACGGTAATTCGATGGGGTTAAGTTAAACACTTAACCAATCTAAACTTGGTAATTCAATGAGGTTAAGTGACCAATACTTAACCAACTTAACATGATAATTTAATGGGGTTAAGTAACTTATACTTAACCGATTATACACGATGATTTGATGAGGTTAAGTAACCTATACTTAACCAATCTAATATGCGGACCCGATAGGGTTAAGTCACAAGACCTTTTAAATAAACTTAACCATTGTAATACGATTAGTGGATGGGGTTAAGCTAACCCATACTTAACCAATCCGACTCGATAATCTGATGGGATTAAGATAATCTATGCTTAATCAATCTAACACGATAATCTGATAAGGTTAAGATAAACAAGTACTTAACCAATTTGACTTGAGGATTGAATAGGGTTAAGTCATGAGCTTCTTGGTATACTTAACCGACTTGTAGGGCTAGGTCTTGGACTTGTATACTTAGCCAAACCTTGACATGATTCGTAGGCAGGTTAAGTCATGAACTTAAACGACAATACTTAACCCATTAGACAAAACCCTAGTTCAGGGGACTAGGTGGAAAGCCGGGATTAAGAAGGATAACGGGAAAAGAAGCTAAGTGGTAAACCTTAGTTAAGGATAACTAAGTAATAATTCTTAGCCAAGGACATGGGACTAGTTCATAAATAGATGAGTAACCTGATACGGCAGGTCATCGCTTAGTATACGAGGAGGAGCAATTTATACGACTTGGATAAAAAGCTCCAGCGAGTTGGGTGACGAAGCAGTAGCTTCGGGGGACGTGAGGGTACTCTTGGTATCCCTCTGTGAGGTGGCAGATGGTCCATGAAACCTGGCCTCACAGAGGTTAAGGTCTGCGGTAGAAGAGCTAAGAGTATGCCTTGGTTGCTATGCGAGCGACCTAAAGACTGGGATGGATTAGCATGGAGTCGACGATACTTGTTTTTGCCCTGGATAGCACGTCGCCGACTACCTACCATCTTTAGTCAATCATGTACGAACGAAAAGGCAGAGAACTCCCAACAGACCATGTTCTTGCTATCGAGTCATGGGTGAGGTTGGCCAATAGGAAAGTGGGGCATAGTGGGGCCGGGATGTAGTTCTCATACATGATTTTTCTTGGATTGCCTTTCAGTAGTTGAGGGAGGGGTCACGTGGGACCATAGCCACGGATACAAAAACAACCTTGATATCTGCATCAGCAGACGACTTAAAGCTCCCGACCGAGTTCCGTATTTCTCGATTTGCCCTGGCACGGAACTCGGGTGGCACATTGAGATACATGTGCGTCTAGACATGGAAAACGATTCACGATACATACGTGGGATAAAGGGCGTGGTTGACGGGTGGCATAATCCCTAGTGGCCCTAGGTGGCTTGAACCCAAACCGAGACATGGAAACGTTCATTAGGTAGCATAATCCCTAGTGGTCCTAGGTGGCATAAATCCTAAGTGAACACGCGACAGTTCATGGTAAGAAAACATAACCAGATCAAGGGTAGCAGTCCAAAACAACTTCAAGGATAAAAAGGTACTATGTTGAGATGGTATAAATTTACATGGGAAAGCCTATACGGCCTACGGCAAAGGACTGAACTTATACATGGAAAGAAACATACGAGTTGGGAAAACCTAGATATGCTATATATTAGGTTGACATGGGCCATTACATGATATTGGGCAAGGGACATTCATAGTTAACACATGACGCGGATTGGGATACTAGTACGAGAGGTGCAGAGCAAATATACATGATAAATTCCTTGGGATGTTATACATGATAGATACCGTGGGATGTTATACATGATAGATACCTCGGGATAGTATACTTGATAGAAACCTGACGATGCGGTACCTTGATTTATCTTGACACCGTAGTTTATCATGATACCTTAGTTTATCTTGCTACAGTAGTTCATCAGGTTATCTTGGTTTAGCTTATCTATCTTGTCGTTATCCTTATGTTTACTTTCAGTTTGTGCATGTCATGTTACCTTTACCTGTTTTTATACTGGAAGTAGATAGGACTTACCAGTCTTTATGACTGACCCCGTTTTGTTTCGCCTCTTTGTCTTCCGTTCCCCCCCTAGGTTTTTCAGGGAGGAAATGCTGTTGTTTAGTTCGGACCTCTTATGCTTGAAGGTCATCATGTATGGCTTGGTTTTCTCTTGGCTATGGCTGCTTCACCGCTTTATTTTGGGGAATAATTTATGAAAAGGTTTTATGCTTCTTTACTAGTGCAAGACAGGTTTTGATGTATTCTGATGTAAAAGGCTTTAGACCTTAGTTTATAAGGTAATGAAATTTGTTTTACTTCCGCTGTTTTAAATATGTTCTGTCTTGTAATATTTCTGTGCATGCTTACCTCGATAATACTTCACCAAACCTAGTGCATTCCCTTTGTGAGTGACCCTAGCGGAGGTGGGGTGTTACATTTGTTATCAGAGCAGAAGGTTACCAGACTGGGCAAAAGTTTTTAAAACCTTCTAAAAACTATTTGAGAAACTGTTTACAAAGAAGCATTTTTCAAGAAAAGTTTTTAAAGGCTATTCCCCAAAAGCCATTAGCACTATCCTTTGTTTCTTTGATTGAACCTCTTTTCCTTTCTTTCCTCCATCTGTAGTCACAGTAGTTTTAACTGCGACTAATCCTTGTCTAGCTATGTAAGTGTTTTCCCGTGCGATGGAGGAAGTTCTCGAGAGACCTGTTACCGAAGTTATAAGAAGGGATAATAAGAGCAAGGATAAAGGACACGAGCTTAGGAATAAACAACTTGTTGGTATGGCTTGATCCACGAAGGAAGACAAGGACAAGATCAACGAGAGGGCAATTGTATGCTCTCACTCCTAGCGTACCTAAGAGGGATGGTATCGTTTCTATTAAAGGTTTAGCCTTTCTTTTCTATCATCCCGTCTAGACTTTGTTTTGATCATCGCATCATTTAAGTCTGCCTCGATAGTTAAGTCTCTGCACCTTAGTACTAGCATGGTAGAAGATCCCACTTTAGTCCCAAAATCTGGTTGGAGAGTCGGTCCATTTATTCATGACTTGTTTGGATTTGAAAATGTCTATGCCAAGTGTTGAGATTGGAAGCAATGCTTCTATTGTTGAGCTATGGATGGATTCTAGGGATGAAGTGGTGATCCAGTAATGGATGCCATTCTCGGTTTTGAAAGGAGGATAGTTAAACTCTTAACTTGCCTTGGTAATACCCTCGAAGTCTCGTGTAACCTTTTGGGTTCTGTCATGGTTAGTTACCTAGAATCTCTTGATGCATTTATCAGAAACCTCTGATCCAATCGAGTAACGTTCGCCGATAAGGCGGATGGTTCATTCCGCTTAAGCAGGGGTATAGGAATCACCCTAGTAAGTGCACGGGGTAACACGGATTAGCATCGGTAAACGAGATCCAGAATTCACTAGTGAATTTTGGAGAGCTTGCATGAGTACACAAATATGTTGAGCCGAGCATACTAGGGAAAGAATAAGTGAAAATGAAACGAGAGGCGACAGTTAAATGAGTTCCAACTCATACCTTGGAAATAGGAATCAAGGAGCTACGAAATCATGAAGTCAAAGGCGGTCAAGGCACAATGGAGTTAAGCTCATGGAAATGCGGCTTAGACGCGCGCGTCATGTCTCTTTTTAAGAGTATATCGTTGATCCCCGGTTCACCTGTAGAGCTTACTCGCATGCTATCGCTTGGTGGATATCCTCTCGGTCCTGTTTCTGTTACAAACCCCGTAAGGAGTTTGTCCTGTTTATCTCCTCGATCTTATCTTGGGAAACTTAGATAGAACTCTATGGATGTAAACATGTATTTGAAACATGTTATGATTGATATGGTTGCAAGTGGTTGCTCGTGGATGCGCGAATACACGTTAGATACTAGATCGACGCACTCACACTTTGCATTGCATATGCACGAGTATTTATAATTATTTGAAAGTTAATGTGTTGACATGCGGATGTTGCATATGGATGAATGTTTGTGCACGCATATAGTGTATATATGACTAGGACTATTTGCATACATGTTGGACTCATGGCACTAAACATATTTTGCATTAGAAAGATCATGCAGGCCTGATCATTAGCATTAGCTAAGGAGCATATACACACACGTTTTGCATATGTTCATATGGCATTAGAAATCGTCTAAGGACAATGGTTGCCTGTGGATGATGTTTTGAGTAAATGGATGATGGATGGTAGGATACGTTCTTCCTAACTTGGAGATTTCGGGGACGAAATCCTTTAAGTTGGGGAGGATGTAACAACCTGGATTTTTTACAACATGCTAAGACGAGAATCAAGGCAGAATTTAATTATAAAATCTGAATCAAGGGAAATGGGCTATGCCATTGCGTTCGTCTCGGAAAAATACGCGAAATATAGTCCGAGTTTTTGAAAATCGGAGTCCGTATGACCAATTTATGGCCCGTCAAAGTTTTCAGAAAATTTCAAGTTCAAAAACGGTTCAAATTTGAATTCTGATATCAAATTCAGCCAAGTAGAAGAGGCGGGAAAAATTCCCGCCACCCCCAAGTCGACTGGGGAGTCGACTTGGGAGTCGACACACCCCAGGTGGTGTCGACTGCCCAGTCGACACCCCTGTCGACTTGGGTGGTCGGCCAGTTTGGCCTGGGTGCACCTGACTTGTTCCTCAAGACATGTTTGGAGGTTTGTGACGGATTTTGAGGGCTCAGATCTATCCTAGGGTTTATCCTATGGCCTAAACTACTCCTAATCTCTATAAAAAGACCCCTAAGCCTACCCTAAACCCTCACAAATCACTCATGCCACGAAGTGCCGCCAAAATCTATCTTGATCATGGCCTCTATCTCCAACTCCAAGAGCTCATGCATTCAAATCGGATCTGAATCAAAGGTGCTAGCTTGCTACATCAAACCAAGGGAGTGAATCAACGTTGCTATGCAAGTTTCATGACGATTCTTCAACAAAGGAGCCACCTTTCTTCATCAAGACGATGCATGATCCTTCCCTAAGCCTCGCTATGTAAGTTTTAGCTACTTGTAGATTCTAACGGTGGTTCTAATGTGACATGGAATAAAATGCGATGAAACATAAGTATGCTAGCCTATGTGAACCTAATTTTTCCCCTTTTCTATGATCTATGACCTTGGGCTAAGTTTTAGCGACTTAATCATGTCACTCATGTTATGTTTCACCTAGTTTATCTTGCAAGTTTGAATCTTTATCTATGGAATGTTAGCATGAACCTTTGGGAACCATTTGACTTGTGAAACATTGGCAAAGACTTGACTTTGGGGCTTATGCATGTAAATGAACCCAAACCCCTTATGTTATCATGCATGTTTGTGGCCAAATTCTCTTATGATATTATGCATGTTTGTGGCCAAATTCCCTTATGATACTATGCATGTTTGTGGCTAATCCCGTTGTGACATTATGCATGTTTGAGGCCAAAAACCCCTTATGATGCTATGCATATTTTAAGGCCAAACCCCTTATGATACCATGCATGTTTGTGGCCAATCCCTTTTTGATATCGTGCATGTTTTGAGGCCGATATGTAGCATAGTATCCTTACTATGTTGACCCGCTTTTACTTGGGTTGGAAACACGATTTGGGGTAGGTTAGACGAGCGTGATTATGATATGATAATTTGACATGGGATTTCATGAAAATATGACACTCATGATACACCTAAATGTGGACGTGACATGTGGGGTAAACATGGGACGTGAAACTAGACACGTATGGGTTGTAAGTGTAACATGACACTAGACCAAACATGAAAGTGGCCAACTCGAGGTTGGGTTGAGTTTGTAGCATAAATCTACCCGGACCCGCCCGGCTTAACTAGTGGCTACAAACAATAGGACTCAATGTGAGTAGTTGGTCACATAGCACTTAAAACCCGAGGTTAGACTAGGTTGTGGTGTAAATCTACCCGGACCCGCCCGGCTTAACTAGTAACCACAACAAGGTCTAATGTGAGAGGTTAAAAGTGCATTAATGTAATTAATGCCACATGATAAGGTTAAGTAAATTTGATTAATGACACTTAACCGATATGACATGAATGGGTAGGTTAAGTTAAACTGGACTTGATCTCTTAATGACACTTAACCATATAAGACAATTAAGGGATGGGGTTAAGTAATTTACACTTAACTAATCTGACTTGGTAATTAGATGGGGTTAAGTCACTTAGACTTAACTAATCTAAACACGGTAATTAGATGGGGTTAAGTAACCTACACTTAACTAATCTAAACACGGTAATTAGATGGGGTTAAGTAACCTACACTTAACTAATCTAAACACGGTAATTCGATGGGGTTAAGTTAAACACTTAACCAATCTAAACTTGGTAATTCAATGAGGTTAAGTGACCAATACTTAACCAACTTAACATGATAATTTAATGGGGTTAAGTAACTTATACTTAACCGATTATACACGATGATTTGATGAGGTTAAGTAACCTATACTTAACCAATCTAATATGCGGACCCGATAGGGTTAAGTCACAAGACCTTTTAAATAAACTTAACCATTGTAATACGATTAGTGGATGGGGTTAAGCTAACCCATACTTAACCAATCCGACTCGATAATCTGATGGGATTAAGATAATCTATGCTTAATCAATCTAACACGATAATCTGATAAGGTTAAGATAAACAAGTACTTAACCAATTTGACTTGAGGATTGAATAGGGTTAAGTCATGAGCTTCTTGGTATACTTAACCGACTTGTAGGGCTAGGTCTTGGACTTGTATACTTAGCCAAACCTTGACATGATTCGTAGGCAGGTTAAGTCATGAACTTAAACGACAATACTTAACCCATTAGACAAAACCCTAGTTCAGAGGACTAGGTGGAAAGCCGGGATTAAGAAGGATAACGGGAAAAGAAGCTAAGTGGTAAACCTTAGTTAAGGATAACTAAGTAATAATTCTTAGCCAAGGACATGGGACTAGTTCATAAATAGATGAGTAACCTGATACGGTAGGTCATCGCTTAGTATACGAGGAGGAGCAATTTATCTGACTTGGATAAAAAACTCCAGCGAGTTGGGCGATGAAGCAGTAGCTTCGGGGGACGTGAGGGTACTCTTGGTATCCCTCTGTGAGGTGGCAGATGGTCCATGAAACCTGGCCTCACAAAGGTTAAGGTCTGCGGTAGAAGAGCCAAGAGAATGCCTTGGTTGCTATGCGAGCGACCTAAAGACTGGGATGGATTAGCGTGGAGTCGACGATACTTGTTTTTGCCCTGGATAGCACGTCGCCGACTACCTACCATCTTTAGTCAATCGTGTACGAACGGAAAGGCAGAGAACTCCCAACAGACCATGTTCTTGCTATCGAGTCATGGGCGAGGTTGTCCAATAGGAAAGTGGGGCATAGTGGGGCCGGGATGTAGTTCTCATGCATGATTTTTCTTGGATTGCCTTTCAGTAGTTGAGGGAGGGGTCACGTGGGACCATAGCGATGGATACAAAAACAGACCTTGATATCTGCATCAACAGACGACTTAAAGCTCCCGACCGAGTTCTGTATTTCTCGATTTGCCCTGGCACAGAACTCGGGTGGCACATTGAGATACATGTGTGTCTAGACATGGAAAATGATTCACGATATATACGTGGGATAAAGGGCGTGGTTGACAGGTGGCATAATCCCTAGTGGCCCTAGGTGGCTTGAACCCAAACCGAGACACGGAAACGTTCATTAGGTAGCATAATCCCTAGACGTCCTAGGTGGCATAAATCCTAAGTGAACACGCGACAGTTCATGGTAAGAAAACATAACCAGATCAAGGGTAGCAGTCCAAAACAACATCAAGGATAAAAAGGTACTACGTTGAGATGGTATAGATTTACATGGGAAAGCCCGTACGGCCTACGGCAAAGGACTGAACTTATACATGGAAAGAAACATACGAGTTGGGAAAACCTAGATATGCTATATATTAGGTTGACATGGGCCATTACATGACATTGGGCAAGAGACATTCATAGTTAACACATGACGCGGGTTGGGATACTAGTACGAGAGGTGCAGAGAAAATATACATGATAAATGCCTTGGGATGTTATACATGTTAGATACCGTGGGATGTTATACATGATAGAAACCGTGGGATGTTATACATGATAGATACCTGACGATGCGGTACCTTGATTTATCTTGACACCGTAGTTTATCATGATACCTTAGTTTATCTTGCTACAGTAGTTCATCCGGTTATCTTGGTTTAGCTTATCTATCTTGTCGTTATCCTTATGTTTACTTTCAGTTTATGCATGTCATGTTACCTTTACCTGTTTTTATACTGGAAGTAGATAGGACTTACCAGTCTTTATGACTGACCCTGTTTTGTTTCGCCTCTTTGTCTTCCGTTCCCCCCCCCCCCCCAGGTTTTTCAGGGAGGAAATGTTGTTGTTTAGTTCGGACCTCTTATGCTTGAAGGTCATCATGTATGGCTTGGTTTTCTCTTGGCTATGGCTGCTTCACCGCTTTATTTTGGGGAATACTTTATGAAAAGGTTTTATGCTTCTTTACTAGTGCAAGACAGGTTTTGATGTATTCTGATGTAAAAGGCTTTAGACCTTATTTTATAAGGTAATGAAATTTGTTTTACTTCCGCTGTTTTAAATATGTTCTGTCTTGTAATATTTCTGTGCATGCTTACCTCGATAATACTTCACCAAACCTAGTGCATTCCCTTTGTGAGTGACCCTAGCGGAGGTGGGGTGTTACAAGTTGTGTGTCGGCTCATATGCGTGCAAGGAAGGAGACTTTGTTCCGGCCGTCGTTACATAACAGTGGTATCAGAGCCGAAGGTTCGGACTGGGCAATGCTGACAAGGCAGTGCTCTCAAAAGATACTTGTAGGATGCGAGTCAAGGGGGAGACTGTTAGGATTGTCTTGCATGTTTTTAAGGAGGAATGACGTTGGAATTAATAGTCCCACATCATGAAATAAATTGAAGTAGTTGAGTACAAATATGAGTTGGTAGGCACGTAACAACAGGGATTCCTTTTGTTATACGGGAGTTGCGTGCCAGCTCATATGCGTGCAAGGAAGGGGGGCTTTGTTCCGACCGTTGATACATAACAAGTATAAGCGATCTCTCGCTCAACAATGTTCTCGATGAGCCAGATCTGCATTTCAGATATGCAAATTTTCAATTATGTCTCAACAGTTGAAGAATTAACTCGAGATATTACAAAAATATGCTGAATAATAAGATCTATCACTGGAATAGAGAATAAATTAAAGTAGTAAATCTATCGAGTTAGATGAGCTTCCTGATTATTACAGCAACAAATTGAAGCTTCCTAGTATAATTCACGATAACTTAACCATATCTGCATAATTACATCATCAGTCGATGATTTTATCGGATCATAATAGAGTGACAAACCATCAAAAAGCCTCGATTGGAGCTTTAAAAAGCATTTAGATCTCTCCACTTGCTACTAATACCAAGCAAGTGCTTGAAGATTAATAGAAGGCAAAGAGATTATGGAAGCCTCCATGATTTTCTCGATGAAGAGTACTGAAGCACTCGTCATTATTACAGATCTGCTTTGTAGGACTGCACAAAGTATGGGTTGGGTCGGGTTAGACCAAATACTTCATCCGATATGCATAGGTATGTGCTTAAGGTAGTTCAACCCACATCCGATCCTATATGAGGTTGGATATGGGTTGGGTTCAAGTATGAGTTGGGTTGGGTTTAATATGGTTGGGTTGGACTGCTTGAATATAATAAAAAAATGAGAATATGAGAGAATTTTTACAAAAAATAATATTAAAATATTCAGCATAATATATCAGATCTTTGCTAGAATAATGAATTTAAAATAACTAATTCATTATAAGATATATTTTATCAAAACTTCATTGTAAAACACATCGTATGAAATTAATTCACCATATAGAAGAACAAGTATTTTCATCTTAAAATATGTTAAAATGCTCTTTAAAATACATTTACCAAATTCTATCTAGCTTGGATTGACATAAAATACGTTTTTTTGTATATTTACTATAGAATACATGAACATTATTCTAGAATTACACTATTCTAATTTTAAGTAGGCTGGTATTAAATTAGTTTTTTAATATAGGGTTGGGTCGGGTTAGAATAAGGTTGGGTCGAACAAAATATCAAGCCCGACCCATATATAGTATGGGTTACAAATTGTAACCCATATCCTACCCGAACAAGGATGGGTTAGGTTGAGTTTATGTGGGTTGGGTCGGGTTAGTAAGTTGGATCGGAGTGGATATAGGTTGTGTGCAGCCCTACTGCTTTGCATAAGATAGGCCAATTCTATTCAAACCTCATTTTCTCTTTTTCCATCCCACTATTTTATAAATTTTTAGATTTTCCAAAATTGCTCATATCTCTAAACAACAGTGAAACATGATTAAAGAAATAACCACGTTTTAAGCTTTAGCAGAACGATATATTTGTAAAAACATAGTGCAGTCCAAGCGAGGTTCTAAAAAAACCTAGTATGAACCGAGCGAGGTTTGCATATTAACCTAGTTCAGGTCGAGCGAGGTCTGTTTAATAACCTACTCCGGACTGAACGAGGTTGATAAACAAACAACGTCCATTATGAATGTGATTTAGAAAAATTAAGGGTGATTTTGGAATAAATTGGGATTAAAGGGTAGAAGTGAGATGTACCGGTTTTTTAAAATTAAATGGGGTGTGAAAGGAGGAAACGAGGTGGAAATAGAACCAGTCTGAGATAAGTTGCAGTTAGTGTTTTTCCCTCATTTTATTTGTTTCGGGTTTTATCCCATTTTATTATATTGTTCGGGTCTCATTTTCTTTTTTTTTAATCGAAGGGGATATAGGCCTTATTTGGATTGTTTATTTGTTTCAAAAAAAAAAAAAAAAAAAAAAATAGCGATGGTAAATAATTTTGTGCAGCTAATATGCATAAAATATAAATCACTGATATAATAAAACAGAAAATTTACATCATTTATTATGCTAAAATATACATAAATTTACCTATAATTTTTAATAAAAACCAAATGGATAAATTTTGACTCCATCGCATCCGCTTTTTCGTATATTTTATATTTATTTGTTTTTTCAAAATGAATTCGGAAGAATTTCAATTTTTCAATATTCATGGACAGTTCTAAACATAACCTGAGTTAAATGAATATGGTCGTCATCACATCATCAAGGTTAATCAAACAGGCGGTGTAGAAACTACAAAAACATACAAATTAAGTTTCTCCTGAACACCGACGATCAGTAATAACCATAACAAAACAATTTTGCCATCTTCTTCAAATGTATTTTCTCTTCCCTCATCTTTTTTGTCTACTCCAAAATATCAACGGACAAGTGTCAACTCTACCAATTCAACATCTATCATAACAAGATTATATATGAACTATCCCACGTACCTTCAGATCATTTCCGTTCTTCATGGCAAGAATTCCCAAACCTTCAGTTCTTTCCGACGCCAGAGTTCTTATAGCCATGGCTACCCTCGCAATCTTCCTCTTTTTAACATTCTATTCCATCTTCATGTCAAGAACCGTTGTCAAATTCAACTCCAATGTTGATATGAAAGACAATACATTTTACGATGATCCATCGCTCTCTTACACAATCACAAAGCCTACATCAATGAAAAACTGGGATGAAAAACGTGCACTTTGGTTAAAACGCCACCCTTCTCTTTCTAGCAAATCGAATCGGATCTTGATGGTTTCAGGATCCCTACCCGGCCCATGCAGTAGCCCCACAGGTGACTATCTTTACCTTAACTTTTAATGTGCACTTATAGAGGATTTACTATGTTTCAGAGTTATGCAGGTGACCATCTGCTACTGAGGTTTCTGAAAAATAAGATGGACTACTGTCGTATTCATGGCATTGATTTCTTTTACAATACGGCGCTTCTTGAACCAAGAATGTTTGGATTCTGGGCAAAAATTCCGGCCGTAAGAGCTGCTATGATTGCACACCCGGAGGCTGAGTGGATATATTGGGTTGATTCTGATGCAGCGTTTACCGATATGGACTTTGAGCTACCCATTCATAGTTATAGCAATTATAATCTGATACTGCATGGTTGGCCTGAACAGTTGTATGAAGCAAAGAGTTGGACCTGTTTAAATGCAGGTATTCAATTTCTCTATTCTATTCTTCTAAATATAATTCAGTTTTCTGAATTTGAATGGTATAATTAACTAAATTCACAACTGGAAAGAATATAAACGAAAATAAAAAGTGTAATTTTAAGAGGTTTTGTATTCTGCTTTTTGATATTTTGATTTGGGTACTATTAACTGCCAATTTTAATTTTGTAAATAAAAGAAGGGCCGGTTCCTAATTTCTACATGATATATAAATCCCTATGTAATACTTCTTTTATGTTCCCACTTCAACATTTAATTCTAAAGAAGAAACCTAGAATTAACCACAATTGATCTCCAGTTATTAATTACTAATCAGCAAAAAATTATCATCCTGTTCTTAGTATTTGTAGCAAACATGGATTTTGATAAGAAGGATGATGATGATGAAATTAAATCATCTCATGTAGAATCGAATAAGCCCATATTTTCAATTCTACAAATTAGTGTAATTTTTGTGCATATTAGTCTACATATTATTTGTTTACTAATTTATGATTATTGTAAAGATTGATTTAAATAAGCAAGTATTTTTTTCATTAATTTATGGATCACGATTAATGTTTTTTTTTTTTTTCAAAAAATGGTGGATGTTGAACAGATAGAGAGAATGCAACATGAGGTCTCTTTTTCAGTTTTTGTTTTTATTTTTTCGTTCTTTTTGAAGTGGGCAATGAACCTGGAATTACTGGGTAAGAATGGACAACATTAACATGCAGGTAATAGGGAGGATAAAATGACTGGACCACATAGTTATTGAGGTAGGAATTGAGCTGGTTACAAAGCTAGAATATTATAAGCTTTGACATACTTAAAATTCATTCAATTACATATGCAGGCCCATAAATTTAGAATGCACATATTCATAAATATCAAATCATGCATCTTTTGTACCAAATTTGATAACATAGATATACTTTCAATTTTAAATCCTCACTTTTGAATTTCACATTGAAAACCTTGATAGGTATCTTCCTGATGAGAAATTGTCAATGGTCGATTGATTTCATCGACAGATGGACGAAAATGAGTCCAATATCGGAAGAATACGAAAAGTGGGGAAAAATCCAAACCGACATTTTCAAAAACAAAGAGTTGGCTGACTCTGATGACCAAACTGGAATTGCCTACATGTTGCTAATGGAAAATGAGAAATGGGCAGATAAGGTATATCTAGAAAACAAGTTCTATTTCGAGGGTTTCTGGATGGATCTTGTCGATAAACTCGATAATATTGAAGAAATATATTTGAATATAAAAAAAAAGTACAAAGTATTAAGGAGAAGGAAGGCAGAGAAGGACATGATTGCATATGGAAAAATGATGGAAGATGCTTTACGAAATGAAGGAGGTGAAGGAGGGCCGAATGGATGGAGAAGGCCATTTATAACACATTTTACCGGTTGTCAGCCTTGCAATGGTAAGCATAACAAGGAGTATTCGGCTGATATTTGTTATAAGAGTATGCAGAAAGTACTTAACTTTGCTGATAATCAAGTGTTGAGAGCTTATGGGTTTAGACATGAAAGGCTGATCAATTCTAGTATGGTTCAACCTTTGCCGTTTGATTTTCCTGTTAGTTCAGCCTTCTAATTAGCGAGGTTAAACATTTGTATATAGTATGTATTATTGATATGCTTGGCTGCCCCCCCCCCCCCCCCCCCCCCAAACCCCCAAACTCAAAAAAAAAAAAAAAAAAAAAAAAGCGAACATGCCTTTTTTTTCTCAACAATAAATAGATGCTCTAATTACTTCAATAAGCGTATACAACTTTTATAGAAGAAGTGACCCAAACAAGTGTAGGAACACTACGCCATAGATGGCCTACGGCAATCCCAAAGAAATGATGCGGTAGGTGCCAAAAAGTGTTGGTATAGACAAAAAATGATCTGTGGCAACATTTTTTGGGGTTGCCTTTTGCCGCGTTGTCTTAGAGTTAAATGCAACACATTTGCGACCCTAAGGCAACACCATCACAGGTGTTACCATATATACTAAATTTACAAAAATGTGGGGTTCACTAAAATCTGTAACCCGGGTTTACGGAATCCTGTTGTGGTTGTTGCCCGGGTTCACGAAATCATGTTGTGGGACCCACATGCATTAATCTATGCAACATTTTGGCCATTCAATGGCAACACCATATCATAACAATGACAACAGTTCACATTACATACAGCAACATTAAATCACATACTGCAACATTACAGAATTTAACATCACACTGATCAATTAAACTACTGAGGATTCACAAGCGACACAAATATTAGTACTTAAACATACTTACAAACGTAGCCAGAAAAATCATGTTCACAGAGCATACTTACAAACACAGCTAGTACGTACTAAATATCAATTCAAGTTCATTGTAGTTGCGCACAAAGATCCCCAATATCATGACTAAGAGCGCGAGCCTCCACTACGTTCACTGCTTTCAGTTTCAGTGCCTTCACTGCGAACTGTCGCACAAATATCCCCAATATCAATGTGCATGTGCGGGTTTGCTTCACCCAATTTCTTCAGCATCCTTGTCAAGTTCTCCTGAATTTTTTCATCCACGTTTGCATCAAATTCACTTTGGACCATCTTGTTCACCTTTACTTCGACTTCGTCGGCTATATCTTCCCTTATCTTCGTTGCCAGCTCCTGTATGTATGTGCCTGCTGTTGGAGCAGCTTTTGAAACTTTTGGAGACTTGGTGTGCCGTCCTATAAGCCATGATGGACCGTACGACTTTCCATCAAACCAAGTTCATGAACAATTCTGTAACACCCCACACCCGCTACGGTCACTCACTAAGGGAATGCCATAACATCGGTGGAGTATTTTAAGTGAATATAGAACAGAAAAATTACAACAAGACAGATATAAGTAATACTTGAGAATTTAAAACATCATTTCATTGCAGCGGAAAGTAAAACATGTTTGGTTACACCAAAACCATAAACAAGAGTCAAGTACATAATATCCATCCTGATAAAACAAAAGTACATAATCCCACTACATAACTTAATAGCCATAATAGAAAAGATAAACTGAGCTTTACATCCACGGTCCAAGCCCCAAAAGATAGATAAAGCAGTCTGATCAAAGCCCACTAGTGCTAGGCCCACTCTGAAAACCTGAGGGTTGGGAAAAAAGATAAAAACAACGGGGTCAGACATAAGTCTGAGCGAGTCCTATAACTTTAACAATACAATCATTAAAGTAACCAGAGTAAGACATAAGCTTGATATACGGTAACGACTGGGGATAAATGGCTACACTAAGCAGCCAACTAGACTTAGGATGTACTAAGATAACCGTAAAGACGCATTTACCCACCCAAGGATAATTACTACACTGCACCACACCAGTTCTACCCACCCAAGAGTAATTCCTACTTAAGGTTGATCCCACTAAGTGTACTTAGTAATTTTTAATAGTAGTTTCGTGTACCCCTAGCTGACTACATAGGTGCCGTCTGCCCCTATCTCCACTAGGTGTACCCACTACTCCCCAAGCGATCGGCTCCCTAACGTAGATACCCGTGCTGGCCCCACAGTGGAGTGTATCATTCCCCAAAGTGGCAACCTGATAATATCAACGGTGCACGGCTTATACCTACACGATGCAACAACGTCTTACTTACCAGCCCGGGTCCACACACGCATATGAAACCCGTTGGACTTGCGTTGCCACCGCTACCCCGTTTGGGCCTCTTACAGTCAAGCCCAGTACGCGTGTTCCGTCCTCGACATGGGTCGAGCCCAATAAGATACATATGGGTTACTGGTTGAAATGGGCCCCCACAAGCTACTACTTAAGCTTGTCATTTTATCTAGTGCATCCCACTTAACCCCCTTTTTATAATCATGTCCACTTACATGTTAAGGTTTGGTTAAGTCATCTAATCATATTTCAATTGCCACTCAAGGCCCCCACAAGCTACTACTTAAGCTTGTCATTTCTAGTGAATCTCACTTAACCCTTTAACCATGTCCACTTACATGTTATAAATTTTGGTTAAGTCTTTTAATCATATTTTAATTGCCACTCAAGGCACCCACTAGATTTCCACATGCCACCCAAGGCACTTACTTGATTCCCACATGCCACCCAAGGCACTTACTTAACCCTTTAATCATGTTTAATTACATGTTCCACTTTGGTTAAGTATTCTAATCGTATTTTCTATTGCCACCCAAGGCAACCCACTAGTTTCCTCATGCCACCCAAGGCACCCCCACTAGTTACTACATGCCACCCAAGGCACCCACTTAACCCCTCATGGCCCACTACATGCTAATTTGGTTAAGTGTTTCTTAATTAATTAAGATCGTAACCTTTGTAAAGACCTCTCACATTAGACTGTCTTTTATGGCAGCTGGATATGCCGGTTGGTTCCGGGCAGGCTTACACCATAACAGAGTCTAACCTCGTGTCTTTACACTTGTCACGTATTTAGTTTATGACTAAGACCTCTCACATTGGGCCAATCATTTGTAGCCGCTGGATTTGCCGGTCGGTTCCGGGCAGTTTTATGCTACAAAAGGGTCCAACCTCGTTTCTTAGTTGATTAATTACACCTAATTAATCACCCCCATAATTTGTATTAATTATCCCTAATTAATTACAAATATTTAAGAATATGGGTAGACCTAACTCAATAGGTAAATTCCCAATTCCATAATATGGGTAGACCTAACTTAATAGGTAAATTCCCAATTATGTCCATCCACTTTATGGTATGTTTAATCATACCAACTTCACACAATTTTATGTGTTCATTAATTTTTACCCCATCGTCCCCACGTAAATACGTTAACATGACATACTTTAAAAGAGGAGATTCATCATACACACAATGGGTTCAACTTAGCATATCATTAGCATTATCATGGGTTTAAAAGGTGTCAACTTGCATACATGACCATAAACCCAACTTGCATAAATAACCAACCCAATCTTGCATGAATCACATATGTCATAAAGATGGTAACTTGCATAAATGTTCATGTCATAGACCTATCATAAAGGTGTCAACTTGCATACATGTCATAGGTCTAAAAGGGATGAACTTGCACATGTACTTATGTCATACAAAGGTAAACTCGCATATGTTATGCATATCACTAATCCAAACAACTTGCATAGATTATGCATATTATAGATCCAAACTCATAGGTTAAACTTGCATGTCATGTCACTTATTTCACACATGATTCTAGCATAAAACCAAGCATTTAACTTGCATAAAACCACATACTTAGCATGCATAAAACCAAACACTTAGCATGCATAAAACCAAACACTTAGTATGCATAAAAACCACCACTTAACATGCATAAACCCAAACACTTAACTTGCATAAACATAGTGTCATCATGAATAAGTGTTAAACATAGTGATTAGCAAACTAGCATCATAACATATGACCTAAAACCCATTGATCCGCAAGCAAAACCATATGATCTCATCATATCTCATCTACTTAGTTTAGCAATTGGTTATTAAAGTGATAGAAACTCACAAACTCAAAGATTAGCTCCTTAGATAGTTGCTAGAGTTGAAATAGAGGTGGATTAGTAGTTGATTAGCTTGCCATCCTCTTCTCTAATTAGTGGAGGCTCCTTCTAAGTTGCATTTTGGCGGCATGATGGCATAGATTCTATTTTTAGTATGGATTAGGGTAGTCTTAGGGTGTATTTATAGGATTAGGTTGTGTTTTAGACCCTTAGATTAACCCTAGGTTAGTTTAGGTCCGTCAGATTTCGTCCCAAGCCCTCCAACCCAGCCCAAAACTCAACCAGGTGCACCCAGGCCAGAATCAGCCGACAGGGCAAGTCGACAGCCCTGTCGACTGCCAAGTCGACAGGCATGTCGACAGGCAAGTCGACAGCCCTGTCGACAGCCAAGTCGACTTGGCTGGGCGGGAGTTTTCCCGCCTGGCCCCCATTTCCGCATGTTTCGAAATTCAAATTTCTCGAAAACTTCTTTGGGCCTTAACCGGGTCATACGAACTCCGATTTACAAAATTTCGGACTCTATTTCGCGTATTTTTCCGAGACGAACACAATGACGTAACCCGTTTCCCCTGATTCTCACATATGAGATTATTAATTCAGTAATTAGTGAATATCAGTGTTAACTGAAATTCGGGGTGTTACATTATCCCCTCCTTAAAGGATTTCGTCCCCGAAATCTCAAAGTTAAGGAGAATGCATATCCTACCTTCCAAACAACCATCTACTCAATCCATCAAACACGGGCATCCATTGTCCTTAAAACAGTTTCTACTGATGTATGAGCATATGCAAAAAGTGTGTGTATATGTTCCCTATCTAATGTATGAACATATGCAAACCGTGATAGTGCCATGCATCCAATATGTATGTGAAAGAACCCTATCGACACATACTATATCTACATGAGTGCACAATCATTCACCAAAATGCATCATCCATATGATAGCACAATCCATTATACATCCATAAATATAGCTACCTACACACAATTATATGCAATATGCAATATGAAGTGATTGAGCCGATCTAGTGTCTAGAGTGTGTGTATATGCATCCACGAGCAACCACTAGCAAACACTTGCATCCACATGCATCCATCAATCATAACATGTCTCAAACACATGTTTCAACCATAGGTTTACCCGATCTAAAGGTCAAAGGCACTAACAAGAGGACATACTAAAGATAAGATAAGTACTAGACAAACGATAAAGGAGAAGTTAAAAGACATATCCTCAAAAAGGAATGGGTATAATGAACGCATTTTCGCTTCCGTCTCCCAAGTAGCGTTTCTCTCATCTTCTCCCCATTGCACTTTGACTAGTTGAACCTCCCTGTTTCTCAACCTCTTAATCTCTGACCCAAGGATGCGTGTAGGAGCTCGTCGAATAGTCGCATCACGCTCTATCTCTACTTCTCTAAGCAAGCTCGGCTCTACCACCTCTGCGGTCTCATGTAGGCACTTCCTCAAATGTGACACATGGAATACATCATGTACACCACTAAGTCTGTCGGGCAACTCCACTCTATAGGCCATCTGTCCAACCCTTTCCTTAATAGGAAACGGTCCAACAAACCTTGGTGCTAACTTCCCAACAGATCCAAAGCGAACCACATTCCGTAACGGAGATACTTTGACAAAGACCATGTCCCCAACATCAAACTCAAGCTCTGTTCTCCTCTTGTCCGCATAAGATTTCTGTCTGTCTTGCGCTGCTTTCATCCTTCTTCGAATCAAATCAATCTTTTCCGAAGTCTTCCTAACCATATCGGGTCCAAGCAAGATCTTATCCGTAGATTCCCACCAACATGTAGGTGATCGACAAGGCCTTCCATAAAAAGCTTCGAAAGGAGCCATGCCAATACTAGACTGAAAGCTGTTATTATATGCGAACTCCACCAATGGAAGATGCTCTTCCCATGTACCTCCAAAATCCAAGATACATAGCCTCAAAAGGTCTTTTAAAATACGATTCACCCCTCGGTCTGGCCGTCCGTCTGAGGATGATATGCGGTACTCAAACGCAACTGAGTCCCTACCGCCTCTTTCAACTCTTCCAAAACTCGCTAGTGAAGATAGGATCTCGATCACTCACTATGCTGGAAGGTACACCATGCAATCTAACAATCTCTCGAATGTAGATTGAAGCTAGCCATTGAGCAGTCCTCTTACTCTTCACGGGTATAAAATGGGCACTCTTAGTAAATTTGTCTACCCTAACCCAAATTCCCGTATTACCCTTCCTCGATCTTGGTAATCCATTGACGAAATCCATCGAGACACTATCCCACTTCCATGGCGGAACCTCCAATGGGTGAAGCAACCCACCGGGTTTCTTTTGCTCCGCTTTTACTTGTTGGCACACCAAGCATCTAGCGACATACTCGGCCGCGTCTTTCTTCATACCGGCCCAAAAGAAAACTCGCTTCATGTCTTGGTACATCTTGTCCCCACCGGGATGAATGGTTATCTTCGACCGATGTGCATCATCAAATATAGCCTTCCTCAAACCCTCGTCTTGCGGTACACAAAATCTACCGTCTCTACGCAACCACCCCTTACCATCTAGGGTGTACCTACTCAAATGGCTGGACGACTCCCCCCTTATGAGCTTCTCTACTAACTCAACCAACTGTGGGTCATCTCGCTGTGCCTCGCCAATCCGCCCCAAAAGAGTAGGCCTAACCTCCAAGGAGGCTAGCAAACCGGGTACAAAGTCAACGGAAGGTCTAAAGTCAAACATAGAAATAAACTCTAAGCTCCGTCGTTCAACGAACAATGAACTCAAGGACAACCTTTTTCTACTTAAGGCGTCCGCTACCACGTTACCCTTGCCATGGGTATGCGCTATCTCAAACTCATAGGATGCTAAGAATCCCATCCACTTTTACTGTCCTAAGACTATGCGCTCGAAGAGTCTCCAACACTTCCCTAAGATGTAGGGCATGCTCTTCTCCATTTTTAGGGAAAACCAGGATATTACCCCATCCAAAATCATCACAACTGTCCATCTCTCACGCAGACCACCCTAGTCGAACTCGACATCCCCCAAATGCAAGCCCCAAAGGCCTAAACCTATATCAGACAAACACCCAAGGGATTCCTCCTTCGAATTCAGACGCCCTACGTGAGATGATACTAGTAAAAACGGCTAAATAATTAAGCCCTTGTCCAACTCTGGATGTCCTCGCCAGTCTCACTCCAAAACCACCGTTTATCCCATAACTGGCTTTGCTCAACCTATTGAGCACATACGAAAACTTATTTCGCTCCTAGAAAAGACCAAGATGTCATTTACAAAGACCGTCACGAACTTATTTAGGTACTCCCTGAACACCCTTCTCATCAAATCAATAAAGTATGCGGGGGCGTTCGTCAAACCAAATGGCATCACCAGCCACTCATAAAAACCATCTGGAGTCCTAAAGCCTGTCTTCTCTATACTATCCTCAGCCACTCTCAACTGACGAAACCCCGTGGGTAAGTCCAACTGCGAAAATACTGAGGCGCCCACTAACTGATCAAAGAGATCATCAATCCTCGGCAATGGGTGTCTATTCTTCTTTGTGAGTTTATTTAGTTCTCTTTAGCCTACACAAAGTCTGAGGGACCCATCCGCCTTCGTGGCAAAAACTACTGGAGCACCCCACTCCGATATACTTCGTCTTATGAACCCCTTCTCAAGCAAATCGCCTACTTGCTTATGGAGTTCCCTCCTCTCACGAGGAGCCATGTGGCACACTGGCCAAGATACTGGTTTGGCATTGTCTACCAGATATATTCGGAAGTCAATCTCCCGCTCCGGAGGTAAGCCCTTCACCTCCTCAAACACATCCGAGTATTCCCAGACCACTCTAACAGATCGCAAACTCTCGACCGACGTGTCAAGCGATTCTAGATAACTTAGCATAACAGATTCCATGGGATTACAAGAGATCTCGAGAGTGTTACCCAAGCGGGTCATAAGCCTAACAACTCTCCCTTCAAAATCAAGAACGGCACCCCTACTGGATAACCAGTCCATGCCCAAAACTAACCCATAGCCCGTGAAGCCCAAAAAGCATCACATCTAAACTCAACGCTAAGTATAGAAACTTTCAAACCCAAACACATCATGGAGCCCCAATTGGGTTTGAAACAAATAAGGGATCATCTACTAAACTGGTGTCTAAGTGCAGTGACTCAACTAACAATGATGAGATAAACGAACTCGATGCGTCAGAATCAAATAAAGTTCGAACCGGATAATAAAGAAATCCAAATTTCAACCTAGACGGTCTTATCCCCATCTGGTTCACTAGCCATGAGGGAATACAACTACCCTCCAGGAGATTCCGTACCTTGCCCTTGCCCCTTTGGACAATCCTAATAAGGTGTCCTATTACTCCAAAAGGATAACTACTAGCCCTCTTCTTCCCATTCTCCACTCGTAACCTCCCATCAAAATGAGGTTTTGTCCTTCCTTAAACAACAACTATTTGAGCCTTCCTCCCATCGTCTATCCAATAGGTACCTACAAGTCCTCCTCCTTCTTGAAACAACTTCTAGTCCGACTAATGTCTAAGTCCCTTGAAGTGGTTTTCCATTCTTATCTATCTTAGAAAGATCATCTATACGCGGAGGGGAAACTCAAAACGAGAGAGGAAGAGATTCAAAACGGAGAATTTGAAAGATATATATATGGCTATTGGGGATTATGCTTTTCTTTCAAAAACTTTTCTCTTAAAAGACATGTTTTTGAAAATACTCCTTTCAAAAATATTCTTAGAAAATAGTTTTTCTAAAAAATTTATCTGTTCTGGTAACCTTAAGCTCTGATACCACGTGTAACACCCCACACCCGCTACGGTCACTCACTAAGGGAATGCCATAACATCGGTGGAGTATTTTAAGTGAATATAGAACAGAAAAATTACAATAAGACAGATATAAGTAATACTTGAGAATTTAAAACATCATTTCATTGCAGCGGAAAGTAAAACATGTTTGGTTACACCAAAACCATAAACAAGAGTCAAGTACATAATATCCATCCTGATAAAACAAAAGTACATAATCCCACTACATAACTTAATAGCCATAATAGAAAAGATAAACTGAGCTTTACATCCACGGTCCAAGCCCCAAAAGATAGATAAAGCAGTCTGATCAAAGCCCACTAGTGCTAGGCCCACTCTGAAAACCTGAGGGTTGGGAAAAAAGATAAAAACAACGGGGTCAGACATAAGTCTGAGCGAGTCCTATAACTTTAACAATACAATCATTAAAGTAACCAGAGTAAGACATAAGCTTGATATACGGTAACGACTGGGGATAAATGGCTACACTAAGCAGCCAACTAGACTTAGGATGTACTAAGATAACCGTAAAGACGCATTTACCCACCCAAGGATAATTACAACACTGCACCACACCAGTTCTACCCACCCAAGGGTAATTCCTACTTAAGGTTGATCCCACTAAGTGTACTTAGTAATTTTTAATAGTAGTTTCGTGTACCCCTAGCTGACTACATAGGTGCCGTCTGCCCCTATCTCCACTAAGTGTACCCACTACTCCCTAAGCGATCGGCTCCCTAACGTAGATACCCGTGCTGGCCCCACAGTGGGGTGTATCATTCCCCAAAGTGGCAACCTGATAATATCAATGGTGCACGGCTTATACCTACACGATGCAACAACGTCTTACTTACCAGCCCGGGTCCACACACGCATATGAAACCCGTTGGACTTGCATTGCCACCGCTACCCCGTTTTGGCCTCTTACAGTCAAGCCCAGTACGCGTGTCCCGTCCTCGACATGGGTCGAGCCCAATAAGATACATATGGGTTACTGGTTGAAATGGGCCCCTACAAGCTACTACTTAAGCTTGTCATTTTATCTAGTGCATCCCACTTAACCCCCTTTTTATAATCATGCCCACTTACATGTTAAGGTTTGGTTAAGTCATCTAATCATATTTCAATTGCCACTCAAGGCCCCCACAAGCTACTACTTAAGCTTGTCATTTCTAGTGAATCTCACTTAACCCTTTAACCATGTCCACTTACATGTTATAAATTTTGGTTAAGTCTTTTAATCATATTTTAATTGCCACTCAAGGCACCCACTAGATTTCCACATGCCACCCAAGGCACTTACTTGATTCCCACATGCCACCCAAGGCACTTACTTAACCCTTTAATCATGTTTAATTACATGTTCCACTTTGGTTAAGTATTCTAATCGTATTTTCTATTGCCACCCAAGGCAACCCACTAGTTTCCTCATGCCACCCAAGGCACCCCCACTAGTTACTACATGCCACCCAAGGCACCCACTTAACCCCTCATGCCCCACTACATGCTAATTTGGTTAAGTGTTTCTTAATTAATTAAGATCGTAACCTTTGTAAAGACCTCTCACATTAGACTGTCTTTTATGGCAGCTGGATATGCCGGTTGGTTCCGGGCAGGCTTACACCATAACAGAGTCTAACCTCGTGTCTTTACACTTGTCACGTATTTAGTTTATGACTAAGACCTCTCACATTGGGCCAATCATTTGTAGCCGCTGGATTTGCCGGTCGGTTCCGGGCAGTCTTATGCTACAAAAGGGTCCAACCTCGTGTCTTAGTTGATTAATTACACCTAATTAATCACCCCCATAATTTGTATTAATTATCCCTAATTAATTACAAATATTTAAGAATATGGGTAGACCTAACTCAATAGGTAAATTCCCAATTCCATAATATGGGTAGACCTAACTTAATAGGTAAATTCCCAATTATGTCCATCCACTTTATGGTATGTTTAATCATACCAACTTCACACAATTTTATGTGTTCATTAATTTTTACCCCATCGTTCCCACGTAAATACGTTAACATGACATACTTTAAAAGAGGAGATTCATCATACACACAATGGGTTCAACTTAACATATCATTAGCATTATCATGGGTTTAAAAGGTGTCAACTTGCATACATGACCATAAACCCAACTTGCATAAATAACCAACCCAATCTTGCATGAATCACATATGTCATAAAGATGGTAACTTGCATAAATGTTCATGTCATAGACCTATCATAAAGGTGTCAACTTGCATACATGTCATAGGTCTAAAAGGGATGAACTTGCACATTTACTTATGTCATACAAAGGTAAACTCGCATATGTTATGCATATCACTAATCCAAACAACTTGCATAGATTATGCATATTATAGATCCAAACTCAAAGGTTAAACTTGCATGTCATGTCACTTATTTCACACATGATTCTAGCATAAAACCAAGCATTTAACTTGCATAAAACCACATACTTAGCATGCATAAAACCAAACACTTAGCATGCATAAAACCAAATACTTAGTATGCATAAAACCCACCACTTAACATGCATAAACCCAAACACTTAACTTGCATAAACATAGTGTCATCATGAATAAGTGTTAAACATAGTGATTAGCAAACTAGCATCATAACATATGACCTAAAACCCATTGATCCGCAAGCAAAACCATATGATCTCATCATATCTCATCTACTTAGTTTAGCAATTGGTTATTAAAGTGATAGAAACTCACAAACTCCAAGATTAGCTCCTTAGATAGTTGCTAGAGTTGAAGTAGAGGTGGATTAATAGTTGATTAGCTTTCCATCCTCTTCTCTAATTAGTGGAGGCTCCTTCTAAGTTGCATTTTGGCGGCATGATGGCATAGATTCTATTTTTAGTATGGATTAGGGTAGTCTTAGGGTGTATTTATAGGATTAGGTTGTGTTTTAGACCCTTAGATTAACCCTAGGTTAGTTTAGGTCCGTCAGATTTCGTCCCAAGCCCTCCAACCCAGCCCAAAACTCAACCAGGTGCACCCAGGCCAGAATCAACCGACAGGGCAAGTCGACAGCCCTGTCGACTGCCAAGTCGACAGGCATGTCGAAAGGCAAGTCGACAGCCCTGTCGACACCAAGTCGACTTGGCTGGGCGGGAGTTTTCCCGCCTGGCCCCCATTTCCGCATGTTTCGAAATTCAAATTTCCCGAAAACTTCTTTAGGCCTTAACCGGGTCATACGAACTCCGATTTACAAAATTTCGGACTCTATTTCGCGTATTTTTCCGAGACGAACACAATGACGTAACCCGTTTCCCCTGATTCTAACATCTGAGATTATTAATTCAGTAATTAGTGAATATCAGTGTTAACTGAAATTCGGGGTGTTACAAATTCCATCATTGCTTCCTTCACCAATTGCTTTTTCAATCTTCTCCTGCAAAATAAAGCTGTTTCAAAATGTGATATTAAATAAAATTAACAATTTTTAAATAAGTTTCTTAAATAAGAATTGCGGCATATACACATTGAAACCCAAAGTAAAAGATCACACCCATTGCTATGATCGATCCTGCTATCGGTTTCAAGAAAACATGATCTAATTCTACAATAATGATGATCATGTGCAAAATGAAGCATTGTTTTTGACAGCTGATTGAAGAGAAAATAAAATTCCTTACAATTCTGTAGTTCATTATTGAAGCATTAGTCTTGTACACCTTTCCTTCTTTCCGCTTGAGAGTTTTAACATAAAGTTCTCCATCAGATTCCTTTGACTGATATAAAAAACATTAGATAGCAATAGGATATCAAACCAATTGTTTCAGAACATATATCACTAATATTGCTAAACAAGTTAAACAAGGATATGTAATTTATTCACAAGTTAAACAAGGATACTACATTTGAGTTAAACAAGCATACCTCCATATAACCTATATTGTTAAACTAGCCAACCATAAAAATAAGCAAAATACGTACCATTTTATGCCGAATTTGGGAAAAAAGTTTTGGACTAGCAGTGTGTGTGTCAGTATACGATTTCCGATTTGCAGAATTTGTAAGGGCCTTGGACTACAAAACAACATGAAATAAATATGTTTATCTGACTGATTTGAATGAATAAAAAGGGGAAAAAATTCTGTGATAAAACTTAAAATTATACCTGAACTTTTTCATCTTCCCAAAACTGCAAAAGTACTTTGAAATGCTGAAGTGGAATTTCGTCCGGTCTATTTTCAAGCCTCCCTTCATCAGTTTCATAAGCCTTATAGTGTGACTTTTTAATACGACTCTTGTAACCCCTCCAAGCGTCACGAATTGACCTCAAAGCCCAATATTCACATTCATTCGGAATAATGTATCGTTGCTTAAATACAAATCAAACATTAAAAAGAACAGTCATGCTACTTTTGTGACAAGTTTCATGTATTTAAGTAAAATTCAGCTAAGTTTGCAAATTACCTTCACATAGCTCCACAGTCTGTCTTTCAAACTTGTAGGAACATCAAACCAAGACTTGTAAGTAAGTGGAACACTCCTCTTCAGTGTTCCTAAAAAATAGCCCAGTTCAGTTATTACTTGGTCATCGTCTGAAATAGGTTGGTCCCGATCATTCATTTGGATTACAATTCTTTTGTCATATGGCCTTGAATGAACTTTATCCATCTTTGTTTTTCCCCTGAGCCTTCTGGGAGCTCCGACTACCGTTACAAAGTACATACAATAGTAATGAGAAGGCTAGGCAAAACATAAATGAGAACTTAAACTATTAAAATCAGAACTCAATCAAATACTACCTTCATCTTCTGCTACTTCATCTTCTTCGTTTTCAATATTTGTCGAGACATTTCCAACAATAGCCTTATTCCTTACACTTCCACTTCCACTACTGTTAATCTTCTGGCGTTCTCGCATAGCCAAATAAGCCGCCATTGTTCCTGTCCCTTCATTGTGTGGTAACTCAACGCTACATTGACCATCACATTGCGTACGAACTGGTACTTTCCCTGCATTCGGAGTTGCATTATTATCAGTTGTAGATTGAACATTGGCTCGTGAACGAGTTGTTGGTCCAGACTGAGGCTTTGTAACCCTATCTTTTTTTGTTCTCTAAAATACGCACACAAAAACAATAAAATAAAAAAGTAATGAAGCTAGTCTATGATTACCAACATAAAATTAAATCTTCAGCTATAACGCACCGTTGCTTGATTTTTTGAAGTATCATCTTCAAATTCTGGAACATAATCTTCGCTTTCCTCATCAAGCATCTTTGATTTTGCTTTATTTTTCCCAAATTCATTTCTCATTCTAGAAACTAATTTAGGCATCCCAAGTTTTTCAAAAACACTATTCTTCTCTGAGACATTTTTGTCTCTCCCCCTTTCGTAATCTGTAAGCGGTGGAGGTGGCGGAGGTGATAGATCATCATTCTGAAAGTAATTAAACAAGACATTATTGTAAATATTAGCAAAATATGTAGATCATATATTAGAAGATCAGATTGTAGTCTTCTTACCAGAAACTCATTTTCATCTGTATTTTCCTCTTCATCATGTGGAGAATTATTGAAATCCAATTTACTCCTGACACTTGCTGAGTTGATATTCAAAGTTGCATTGCTGACTTCAGTTGGATTTTCCTTCTCTGGTAACTTCATCGAACTTCTGACTCTAGTTGACTTCTTGCTGACCCCTTTTTCCTCTTCATACGTGGACTCGTAGCAGTTTTGCTGATCACTTCTGGATTGTTCGTAACTGGATTATTTAGCCGTGCCGACTTTCTAGGATTAAAGACTTGATCGGTTTGCTTGTTGCTGATAGGTGGACTCACAGCAACTTCGTTGATCATTTGGGAATTGTTTAGCCGTGTCGACTTTCTAGGAGTAAAAACTTGATCGGTCTGCTGCTTCTTTTTTGCTACCTGTTGTAGATGGTGAGCGGTGACAAACTGCCGTTTCTGTGATTTCGCAGCTGCAACATACAAGTTCTTTATTATTCTACTAAGTGCACTAAAAATCAAACAAGTCCTAAATGAAAAACATATTCAGCAAAATGACCAAATTCATCAAAATAGTACAAATGAGAAGACATGTTTATACATAGAAACAGATTCTTCCTCGGGCGTACGATGACATGTGGCTGCATTTGTTTAATTGGCTCGGTACTATCCTCGACGACAATGTCGACATAGAAATCAATGTAATCACCATTATTTTTTATTTGCATCATAAACAACAGTTCTACATCATTGGCCACTAATTTCCACCCACTCGTTGGACCTTTCCATGCATATATTCCTCCAATTTCGGTGTACTCTAGCTCTTCCTTGACAAACTCCATCAATACTATGTACGAAAACCTATCCAGATCAACATCCTTGACAATAGCCTCTTCTCCACCAACATATCCATTCTTCCCAAATTTTCCCTTGTGGTGGAACCTAAGATTTGCCTCAATCCTACACAAAATGGAGAAATTAGCATTCGATTGAAATAGTTACAAAATAAAATAAACCAACCGCATTATAAAATAAAACAGCCACTTCACTAGCATATAATATATGCAGAAACAGTAAAAAAGATACAAAAAGAAGCCTCAAATATATGATACATCAGTTACAACATATAATCAAGGCAGAAACAGCATTTTCTTACTTAAATAGCATGCAGTTATTTTCCTTGAAACACCACAAGTTTTGCATTTATTTTCCTTTTCATTTTTTGCCCAATATAGCATGCAGTATTTGGACATGCATGTATTCTTTGGTAATTGAGGCCTAAATTTACACACAAATAACACGAAGCCATCTAAACTTATGAAGTTCTGCCCATATTTTTTCCCCATTCATCACTAATTTGCACACAAATAACATACACAAATATTATTTAGCCATGACTATAAGGCAAAAAAAAAAAAAACAGAATAATATCATATAAGCAGTGCTCAACATAAGTTTGTTACAAAAATAAACATAATAATAAAATCAGGAATATGATTACGCCTAAATACACAAGTAAATCTGTAAATTAGGCAACACGTACAACAATCAAATTAGGAAATACTTGAAATATACATTGAGCGATACCTTAAGCAGTAGATTAAATCGAAGCCCTAACTGAAATTTAAGACCCAAACGAACCCCAAATGAAGACCTAATTGAAACATTGAAGCCCTAATTGAACATGAACTCGAACTTGCCGTATTCGAACCCCAATTAAGTTTGTAAACTTGAACTTTTATCCCTAATTGAAATTGCGAGTGAGAGTCTTTGACAGATTGAGCGGCGCTGTATTTTGTTAAGTTTTCAATTGAAACCCTAATTGAAAATTTGGCTAAGTTTTTTGCGGCTTTGTTTTTTGTTTTTTGTTTTTGCTTCCCGCGTTAAAGATTATTTCACGTCACGCAGATTGCTAACGTGGACCGTTGGATCGTAATCACCCAGATTGATAAATCTATTCACGTGGCTACTACAACACCTTGGATTTTCTATGTAACACTTTGAGGCGTGTGTTGCAATAGACAGAAAACATCATATCTATAGTTATATTGTAGCTAGCAACACCTTGAATTTTCGTTGCGATAGGCCATCTATGGCGTAGTGGAAAAACAATGACAAGCAGGGAACGCCTCGGTATTCTTTTTCATCCATTAAATCTTGGAGTTCATCCACTACCATTGTTATTTGCTCTTCATCTGCCATTTGAAAATTTAAAAATAAATATACATTTTAAGAATTAACTAGCTATTTTTTTAATGTGACTGTTCATGTCGCATCTTCATCTTTTATTTGAAAATGAAAGCTCTGTCTCCTTTGGAAATCAGCATGACTTGATGCGTATGTTGTAAAAATATAAACCACAGCAATGATGGACGATGAAGTGTTAAAAGCTCATATTTAACTACGGCATTGAAATAATATATACAACTAACTTGAACCGTTGAAAACGTAGAACTAACGTATACTTCAAGCATTAAAATGATAAATTGGCGTGTAATAGCACTACAAAAGAAATAGGGTTTTCCAACGGCCAGGGCCCGTTGGCGGCCATTGGAAAACCCGTTGAAAGCCGTTGGTCATCCCGTTGGTATACGGATCAATGACTTCCAATGCACACGACGCTTAATTTCCAACGGCTTCCAAGTAATACATAAGGCCACGTGCCATTTGTTTCTGGCCAATAAGTCGTTGGAAACCGTTGGTTTGGCATGACAAATAAGTCGTCGCAATCAGTTTAAAACCGTTGGAAATCTGGGTGTTTTTTTTTTTACATATTTCAGATTTTCCACTTCAAGCCACACACAACATATATAATATTCTGCACCGCTCCATTTCGAGCATATAACTCACAATCTCAACCATATATACACCCAAACACAGTATAAAATAAAAATCAAACACAAAACACATAAATTAACCAATATTTACATAACATAACAACCAAACGTCACCAAAACAACATAACCATGTCCAAACATCATAACCAACACCATGTCCAAACCGTATCATCACCAAACCATCAAAACATCATGTCCAAACCATCATAACATCAATATATACAATCATCATCATCTAACAAACCTCACCAACTCTCAAAACATAGATTCATCAAAACATGCTAACTTGCTCAAGTCTCTCCACCAGAAGATGAAGGTGGCGTACCACACTGGGCAATGAACTCCGCCAGCCGTTGATTAAGCATCTCAATCTGCTCTTCACGGCGACGATCGCGCGCATGAAGCTCTGCAATATGTGCTTTAAGCTGTGCGATTTCTTCCTTCTCCTGAGCCCTCTGATACGTCTGCTGAGATGCTGCAGTAATCTGTATATAATTTCAGATTTTCAGTATTTCATAATAGCATTTCGAATACATTTGATTTTTTATTATAAATTTTAGTATTACCTCTACATTTCCATAATCATATCGTCTGTTCCGAGTAGCAGGATCCATGATAGCATCAAATATCATGTCCTCATCTTCCTTGGTCAACTCAGTCCTCCCAGTAGATTCCAATACCTGTGCTCTTTGTTCTTGAAAATTTTCCTGTTAAACAAAAATAAATGAATTTATATAACACTATTTTAATTAAATTATAAGTCTAACTTAACTACTTTATACTTACATATCTCTCACGCGCCTTATCATCATGGTCCCAAGTGTACGAAACTGAGCCTGTGTCGTCAGTCTGACTCAATACATGTGTATGCTCGAAACATCCCAGTACGGCACAGGAGCCATACGCGCTCTCTCCTGAAATAAGCATATATGTGTGTGTAAATTAAAATTTAAACATAAATTAACTATTAATTTTAACAAGTTATGAATTAAAAATTTAAACTTTGCAATTACAAAATATACCAGATCCTCACGATGATGCTGAAATGACTTGGACCCACCTCGATGCGTAACCGGATTCTTGCTCCTATTAGCTACATTTCTCTCAGACGAGGCCTATACATTTAAATTTTTAAAAAATTGCATTATTTTAAATCACATATTGATTGAATAGAATAATTTAAATTAAATATACAGTAAATTTACCAAAAACTCCTCATTACTATTCCAATAAGTAAGTAGATCATTCCACACCGTTTCGCTCACCCAAAACTGTCTTTTCCCACCTGATTTTAAGGTGTTCATTGTCTGTCTGTAATTTGTTGTCATTTTGTTGTTCTAGTGGTGCCTGACGAGATCCAAATCGGTCTCCTGGAGATCCATCGCACCCTGCATTTTTTTTTAAATAGCATATATATGAACTTATCAAATAGGAGCATGACAAGTTAATGTAATAAATGTTATATCATACATACGTACCAAAAACCCTGCCATATGGTCTCCTTAACAATGTCAGGTATCGAGCTCCATGTGGGCCAACATGCAGTCATGTGGGCCTGATAAGCGCGTTTTGAGATCCTCAAAGCGGTACTGGACGGCTCCAACTCAGAACCCCTGTGTTAAACGGAAACAAAATACATGGCTACTAGAACAACAATTTAAATAAGTTATTGTACTTAAATTAAATTTACACTAAAAACTTAGTTTTTACCCTTTGGATGCTTTTGGCTTAAGCCAAACCACAGGTAGGGATAACTTCAACGACGGACCACCCTCATCGCCACCTGACGCCATATCAGTTATAGACAACAACATAACATAACATAGCAGGTTAATATGGTATTGGATAACATGGTATTAGCTAGATAACATGACATAACATATCTATGGAAGAGCTATGTAAAAACATGGTATTAGATAACATGAGTACTTGATAATAGAAATGTCATAACATATGTCTAGTTAACATTACAAGTTTGATTCGTAGAAGTGTTAAAACTAAGTCTGATTCATAGATATGTCTAGTTAACATATGAGTTATTAGATATGAATTTGAGTCTTACTTTGTAAAAATAAACATAAAATTACCTTTTGAAAATGAGGAGTATTAGTTAGTCGTCCTCATCAATTTCAGATTCTGACTCTATTTCCTTCTCCATATATGGTTCATCTGTAGTCTCAAATACATCAATTAATGCATTTTATTCATCGTTTAGAGGTCCAAAATCTGTTTGATCGTCAATTATTACTATTTCTGCATTTTCCTTGACATCTACTTGATAAGCTTGGTCGTCGGGAATATTACATCCGTCAAATGTAAACCTTGCCTTTGTTTTGAAAACAGCCCACCAATCTATTTTATCTCTTCTCATAGAAGGATAAGGAGTATAATATACTTGAAGAGCCTGTATGGAAAGTACAAAAGGATCGTGCTTACAATAATGGGAAGTATGTCTTACTTCTATAAGATTGTATTTTGGGTGCACATTGATTCCAGAACCTGAAACGTTGCTGAACCAGTTGCATTTAAATAAAAATACTTCTTCCGCGGGTCTTGTGAAATATGTCACTTGTAGAATCTGGTTTAACATGCCATAAAAATCGTGTATATGGTCATTTGGATCATCACTACCTTTAACAAATACACCGCCATTGTCAGTTAATTTTTCAACACCATATTCTTTAGTGCTAAATTTATATCCATTGACAAAGAATATTGGATATGTCTTGACATTTCTTTTTGGTCCCAATGCCAAATGTTTCAATCCTTCATCCGCAATACAATTTGTTGGATCAAAAACATAATTAGTAAACCAACTAGCGAATTCTTTGCTGATATCGCCGTTTGGATACTGTGATTCATAAATTCTGCAATTATAGGACAAACGTTACATATATGATTAAAGATAAAATACATCATGTATACATAGATGCATAAGTTCATTACCTAATGAACGGTGCAACTTCGGTGCAATTGAGAAGAATATGTGTGTGTGCTGCATTATAATCTTTATCATTCAACCATTCTTCCACACATCTACCAGAAGGCCGACCATGTTTTTTAAAAATAGATAAAGTCGCTTGACAGTCATCTTGTCATTACGTGCAGTACTTGCAAATGAGATGTTCACATGATCACTAAAATAATGAGAGAAAAAAATGAAGCTTCTTCTTCGATGTATGATTTGCAAATAGAACCATCAACTCGAGCTTTCTTCCTCACTTTTTTCTTTAGATGATTTAAATACCTATTTAAAATTATTGTAAATTATTTTTTCATACATTTAACTAAAATTTAATTAACTGAATATTAATATACCTTTCAAATGGATACATCCATCCGTATTGCACAGGCCCTCAAAGATGTGCTTCTGATGGAAGATGAATAGGTAATTACTCCATAACATTGAAAAACCCTGGAGGAAATTATAAGGTGTTACAATTACTGGCCAGGATGAATATTTAGAACCAAATTGAGAAAATGGTGAAAACCCATCCGTACATAAACCAAGTCTAACATTGCGACTCTCAGATGCAAAATTGGGATACTTTTGATCAAAATGCTTCCATGCTTCTCCATCGGATGAGTGCGTTAACGTACCTTCTTCCTGTGTTCTCACCTTGTGCCATCTCATATGTTGCACGGTTACAGAAGATGCATATAACCTTTAGAGTCTAGGAATAATAGGTAAATAATGTATACGTTTATACAGGACTTCCTTTCCCTTTTTCTTTCTTGGTTTATATCTTTCTTGATTACATATTCTATAATTCTTAAGGTTGATATCTTCCTTTCAAAATAGCATGCAACCCTTTAGACATGTATCTATTTTTTGGTACGGTAAACCAAAGGCCGACATCATTTTTTTTGCTTCATAATGGTTTTCGCACATTAAATTATTGGGAGGCATATGCCACTTCGCAGCTTGTACAACAGCTGTAAATCCAGCTTCTATGAGGTTGTATTTAGATTTCATCGCAATGTATTCAGCAGTTACTGATAATTGAGTTTCGCTTTCACAGCCTTCCCAAAGGGTTTTTTTTTGCGGCATCTAATAAATAATATAATTTTTTGGCTTCAATATTTGGTTCTTCTTCATCATTATCATCGTCATCATTACCATCGTTATCATTAAATTGTTGAACCGGGAACACAGAACGTGCGGCATCTTCAACCATTTGTTCTACGAGATTCTTCATAGCAATTTCATTATTCACTACCTCCTCAACTTGTATAGAGGTTCTCCATAACAATTCCAAACTAAATAGTTCAGCACAAAACTGTACGGAAGCAAATGAACTCTAACCATTTGCGGTATCAAATGCTTCAATAACTTGCATCTACTACATGGACAACGGATTTAAACGTCGTTTCCATTGTTACTTAAAGCGAAATCAATAAACACGCTGACACCATTAGTAAATTGTTTGTTTATTGTGCCATCATTTTCTCTTCGTTTGTACATCCAGCTTCGATCATTAAAATAATCGTCCATTTTTCCTAAGTACATATAAAATAAAAAGTATGATATAAAATTAGATTCATAATTTTTGTATCTGATCGCTCAAGTGTTTTAATGAAAACATTTCTTTTACGTGTTAATTATGATGATAAAATTTGCATTGACATTTTGTTAAAACAATTTTAGTGTTGAACGCATGTTATGTTAATTAATCATTTACTAATGGGTTATCCTACCTCTCATTACAAATACAATAAAGTAATTAAATCGCGTAAATATTTTCAATTTAAACGATTCAACAAAATTTTGGCAGCACTTCCCTTTAGTTTCCTAAATAGTACACAATTGCGTGTACACAGGGAACATAAAGGAAGTGCTTTCGAAATTTTCAGAACCGTTTAAAATGAAATATTTTACGCGATTTAATTTCGTTATTGTGTTCGTAATTTGTCCAATACAAAGGACAAATCCAACAAATATTGTATACGATGAATATGAATGTCCGTTTCGTTAATAAAACGAACATTCACATAACGATTATATGCAGTACTTATCAGACAGGGCCAAAAAAACTCTCTAAGGCTTTATGAACATAACATATTATGATTTGATTTTTTTTCGTGATTGAAGTGTTTTTTGTTTGCCTTTGTGCGACTTAGCGCCTTTGTGCGCCTTAGCCTAAAAAATACAAACTTAAATATTTCCATTTGTACGACACGTTTTCGACATATTAAATATTGTTTTCAATGAATTGGGGCTCAACCAAATAAACAAATACATAGATTAATTATCAACTATATATATACATACAACACTATATATATGCATATATAGATATTTAACTTTAACTAATTAAACCCTATATTAGCAACATAATCAAGTAAATCTATAAATAAAAAAACCATTAACGACAACTACTTAATTTAATTAAAACCCTAGATCATAAAACTAAGTAATTTATAAATAAAAACCCTAAATTAGCAACTTAAATTATTAAACCCTACATTAGCAACTAATTAACAGCACTATACACAAAACATACTCTAATTATGCTTAAATTACTAAAATTAGGGTATTAAACAAAATTTAGGGTATACACATACCTTGAAATCGGAGAGAATCGGCTTTGATTGAGTTAGAGAGATCGTGGGCGGATGATGGAGTGGATTTGGTGATTTCAGAATTAGGGATTTAGGGATTGAGGGAGAAAAATTGTGGGTTTAGAGATGGGTTTAGAGAATGAGAAAGGGGTAGTAGCTTCGGCTGTTTTCTGCTCAACCCGTGTAACGGGTGCCAATGGCTACCAACGGACTTAAAACCAACGGCCGCAAATGGTTTCCAATGGTGTATTTTTTGTATACGTAAGAAAAATACGTATTTTGGCTTCCGTTGGGAGTTGTTGGTCAACCGCCGTTAGAGGCCGTTGGAAGTGTCCGTTGCTATACTGCTCAATTCTAGTAGTGTAGAGACACACATAAACTTTCAAACAATGACAACAGAGCCTTTGTATTGCATGGCACATATATAATCAGCATGACAACATAAAATCTCAGGAAGAAATGATATCAACATAAGCAACCAAATCAAGGTCACATAGACAATCAATATATAACATAGAATAGAGAATAAAGATGGCAAATTTCATAGTAATTGGCAAAAAATATGGACAAAAACTAGCATTATAGAGTAGTCAAGATAAAAATCTAAGCATCGTAGATTAGAGTAATGACAACAAACAGCAGATCGATATTGAACTAGATTTACCAGTAGTAGTGTAATTAAAGCAGCATTAAAATTTGCATAGTAAAGCACTCAACTAAAAGTTGTACTAGAAACTAAAAGAGGAAGCTAAAAACTAAAAAAGAAAGCAATGTGAGTGTCAACAATCAAAATGGATGCTAACACCCCAAGTGGTGTATTAACCAATGCTATCATGAACGGACCATGAATCAAAACCGTGATGATCCATGGTCGAAGGTTTTAAAGGTCCAACCGATCGAACCGCGACATACATTTAGTCTAATTGAAATCATTATATTTGCCGAATATGTGTTGTTTCAGCAAACAACGACAAAACTAAAAAATACTGGCAGTTTTAATGTCCTACATCACTTCACTTTGAAAACCCTATACCACTTTCTTATTATAAATAACTGGCCACTATCTAATGAAAGGATATAAACATTTTTCCATTGAACGGGTAAAGCATAATAAGCTTGGGCCGGGACAAAGTTTCCCTGAAACCCATGGGATGTTGTGGCAGAATCTAGTTTTGGGTGGCTCAACTGCTTATTGCGGTTTGAATTGGCTCCAGGCCGGATTGCTCACCGGCCCACAGTTCTCATGGTTGGGCCGGCGGTCCGGTCCAGTCTGGTCATGTTAACTATGGTATTAACACTTTAAATCCATTAAAAAAAGGTTAAGATCAAGTAAGATCAGAAAATAGCAAAAGTAAAGAGCATTTATAGTGGTTCGGCCTCAGATTTGGCCTACGTCCACTTTGAAGGATGATTTCATTATGATCTTCACTACAAGATACATGATTTTCTTCATTTCATACATTTTCTATCTTTTTTTCTTTGAAAATTGGTAGACTTTATTGCTATATCAATTAAATATACATACATACATACATACATACATATATATATATACATACATATATATATATATATATATACATACATGCCTCGTCAGAACCTTGCAATCCCCCTATTGGCTACCTTACAAGGAAAAGAGTACATATATTTGTATTTACATCATTACACGACTTGCAACAGTACAGATAGATTACAAATTCTAAAAGTTAGAAGACCCGCTACGTACCCCTCCCTCTTCCATGCTTACTACAATGCGTCATCATCCATTATCCTCAAATTCAACTCCCCATCTTGCCAAAATTTCCAAATTACGAGAGTTCATCATCATTGAGCTACCGTTATTTCGAACGAGATAGATAATTTGTTTAGTAATATACTATAGTTTTGTATAAGCATCCTTCTTTTTGCTTGAAAAAATTCGAGCATTTCATTCTCCCCAAATATGATAAACAAAATAAGTGATTGAACCAAAAGCCACATATTGAACTTGATCCTTAGTTTTAAATTATTCATAAGCAATGAGAGTTCTTTACCTAAGGATCCCTGTAAGGATGGATTGAGACCAAGTAGAAGTTTAATCGTTCTCCAGATAAAGGAGGAATAATCGCAATTAAAGAATAGATGGACATAATTTTCATCAAACATGTTACACATCAGGCGTAATGTGTTTGTAACAATGCCGAAGGAAGCAAATCGAGACTTAGTGCTGAGTCAATCCAGTATTGCCAAATAAGTAATGAATGACATGCTTCGACTTTTTTTGAATGTCAAACCACCTTGTAATATGGATTGAAAGTTCCAAAGTTTCTAACTTTTGCCCAGGCTTTAGAAAATGTGAACTTTCCACCTTCACACCACTCGTAATAATCGTCAGGGAAGATGTTGATGAAGATGCTTGAATCTTGATGGAAGATGCTTTAATGGAGTTTGAGATGTTGGAGATTGAAAATAGCAGCCCTTCAGGGTAGAAAATTCAATCCCTTTAATGTGTGAGGAGGTGCTGACACGACCCGAACTTCCCCGGGAAGGAAAGCACGGATGGCGTTGAGGACAAGACAAATCAGAACGCAGAAGGAAGAACATTTCATTGTTATTACAACAATTCCATCAGAATACAAGAATATACAGAGTATGAATGAATAAATTACATTCGATAAATATCAGAGATTACAATAAATTACATAGCAGCGGAAAATAATACAAAGCACAACTGAAGGTGATATACGGATACAGAGCTTTCCGGATATCATTCCAGCTGTAAACCAGGATCCTGTGAATATAAATCTGCAAAACCAAAACTACTAGCTGCCCGTGTCGAAAATAGGGGCACCCAGAGTTTAGGTTAAACAATAAACTCCAGGTCAGTCATGTGACTGGTGTGAGAACTAAAACAGTTATTTAAAACTTTACTTTAAAAGAGAGTAATTCAAGGGACCACGCCTTATAACACGGAACGGGTTTCCTCCCAAGAATACCAGTGCATAGAATAAACAACGCAATGCTTTTTCGAAAAATGAAGCTATTATAAGACCCAAGTCCCATCAAACAATGCAACGCAAGCCAGAGCATAGGGATTTCCCTTATAATAGCCAAACATGCTTGGTACATTTAAAACAAATCATTTGATACTATAATAAGTGTATAGTGTTAAAACAATTCCAATCATAAATATAAATCATAGACGGCATAGCATCGCATGCTACTATGTCACCATACTAGGCTCTACAAATAAAGCCGAAACATCTCGTATTGGAAATTGGATTTCCGTCATGAGTCGAGGTAAGGGGCAAGCTCCTCTCCGCTTCGAGACACTCTAGCAAATGCCTTGGGACTACACACTCCGGGTAACTCCTGGATGCTTCAGGGCCGGTCCTCTCTTACGTTTGAGTATTAGTATTCCTGAACACACGTTTCCCGGTCCTTACAGACCTAAAATCGAGGCGCCTCATCCAACAACCACATAGGTGAAAAGTATATAAATGTCAGGGCTGGTAAGTCACTGACACTACCAAAGCTAGAAAGAAACGTCGTGCTCTCCCTGCAGTCCTTATCCCGTTTTTAACTCATACCGAGGTGTGAGGCTCGTGAATTCACGTTATACACAAAGCTGCCACGTAGGCCGTGCTTTGATCATCAACCACAAGACTTGGCTTTTCAACAGAAGCCTTGATCCATGCAACTCAGCGTGCCACACAGGCAATTCATGCCATGCGATTGATATCTATCGATATATAACCTCTAAGCTCGTACGTCTCAGAGAAGGGCGTTAAGCAAGAGAATAAATTCTCCGCCGCCAAACAGATATATATTTAACAGAAATCAATCAACACAGAATAAAATCCAATGTCAGGCCTGAATGAAACCGGAGGCACTTTCCTTGCATATCCATCGATCTCCAAGTACGTCTGGACAACCAACAACTATTTCCGTCCTCTTGGGTGTACAGCCCAATCAGCATCATCAGTCATTATCCAAACGATGTGAAGACTTCCGGTCTTCGACCACCATCTTCATCTTCGACTTATCGTCGAATCGGTTATTCAGAATGGGTATAAACCCGGCCTTTCCGAACAACCCGCATATATTAAAACAAATGCTACACAAACACAACATACGCCTCATTCCAATTCAGCAGTCACTAACCACAAATTAGCAAGAGAACAATTTCCAAAATAATAACCCCGAAGGCCGAAACCAACATCAGATCAATACCCGGGAAACCATTCTTCTTAACTAACCTACAACTAGTTTCTAAATCTCAATTCTTAGGGAAAGGTTCCCATTAATTTTATCCAAGATAAATTCTTTAAAATTTATTCTTTAATCTTCCTTTGGATGTCATTTCAAACCAAATTATGGTTTTCCAAACTAGTCAAGATTAGTGAACCACACCGAAGTAATTATTTATTTTATTTCCCAATCCTAACCTATTCATCCCATGAAGAAAAACTGGTAATACTCCATATCTAACACCACGGTGTTATCGGTAAAATTAATTACCATTTCACGTTCAAATCTAATTAAAGATTTGACTATCGTTTTGGAGCAAAACTGGTGATACTCCATTCTCGCTCATTTTCCAAATTTGATAATTTAGATTGTCAATTCACATTTCAATCTAATTGCAGATTCATTAAAACTCCTTTTACTGGGTTAAAGAACTAATGTCATTTAAAACACAGTTCACGATAAACCCAAATCACATTCTATTTATTAATCGGGTTAAAGAACAAGTGTCATCTAAAACACTCTTCACGATAAACCCTCAAATCAATTATTATTTACAACCCATTTCAAATCCAATTTATTTATTTAAAAATAAATGGGTTTTAATTTTAGTTCAAAACTAGTTCATTTCGATAAAAAACTATTTTTATCTTTTCAAATATGGAGTTTTTCATCCTAATTCTTTCCAATACACAAATTATGATTTTACACAAATTATGAATATTTTTAATAATTTCATCAAGGCCCGTACAGTCGATTTCCAACAACGGCCATCGAACGACACTTACAGCGACCTTTTCCAAATTTGATTTGGACGTATCTCCATATCCAACCGTTAGAATTCAAATTTCTAATATTCTTTGAAAGCTCTTTTCGATACGAACCCAACGGTTCCGGTTTTAGGAGAATCCGACAGTCGGATCTCCCGTAATGTCCGTTCGAAGTCAATGGTCGAAATTCACGAACTATCGCGGTGCGGCGCGTTCTATTCAGGCCATTATATTATATATATAATATATATAATATATATTTCGTCGATTCCTATTCAAACGAATTTTATAAATCGTTTCAAATTTGTTTCAAAAACAATTTCAACCTTTATTTCAAATTCAAATCAAAATTGAATTTTCTATTATAAATCCTTTTTATTTTCATTTCTATTTGATTTCAATTCAAATCGATTTTTAATTCGTTTCGAAATCATTTTCTATTCAATTCAAATTCATTTCGTTTTCTATTCAATTCAAATTCAATTCGCTTTTTATTCAATTTAAATTCAATTCGTTTTCTATTCAATTCAGTTCGAATTTGTTATCTATTCACTTCAATTATAAAAACGAATATAATCGATATAAATATCGTTCGCGTCAAAATAGCGCATCTCTAATTAATACGGCTTTATATATTTCAATAATTCCGTTATTCTATTCAACAAATGAATATTTATTTTATTCAGTACGTGAATCTATACTTCTGTCAACACATGACTAATCTCAACGAATGAGTACTGTCCACGTGTGACTATTTTTGTTATTCAATATATTTTATAAAAATTATGGTATCTATCGTTTGATTTCAAATCAGACTCCAACTGTAAATTAGTAAGAGAACGATTCCCTAAATATTAACCCCGAAAGCCGAAACCAACATCAGATCAATATCCAGTAGACCACTCATCTTATCTATTTTCCAGTTAGTTTCTAATTTTATATGATAAAGATGTAAATTTTATTGTTAAAATATTTCGTTCAACACATGACTAATCTCAACGGATGAGTACTGTCAACACATGAACTTTTATTTTATAATATTCTTTATCTTCTAAATTGGAATGAGGCCCAATCAATTACCATATAAAGTTAATTATATGGATTCCATACAACATATGTATATAATAGCAACGATAAATAATCAACCATCATCCAAAGTGCACTACACTGTATAAGCATCAAATATAGATATCTAACGCTTATAACAGCATGTCAATCAATCGATCGACATACAACTAATTATTGGGATTAGTGTATGTCATATATTATCCCAATACCCGTGTGGGGTTTCAAATCAACAAACACAGATTTTTATTTGTGCAGTTGGGAGATGTGTAAAATTTATCGACCCAATCAATATCAGTCAAATCAGTGTATATAAATAAATCGGCCGATTTGTTTGTAAATATTTTTTCACTTTCACGTTAAATTTTATATTTTTAACGATAAAATATTTTTAACTATATAAATATTTTATTTCCTTTCAACACATTAATTAATATTATCGATTTCACATCAACAACACAAACAAATTTCACAACACATCAATCAAACAAACAAGCCATCCATGGTCTGTGGATGACGGGTGCCAGGTGCTGCAAAGCACCGTCTGCGTCCTAGCATATATATATATATATATATATATATATATATATATATATATATATATATATATAGAAAAAGAAATTTAGAGTGAGAAGTTCTCACCGATAGCTAATCCAAACGCCACGACTTTTCTAATGTAGGAAATCTTCACTGCTCCCGTCTCTTATCACTTTCGTCGCCCGTAGCCACTACATATATAAAAATCACATTTTTATATTGCTATTCAATATATAAAAATCAAATTTTTACTTCGCTATTCAATATATAAAAAAGATTTCGCCTTCTCAATTATAAAGATTTCGCCTTTTCAGTTATAAAGATTTCGCCTTTTCAATTATAAAGATTTCGCCTTTTCAATTATAAAGATTTCGCCTTTTCAATTATAAAGATTTCGCCTTTTCAATTATAAAAATCTAATCTTTTCTATTTTAAAAATCTAATCTTTTCTATTTTAAAAATCTAATCTTTTCTATTTTAAAAATCATATCTTTTCTATTTTAAAAATCATATCTTTTCTATTACTAAAGGCTAAATTTTTCATCACTAAAAATTTTAACTTTAAATTAATAAAGATCTGAAAATAAAATAAAATAAAAATATCAATGTAAATAAACAAATTCACTGCTAATTAACATTAAAACTAAAAAGGGAAGTCGCTGTTTTATTTTCACCTGAATTCGAGGTCGCCGGAGCAAGGGGGTGTTGTCTACGCTCGTTGGAGGAAGGGGGGCGTTGGTGCAGTCGCAGGTGGTGGGGGAGTTACTGGAGTTGGCGGCGGGTCTAGGGTAGTGGATGGAGGTCGCGGGTTTTGGGGACGTCGGATTGGGCTGGGAAGGGAGGAGGTTCACGCGAGGAGGGAGGAGGAAATAGGGGGGAAGGGCCGGCGACGCCATGGCCGGAGGCGCGGTGGTCAACGCCGGGGCGCGAGGTCGAGGCAGCGCGGATCCATAGTTTCTTTTTTTTCCTCTTCTGAATCGGGTTTGAAATAAAAAGGGGGGGGGGGCAGAGGGATTTAAGGAGAAGGAAGGGGGATTTTTTTTTACTATTTTAATTTCAAAATGTTGACTTTTACATACGACCTCTAAACGAGGCCCACCGCCTGTCGTCCATAGCTAATTACCCCCATTCCGAACACAATGGGATATGTGTCGTAAGCTGATTCGATCGTTACGATCAGTTTTCGTCAAAATCAACATATAACTCTATATATTGAATTTGAACGCGCATTTCAATTTACCGGGGTTACATACTAACTCTAAAAATTCCCGAAAAATATTTTCTAGCTTCGTATTGATGATACGGTCCTAACATAATTAGTTTCATCGAATTTTGAGACCGTTGGAAAAATGACCATTTTCCAGTCGATTAAAATCAACTGAAACTGGTCAAACGCGTTTTCCTTCGCCACGCTCACATATTGATTCGAAAAATTATGAAATTTGGAATCTAGCAATAATTTGACATCACGGATCCAACAAAAGTGGTTTCGTAGAAATCCGAGGTCGTTTGCAAAATTCCCATTTTTAAGGGCCTGAATTCCATAGCGACTATTCAAAATTTTCAACTGGACATATCTTTTGTTTCCCGCTATGAAATTTCGAGTTGTCAGATTCGTTGGAAAGATATTTTCAACTAGATTCCAATATTTTTGGTTTCACCAAAATCCGGATTGTTTTGCACCCGGTACATTCAATTGAAGTTTGAAATCGAATTATCGAACTACCGCGCCATTTTCAATTCTATTTATAATTATATATAAATATTTATATTCTAACAACGACGTATATAATATATACGTTCGAATCTATTAAAAATAAATTTCTCGTCGATATTATTTAAAATAATCTATTTTAAATATTCAAAATTCGTTAAAATTGCCAAAATAAAAATTTTAAACTGGCCCAAATTTTCGGGCTGTTACAATCTCCCCCACTTAAAACTTTTCGTCCCCGAAAAGGAACGAAGTCGAAAGTGGTTTGATTAATCAACTCTACGTTCGATCTGGCTTCCATTCTCCAACCTTTCAGTTTCTGAGAATTTTCAAATTCTTCAAAAAATTTGGCTAACACCGTAAATTTTCGAAAAATTTCGCCATAACCTCCCCTGCACCGGGAGCCACGGGAAAATTCCGAAATTGCCATATAGGCCTTCTGATCTCAAAAAGAAAAAGAAAAAGCCAAACGGCTAGCCAATAGGCTCATAAAATCATCATCACCCAAACAAAACAGTAAATTATGATAAACATGTACCTATTTGTCGGGCAAACAAATTTTATTCTCTGCTCTAGCCTCCTTGCTATGACCTGTTCAATGTAAGTACATGTATATGCAAGCAAATGCGACCAATTTTCAATATAATTCAATATTTGATTCAATTAGGCTAAATGGTTCAAAATTAGCAAACAAATAAACAAACAACGCAAACATCAATCAATTAGTGGATTACCGTTTCAAATTCATAAATTTGATATATATACTGAAAATCATGTTTTGATGCCAATTCACAACAATAAAAATCTATCTATATTAGTTTTGGTTCTCACACCAGTCTAATGGAAATATATAGATATCACACCTTCGAAACACGAAAATAAATATTGGTGATGGAGCTCCATCATCAAAATCATCTCCGAGCGACTAAAGTGTGATTCTATATCTATCCAGTATATTAAAACTTCGAATATACGTTCATGACGCGTATATGCAAAATGATCATATACTAGATTGTCCAAATTAATATAAATAAATTATTCAAATACGTGTAAAACGATTTAAATTTCAAAACAAATTTGTTTTCATTTGAAAAATATACTCTTCACACTCGTTCTAGGATACTACTGATCCTATCTCTAAAGAGTCATTTTAATTGGATATTACTAATCCAATATCTGATGAATTCTTTCATATGGTTCTAATGTGTCTTGTTCTCAAGCTCTGTAAACCAAAGCTCTGATACCAACTGACACGACCCGAACTTCCCATGAAGGAAAGCACGGATGGCGTTGAGGAAAAGACAAATCAGAACGCAGACGGAAGAACATTTCATTGTTATTACAACAATTCCATTAGAATACAAGAATATACAGAGTATGAATGAATAAATTACATTCGATAAATATCAGGGATTACAATAAATAACATAGCATTGGAAAATAATACAAAGCACAACTGAAGGTGATATACGGATACAGAGCTTTCCGGATATCATTCCAGCTGTAAACTAGGATCCTGTGAATATAAATCTGCAAAACCAAAACTACTAGCTACCCATGTCGAAAATAGGGGCACCCAAAGTTTAGGTTAAACAATAAACTCCAGGTCAGTCATGTGACTGGTGTGAGAACTAAAACAGTTATTTAAAACTTTACTTTAAAAGAGAGTAATTCAAGGGACCACGCCGTATAACACGGAACGGGTTTCCTCCCAAGAATACCAGTGCATAGAATAAACAACGCAATGCTTTTTCGAAAAATGAAGCTATTATAAGACCCAAGTCCCATCACACAATGCAACGCAAGCCGGAGGATAGGGTTTTCTCTTATAATAGCCAAACATGCTTGGTACGTTTAAAACAAATCATTTGATACTATAATAAGTGTATAGTGTCAAAACAATTTCAATCATAAATATAAATCATAGACGGCATAGCATCCCATGCTACTATGTCGCCATATTAGGCTCTACAAATAAAACCGAAACATCTCGTATTGGAAATTGGATTTCCATCATGAGTCGAGGCAAGGGGCAAGCTCCTCTCCGCTTCGAGACACTCTAGCAAATGCCTCGGGACTACACACTCTGGGTAACCCCTGGATGCTTCAGGGCCGGTCCTCTCTTACGTTTGAGGATTAGTATTCCTGAACACACGTTTCCCGGTCCTTACAGACCTAAAATCGAGGCGCCTCATCCAACAACCACATAGGTGAAAAGTATATAAATGTCAGGGCTGGTAAGTCACTGACACCACCAAAGCTAGAAAGAAACGTCGTGCTCTCCCTGCAGTCCTTATCCCATTTTTAACTCATACCGAGGTGTGAGGCTCGCGAATTCACGTTATACACAAAGCTGCCACGTAGGCCGTGCTTTGATCATCAACCACAAGACTTGGCTTTTCAACAGAAGCCTTGATCCATGCAACTCAGCGTGCCACACAGGCAATTCATGCCATGCGATTGATATCTATCGATATATAACCTCTAAGCTCGTACGTCTCAGAGAAGGGCGTTAAGCAAGAGAATAAATTCTCCGCCGCCAAACTGATATATATTTAACAGAAATCAATCAACACAGAATAAAATCCAATGTTAGGCCTGAACGAAACCGGAGGCACTTTCCTGCATATCCATCGATCTCCAAGTACGTCTGGACGACCACCAACTATTTCCGTCCTCTTGGGTGTACAGCCCAATCAGGATCATCAGTAATTATCCAAACGAAGTGAAGACTTCCGGTCTTCGATCTTCGACTTATCGTCGAATCGGTTATTCAGAATGGGTATAAACCCGGCCTTTCCGAACAACCCGCATATATTAAAACAAATGCTACACAAACACAACATACGCCTCATTCCAATTCAGCAGTCACTAACCACAAATTAGCAAGAGAACAATTTCCAAAATAATAACCCTGAAGGCCGAAACCAACATCAGATCAATACCCGGGAAACCATTATTCTTAACTAACCTACAACTAGTTTCTAAATCTCAATTCTTAGGGAAAGGTTCCCATTAATTTTATCCAAGATAAATTCTTTAAAATTTATTCTTTAATCTTCCTTTGGATGTCATTTCAAACCAAATTATGGTTTTCCAAACTAGTCGAGATTAGCGAACCACACCGAAGTAATTATTTATTTTATTTCCCAATCCTAACCTATTCATCCCATGAAGAAAAACTGGTAATACTCCATATCTAACACCAAGGTGTTATCGGTAAAATTAATTACCATTTCACGTTCAAATCTAATTAAAGATTTGACTATCGTTTTGGAGCAAAACTGGTGATACTCCATTCTCGCTCATTTTCCAAATTTGATAATTTAGATTATCAATTCACATTTCAATCTAATTGCAGATTCATTAAAACTCCTTTTACTGGGTTAAAGAACTAATGTCATTTAAAACACAGTTCACGATAAACCCAAATCACATTCTATTTATTAATCGGGTTAAAGAACAAGTGTCATCTAAAACACTCTTCACGATAAACCCTCAAATCAATTCTTATTTACAACCCATTTCAAATCCAATTTATTTATTTAAAAATAAATGGGTTTTAATTTTAGTTCAAAACTAGTTCATTTCGATAAAAAAACTATTTTTATCTTTTCAAATATGGAGTTTTTCATCCCAATTCTTTCCAATACACAAATTATGATTTTACACAAATTATGAATATTTTTAATAATTTCATCAAGGCCCGTACAGTCGATTTCCAACAACGGCCATCGAACGACACTTACAGCGACCTTTTCCAAATTTGATTTGGACGTATCTCCAAATCCAACCGTTAGAATTCAAATTTCTAATATTCTTTGAAAGCTCTTTTCGATACGAACCCAACGGTTCCGGTTTTAGGAGAATCCGACAGTCGGATCTCCCGTAATGTCCGTTCGAAGTCAATGGTCGAAATTCACGAACTGTCGCGGTGCGGCGCGTTCTATTCAGGCCATTATATTATATATATAATATATATTTCGTCGATTCCTATTCAAACGAATTTTATAAATCGTTTCAAATTTGTTTTAAAAACAATTTCAACCTTTATTTCAAATTCAAATCAAAATTGAATTTTCTATTATAAATCCTTTTTATTTTCATTTCTATTTGATTTCAATTCAAATCGATTTTTAATTCGATTCGAAATCATTTTCTATTCAATTCAAATTCATTTTGTTTTCTATTCAATTCAAATTCAATTCATTTTTTATTCAATTTAAATTCAATTCGTTTTCTATTCAATTCAGTTCGAATTTGTTATCTATTCACTTCAATTATAAAAACGAATATAATCGATATAAATATCGTTCGCGTCAAAATAGCGCATCTCTAATTAATACGGCTTTATATATTTCAATAATTCCGTTATTCTATTCAACAAATGAATATTTATTTTATTCAGTACGTGAATCTATACTTCTGTCAACACATGACTAATCTCAACGAATGAGTACTGTCCACGTGTGACTATTTTTGTTATTCAATATATTTTATAAAAATTATGGTATCTATCGTTTGATTTCAAATCAGACTCCAACTGTAAATTAGTAAGAGAACGATTCCCTAAATATTAACCCCGAAAGCCGAAACCAACATCAGATCAATATCCAGTAGACCACTCATCTTATCTATTTTCCAGTTAGTTTCTAATTTTATATGATAAAGATGTAAATTTTATTGTTAAAATATTTCGTTCAACACATGACTAATCTCAACGGATGAGTACTGTCAACACATGAACCTTTATTTTATAATATTCTTTATCTTCTAAATTGGAATGAGGCCCAATCAATTACCATATAAAGTTAATTATATGGATTCCATACAACACATGTATATAATAGCAACGATAAATAATCAACCATCATCCAAAGTGCACTACACTGTATAAGCACCAAATATAGATATCTAACTCTTATAACAGCATGTCAATCAACCGATCGACATACAACTAATTATTGGGATTAGTGTATGTCATATATTATCCCAATACCCGTGTGGGGTTTCAAATCAACAAACACGAATTTTTATTTGTGTAGTTGGGCGATGTGTAAAATTTATCGACCCAATCGATATCAGTCAAATCAGTGTATATAAACAAATCGGCCGATTTGTTTATAAATATTTATTCACTTTCACGTTAAAATTTATATTTTTAACGATAAAATATTTTTAACTATATAAATATTTTATTTCCTTTCAACACATTAATTAATATTATCGATTTCACATCAACAACACAAACAAATTTCACAACACATCAATCAAACAAACAAGCCATCCATGGTCTGTGGATGACGGGTGTCAGGTGCTGCTAAGCACCGTCTGCATCCTAGCATATATATATATATATATATATATATATATATATATATATATATATATATATATATATATATATATATCTAGAAAAAGAAATTTAGAGTGAGAAGTTCTCACCGATAGCTAATCCAAACGCCACGACTTTTCTAATGTAGGAAATCTTCACTGCTCTCGTCTCTTATCACTTTCGTCGCCCGTAGCAACTACATATATAAAAATCACATTTTTATATTGCTATTCAATATATAAAAATCGAATTTTTATTTCGCTATTCAATATATAAAAAAAATCTCGCCTTTTCAAAAATAAAGATTTCGCCTTTTCAATTATAAAGATTTTGCCTTTTCAATTATAAAGATTTCGCCTTTTCAATTATAAAGATTTCGCCTTTTCAATTATAAAGATTTCGCCTTTTCAATTATAAAAATCTAATCTTTTCTATTTTAAAAATCTAATCTTTTCTATTTTAAAAATCTAATCTTTTCTATTTTAAAAATCATATTTTTTCTATTTTAAAAATCATATCTTTTCTATTACTAAAGGCTAAATTTTTCATCACTAAAATTTTAACTTTAAATAAATATCCTAACTTTAAATTAATAAAGATCTGAAAAAAAATAAAAATAAAATAAAAATATCAATGTAAATAAACAAATTCACTGCTAATTAACATTAAAACTGAAAAGGGAAGTCGTTGTTTAATTTTCACCTGAATTTGAGGTCGCCGGAGCAAGAGGGTGTTGTCTACGCTCGCTGGAGGAAGGGGGGCCGTTGGTGCAGTCGCAGGTGGTGGGGGAGGTACTGGCGTCGGTGGCGGGTCTGGGATAGTGGAGGGAGGTCGCGGGTTTTGGGGACGTCGGATTGGGCTGGGAAGGGAGGGGGTTCACGCGAGGAGGGAGGAGGAGATAGGGGGGAAGGGCCGGCGACGCCATGGCCGGAGGCGCGGTGGTCAACGCCGGGGCGCGAGGTCGAGGCAGCGCGGATTCGTAGTTTTTTTTTCTCTTCTGAATCGGGTTTGAAATAAAAAGGGGGGGCAGAGGGATTTAAGGAGAAGGAAGGGGGATTTAATTTTTTTTTTATTTTAATTTCAAAAACAGGAAACTTGTGTGAAGGACAAAAAAAGGAAAAAGTTTGCCCAAAAGGACAAGAGCCAAAAAATTTACTCAAAAGACCAACTTTTAGTGTAAAGTGGAAAAACAAAGAGCCCTCCCGAATTCCACCATTTGCACTAGAAAATGTCCTTTTGGGCAAATTTTTTGGTTCTTGTCCTTTTGAGCAGACTTTGCTCTTTTTGTCCTTGTGGCAAAAACGCCCTTTCAAAAAGTTGACTTTTACATATGACCTCTAAACGAGGCCCACCGCCTATCGTCCATAGCTAATTACCTCCATTCCGAACACAATGGGATATGTGTCATAAGCTGATTCGATCGTTACAATCAGTTTTCGTCAAAATCAACATATAACTCTATATATTGAATTTGAACGCGCATTTCAATTTACCGGGGTTACATACTAACTCTAAAAATTCCCGAAAAATATTTTCTAGCTTCGGATTGACGATATGGTCCTAACAAAAATAGTTTCGTCGAATTCTGAGACCGTTGGAAAAATGGCCATTTTCCAGTCGATTAAAATCAACTAAAACTGGTCAAACGGGTTTTCCTTCGCCACGCTCACATATTTATTCGAAAAATTATAAAATTTGGAATCTAGCAATAATTTGACATCACGGATCCAACAAAAGTGGTTTCGTCGAAATCCGAGGTCGTTTGCAAAATTCCCATTTTTAAGGGCCTGAATTCCATAGCGACTATTCAGAATTTTCAACTAGACATATCTTTTGTTTCTCGCCATGAAATTTCGATTTGTCGGATTTGTTGGAAAGATATTTTCAACTAGATCCCAATATTTTTGGTTTTGCCAAAATCCGGATTGTTTTGCACCCGGTACGTTCAATTGAAGTTTGAAATCGAATTATCGAACTACCGCGCCATTTTCAATTCTATTTATAATTATATATAAATATTTATATTCTAACGACGACGTATATAATATATACGTTCGAATCTATTCAAAATAAATTTCTTGTCGATATTATTTAAAATAATCTATTTTAAATATTCAAAATTCGTTAAAATTTCCAAAATAAAAATTTTAAACTGGCCCAAATTTTCGGGTTGTTACTGGTGCGGTATTTATAGGTGGAGTTGTGAAGTGGAGTGGCGAAACTGAAATTTTGCATGCGTAGGCCCACGGATCGGCAGCCGATCCATACCACGGATCATGCCGGATCCATGATTCTATGACTGATCCATAGCTATAAAAACTCTGTCGATCCACCATACAAAAGTGTAACCGACCCACTGTATGAAGCATTGCCGATCCATAACACTAACAGGCTATGGATCCATCATATAAAAGTGCAACCAATCCAGTACTTGAAGTGATGCCGATCCACATATAAAATCTTTCCGATCCATGTTGTACCAGCATTTTCGATCCTTCTTAAAGAACACGATCGATCCAGAGAACAAAACAATGCCCGATCCATAGGTTAGAAGCATGCTCGATCCATCCATACGTACATGATTTTTAGCGGATTAACATTTGCCCATCGAAGTTTGTGTTTACTGGATAAAAACACAGGCTTCTAAACATTAACGGTCACAATGTCCTTCGATGGATCGTGAATGGTTTTTGAAATTTTTGAACACATTTTGATGGGTCGTGATTACTTTTGCCTGATGGATTGGTATATAGAAATTACAATGGACTGTGATCAACTTACTTAGTGGACCTCTAAGACCCAACAGATGGATCGGAACGACCACTTTTCGGTGGTTTTATATCTTTTTTGGATCCAATTTTCTTTACTCTAACCCTCTTTTTGAAAAATCATTTTAATGGCAGCCAAGCTTCTTTAAGAATATCCGATCTGTCCTGAATTTTTTCTTTGCCTTCGATCGTCTCCATCTCCGACCAAATCCGCCATCGTCCGCCCAGGTTTTAACATCGCCAACTGTCAGAGATTCAACTCAAAGCTTCAATCACCGCAACTGTCTCAGTTGTTTCCAGTTCGAACCAATTCACGGTTTTCTGAGCATTCCAATTTACCGTAGGTGGTTGTTCTCTTGAGTTTTCATGTTGAATCAATTTTATTACTTCAAAAATTTGGCCTTTTAGGGTTCCTAGATGATTGACTATCTTAGGGTTTTCAAGATAGTGCACAGATCCCCTTTTGTTGCCTTACTTATTTTGTGCAAATTGCAATTCGAACCTTTGTATATTGATATGTATTTTGGGTTGATTTCAGCAACCTAGTTTTTGCGTTGAACCGATGTACTAGACCTCTAGCTAGCTGTGTTGACTTAGGATCAGAATGATAAAGCTGACTGCTATTTTTCTTTTATGGATTACTTACTCCAGATGAACTTTGCAATTTTACAATTGAAACGCTGAAATCCAATTATAATTCTTCATGTTGATTCTTCATTTCTGATGCCGTTAAACACTTGTCGTTTGTATTTTAGTATTATATGCTTCGATCTTGAAACTTGACAATGTGTATACAAATTCTTGTATGAATTGCTTCAAATTTTGATGACGCATGAATTTCTGATTTTGTAGTTGTGTTGATCGAGCTTGTCCACATTTTGTATATATTTAATTTGCGCTCGCCAACTTGGTGTTGTCATGATGTAGCTCGATTGTTGATCGATGCTTTGATATGTTGACCATCCAAAAATTTGCTGATGATGCTTAGTTTTTCACTATTGACCACTCATCTTTATTAAATCATACTCAAGATGGAATTCAGCCACACCTTCAATTGATCGGATGCATACGATCCATGATGGATAGGCTATGTGCTAGATCCATGATGGATCGGCTATGCTCGATCCATGATGGATCGGCTATGCACGATCCATGATGGATCGGCTATGCTTGGTCCATGGTGGATGGGACACATTAGACTTCTTTTGATCGATGATTTCTCTAAAGCGATTCAAGTTCTAAAAAATGATAAACCACTAGAATTTGCAATTTATGAGCTGAACATGCCTTCACTGCTACTTGTCCTGTAATCAACAAAAACACTTGCATGTTTCTGGGCCAATATTTTGTCATCGACCGCCCACGTCAACAACATATTAGTTAATCATTAAAAATTTAACTACAACGAATTTTACGACTTAGACTGAATGACGCGCCTATACAGAACCGTCTCGTTTGACCATTTATAACTTGTTAAACATTGCCTGCATAGATACGACATTACAATCCGAAGTCGCATCAACGCTTGGGACCGACTAATCGAAACATGCCGATTGTAGATTTCAAGCTTCGCTTTCTTAATGACTTATTTAATTATGAACAACACTTCTCACTTAGGAAATGTGCACCTCTGACTTATTTAAAAACACGATTCCTTGTATAGAATGGATATGTAACATAAATCTCGTCACCAGTCTGAAAGAATAACTACGTCTATTCAAACCGGAGTTTCTTCTCATGTTCCTGGAGCTATGACAACTGCAGCTCCCAAGTCGGAAGCAAGTCAATCCTTTCTTATGCCTCGTCCTCTTAACAAATCGCCTTCAGAAAGATGCTCTACAATTCATTCAAAACGTACTATTAGGTTGTTATACACTCAGTTTGGCATTCCTAAAGCCGATGCGAGATTACCGGGGAAGGATGACTTTGCTAATTTTCCACCCGTTGGCTAGATTACCGGGAAAGGATGACTTTGTTGATCTTCCACCCATTGGCTTTGTAATAGTTAATCACCATATGTTAGTGAGTGGAGCCGTACCTCTTTCAATCCATTTTTACATACGATCCTCCGACATTTATCCATTGCCTCATTCTAGCTACATCGAAATGGCTATGCCATTTTAATACGGCTTTGTGTACTTTTTATGAGGACAAGGCGCTGCATTCCTACTCCTCAGAATCTGTTATCTATGTGTTTCCAAAAAAAGAATTGAACACCCTTCAATCATTTTCGTTAAAGGCGCTTGAAACTGTAAGCTTATCCTTGACTTACCAGATAGTGTTCGGGGATTCCTGAATCAATTTTTTACGTTCGGAGCCTCGAAAGCTTTTGCGGAATCTGGATGGAAGGAGGTAAACATTTTTGCTCAGAGCTCTTTACCCAGTTCCTTTCCAAGTCTCGATCATTAAGTCTTCCCTTTATTTTGCAGAAGTACCACCCCTTGTCGAAGACTCTGTTCTTTGTAAGGCTACTCTTGAGAGTTTAAAAGCCGTAAAGTACGAAGAGAGGACTAAGAAGTTTCTAATCACGGAAGGATTTATTCGTCAATATAGATTGCTCGACCCTTGTGATCTTTTCCTTCTTCAAATTCTCACTCTACACCTAAAGCATCAGGTGCCCCAACTTCCAGAGAGGATATTGCTTTGAAAGATCCCACTGAGGAGTCTGCTTTATTAAAATGCAGAGATCCTACTGGTGGAGCCGAGTCATCTTCCCAGCCTCGGTTACCTTCCATTGAAGAAGAAGAAATTGTAGATCGTGAGGGTAGAGGTCCCATGAAAAATGATGAGCAGCTTAAGGAAGGAGAAATCGCAGGCAGAGGCGATACTATGTTGAAAGAGTTGATATCGACCCCGCGATTCCAGTCTCCCACGAGGATGACCTCATGGAGATATACGGGAGTTTGAGCAATCTTAACGTCACAACAAGTGAACTTGCTACAAGTGATATTATAACTTCCAAACTCTCTGCATTGGTTTCAAAGTTATCTTTTGAACTGGCTCAAATCCTCGCAAACCTATTTCTGAAGTTGCAACCTCGTTATCTCCCAAACTAACGAGCATTTTGTTGTTAGATGCGAGTTAGACCACAAACCGCACACACTTAGAGCTTTAAATATTTTGCATGTGCTTTCTATCATGCCCTTGTAATTCCTGCTTTAAACACTAAACTCTCGTTCTTTTTGTTTCAGGTCAAACCATGAGTTGTTCATATGGAGATGAATTCAACCATCATGGAAGTTCTTATATCCCGCGGCGTTATGCACCACCTAGTTATTATGAAGAAACTAAAGAGCAAAGGAGAGTGAGAAAATCTCAGGAGGAACGAGATCGTCAGGATAGAGATGAGCGGAGAAGGAGATCTCATAATGATTACTACGACCGGGACAGGCGGGATGTGGACAACTGGAAGAATAAGAGAGATGGAGATGACATGCATAGGGATTGTGGCAGAGATTATTCTCATAAACGTTTGAGGGATGACAAAGATTATGCCTCTGCCATTCTAACTTCCACGAGTCTTATTCCTCTGCACCTCCATCTACTATGCCCACTCCTGCTGATATACAACAAATTATTCAGAGGCCAAAATACACTCTTAATCTAGCACCAAAGACACTTGCTAAGCGATTTCCTCATTGGTTCTTGAAAGGGGTCCACTTCAACTTAGACATAATACCAATGGACCAAGATGAAATGCTCAAGGATCTGGAGAAGATGAAAAGCAATGGTGAGAAGCTAACCCAATGGCAGAAAGTGGCTGATGAGCTCCAAAGGGTCAACAAGTGTAACATTCAAGCTATTATGATGACCATAGAGAATGACAAATCTGAATGGGATAGAACTCTTAAGGCTCGTGATGCAGCATTAAATCCCTTTTTGAGAAGAACACTGAGCTAGAAGCTTAAAACCAAAGGCTCAAATATGAACTTGCTGTCGTTACCTCTTCTTGTAAACAGAAAGAAATCTTGATAACCACTTAATTTAAGGATGCACATTCTGCTCAGAAGAATTTTGAGGATAGATTATCTGTGGAACATAAAAAGGCTGTTTCTCAAGAGTCAGAAATTTCCTTGTTGAGAGCCAAGGTAGAGGAACTCGAGCGAGAGAAGAACCAGACTCTTTCAAATAAGGCAGCTACTGAGCATGCACAAGTTAAGAGCAAGGCTGACCTCAACTCCACCCTATTCATATTCTACCTGTTTTGTGTTATAGGGCGAGGGAGTTTATCATTTCTCCACGAAAAATTTCCGATCACTTTGGCTGAAGTTTGGGAGGAAGTTCTCAAAAAGCTTGAGGATGACGGTTATACAAAAGAGGAGCTTATTGCATATTATCTGGGTGAGGAATCCCATAATGCTTTGGCCAAGGGAAAAGAACAGCTTATGGAAGAGCATGGCTTATTGGTAAGAGCTGGGTCTTCTAGGGAGCATGCCCAGGACATAACTTCTAGCACTACTGACGCTGCTTCTACCGACATCACTGTCTCTGGTCCCAAATATCCTATTGTGCCTTCCACTGATCCACTTGCTATCCCCATAGAAAAGAAGAAAGCTTCCGAGGAGCATCCGGAAGATGACGATAACAACGAAGATCCAAATGCTTTCGAAGTAAAGCTCAGAAGTTCTCACATTTCAGGTAAAACCGACATTGATCAAGTCTTATCGAATTTGGACTTCTTTTGCACTCCATATGTTTATAATAAGCTTCTTGTTTATCATCCGTTTGCATTATGCCTGGTTACACCGAAGCCTTCTCCCACTATGCTCGAAGTAACAGGAACTGAAGCCGTCTTTAGTTCTTCACCCCTGGTAGAGGCAACTGCTTTGATTTTCACTCCTCCTCTGGGCGATCCTTCTTTAGCTACTGCCTTTGCTCCTGCCTCTTCCTCGCAGCCTGGGTCAGAATCAGAGAAAATTGTTGTTCTTGCTGATTTGGATGACCCGAACTACTCACTAGAAGGGGGAACAGAAAACATTGAGGATATAGACGAAAGCCTAAAGAAGGATATTAAGGGCCTTTCAGGGAAGAATATTAAACCTTTATCAAAGAAACGCAAGGGGAAACGCAGTGCTCACAATAAGGCACTTTCTCTTTCCTTCCCCGAGGGTACACAAGATGTTGAAAAAGCCAAGGACGAAAGACAGCCTACCATTATACCTCCTCCTTCCAGAGTTCCCAAGCATTCACTGAGGTCTAGCAGCACTAATAAGGTGGAATGAAGGAGGATTATAATTGGTTGTTTATTTTTCTTTATGTAGCTTTCTTACTTGCAGTTTGCTTTGACCGGATGTTGTGCAAGTGTTGGCCCTCGCTTTTAAATTTGTAAAGACTTGTTTCTGAAACTTTCTTAGATGTAATAATTCTGCTTTTCGTTTGCTGCACTTAGCTCTTTCTTTAGCTTTGTTGTGCTTCCATATATTCATCTCTTTGCATGGTACAAGTATTTTATTTGTTGTGACGTCGTGATGAATTGTAGTATGATTTCAGAGCATTGCTCCATATTAAGGTGGTTGTGTTGCCCCCATAACATAGGTCATCATGAATTTCATAAGCTGGATGTGATCACCTTTGTCAAGTTTCTTTGATTTTGACTAAGGTACTTGAAGCTTCCAATTTTTTGGCGAAGTCTTCTCGCTTCGGCCAGTGCATTGAGAGCTTCTAAGCCCGCCACTGCATCTAGAAACCCGACTTTATTGGTTGATCCTGTGCTTCTTCTTAGAGAAGTCTCTAGTACCTATGCCCCCACATGGTAGGTCTTATATATTTTTTTGGTCCAATGTTAATCTACAATCCAATCCGTTGATTCAAGCATCAGAGACTTTCGTCTACAATCCAACCGATTAGTTCATACGTTGGAGATTAGATTTGGTGCCCCCATAGAGGTCTTTGGTTTAAGCCCGACATTTGTCTCAATCCAGCTAGTTAATTCAGGCACTGAAGACTTTCGTCTATAATTAAACAAATTAATTCAAGCGTCGGAGACTTTACTAGGTTCCCCCGTAGAGGACTTTGGTTTAAGCCCAACACCCGTTGCAATCGCGCCGAAAAAATCAAGCACTAGCGATCCTATTGGGTGCCCGTGTAACAACCCAGAATCTTGAAAATAAATATTTATTTAATTAAAAGCTCAAAAATAGCAATTTCTACAAATGAAGGAATTTGACCACGAAACTTTAAGTGCTATGTTCGTCTCGGAATTCTGGTCAACTTTCATGTTTGGAGTTTCGGGAACGGAGTCTGTATGAAAAATTAACGGATGAAATACGAAAATGAACGCAAATAAATAAAATAGAATAATTAATATACAGTAAGAATTAATCACCCTAGACACCTCACAGCCAGGTGACCAACCGGTCGACCGGGGTGGTCGATCGCTGGCTACGACTGCTTGGTCGAGCCAAGCTGTGATGGCTAAGGTTTTATCATATAGAAATATAAAATGAATGGACGGATGTTAATAAAAATAGATCTGATGGTCCAAGCCAATTCCACCCCTATAAATAAAGGGTTAGAGCCACATCCTTTTTCCACCTAAATTTGCAGTGGCAGCAGTGCTCTGCCATTTTTCTCTCTCTCCAAACCTAAATTCTAAAATAAAAATATATTCATACATATCAAATCAAATCCAATCCACATGAAATTGAGAGGGAAAGCAAATCTAATGGAGAGGAATGAAAAGTGATGCTCCAAATCATATTCTTCACTCTCTTCCCTTTTTCTTACATTTCTACAGATCTAGAATTTTCTCCTTTCTAGACAAATTGTAGATTTATAAGAATTTAGGGATTGTAAGCCTAAAGGGTTTATAATAATTTGATTTGGAGGCTATAAAGTGAGTGGGAAATTTACAATTTACAGTTATAATAACTTATCTACTTTGTTTGAATTAGATCTATGTTTTTGTGCTTTATGCTTGTCAGATATGGTAAATAAATTGTTGTAATTAGATTGACACCCATCAGGTTTGGTTATAAAAAGTGTAAAACTAGTGAATTGTACACTGTGGCTATGCATAAATAAATTGTAGAATTTCTTAACTTGTTTACACTTATTCTTATAGTTATGTCATGAAATATACTACAATTATATTATAGAATGTATTGTAGTCATTGCATAACACTGTAGATTTGGAAATCAGTCCCATTAAACACAAATTAGATGTAATTACTGTAAAACCCCGAAATTTTAACGACATTAAATAAGGATAAATTAAATAATAATTAATTTAACATTCAGAATTAAGGTAAACGGACTACGCCATTGCGTCCGTCTCAAAATTCTGGTCAAGATAGACATTTGGTTTGCGTAAAACAAACACCATATGAAGAAACTATGAGGGTTTTAAGTTTGTATATGCGCAGAAGATATATACGCACATAGGAGTCGGATATGAGTCAGAACCTTATCCAGAAAAGCGTTCAAAAATCGAATTCTGCATGGCAGCAAATTTCGCGCTCTAGGAGGTCGACCCCTTAGAGGGGTGTCGACCCCCTTAAGGGGGTGTCGACACCAAGGTCGACCCACCCACAGGGGTGTCGACACCCTTAGGGCTGACGTGGCTGTTGGTGCCTGAGGGTCATTTCTCTTATTTTCTTCATTGAGAATTCATGGTGTCCAAACTCTACCGGTATCTGAACTTATCTGGATCCGTTATCTTCTTCAACTAAAGCAAATCAATTGGAGATTTAAGATCTAATCTTATCTAGTTCTATCTTCTTATCCAAACTCTGTGAGTCTCTAGTCGCTTTTAGAATTGAATATTTAAAAGTAAACATGACACGAGTGTGACTTGGATTTGTTCATATGCTTAGATTATATCAGATCCATAGTAAATTGGCGTTATATGACATTCTGAATTGGTTAGGATTTGGATCTAAACCCTCTATTTAGACGGATCTATTGTAACTTCTATGACATGCCATGATGTGAACCTCAAACCTTAATTGTGTAGATCTACTTTTAAACTATTGGATCTAAATTATGTGGACATTTAGTTTGTTAATTAGATCTAGTTTATCATCTTGTGCCTATTATGTTAGATACGAATAGTTGGACATCTAAATGGTTAATTTAGATCTTATTATGTTCACCATGACATCATAGTTATGTTAGAACTAGTAATTGCTACAAGTTCATCAGATTTATGCTCATATGTCTACCTTATCACCATGCTAGTTTATG